>OY992886.1:108808901-109102026 GCA_963921405.1 Cepaea hortensis
AGACATTCAGACAGACAGACATTCAGACAGACATTCAGACAGACAGACAGACAGACAGACAGACAGACAGACAGACAGACAGACAGACAGACAGACAGACAGACAGACAGACAGACAGACAGACAGACAGATAGATAGATAGATAGATAGATAGATAGATAGATAGATAGATAGATAGATAGATATCGGTAGGTCGGTCGGTCTGTCGGTGGGTGGGTGGTCGGGCTGGCAGGCAGGCAGATAGATAGATAGATAGATAGATAGATAGAATAGATAGATAGATAGATAGATAGATAGATAGATAGATAGATAGATAGATAGATAGATATCGGTAGGTCGGTGGGTCGGTGGGTAGGTGGATGGGTCAGCCGACCGGCAGACATTCAGACAGACAGACATTCAGACAGACAGACAGACAGACAGACAGACAGACAGACAGACAGACAGACAGACAGACAGACAGACAGACAGACAGACAGACAGACAGACAGACAGATAGATAGATAGATAGATAGATAGATTGATTGATTGATTGATTGATTTCCACCAGAAACCGGGCCTTGTCAGCTAGTTTATTTATATAATCACGTTTCATGAAAGAACCCACATTTGGAGACGCCTCTGAATCTTCGCGCTGTTTGTTTGAAAACGAAAGTCACGTGAAAATTTTGAATAATTTGGGTCGAATCTTGGGGAAGCTGTAAAACTGTTAAAATCATGGTCGTAATCTTTAAGTCATAATTAATATACCGTATATAAGCTAACTTTAAAATCTGCTGTAAAATCTCCAGAACAAAAATTGTTTTGTTGGGTGGACATAATGATAACGTTATATACTAAATCTCATCATTTTATCTCAGCCCGTTACTGAGATATTGAATTTTATATTGAGGCAACCAAAAAAAAACACACTATAGAAACATTCATCATCGTCATCAACTTCCACTCTTGCTGACACGTGTAGCTGGGAGGAATAGTTGACATTCTAGCGCTCGACAGTGGCACTAGATGGTGTCATTCCGTGTGATTGTACAAGGTCTTTGATGTCGTTAATTCATTGTCTTCTCGCGCGTCCTCTGGCTCTTGTATCAGATGGTCTTTGATGTAGGATCATTACTGGTAGCTTATGGTGTTACATTCTAACGAGATGACCGAACCATTTGATTTTCTGTCTTTCAATATATGTGGCACAAGGTGTTGATCCCACAGTCTGTCTGATAACAGCATTTCTTACTCGATCTAGGATAGTTAAGTTGGCAGCTCTCCTCAGGCATCTCATCTCACAGGTGTTGATATTCCGTAAGTGTGATTTGAATAATGTCCAAGTTTGACATTGACAGCATAAGATTGGTGTAAATATGCTATTTATTATCTGTCGTTTTGTGGACATAGATATATAACTGGATGTTTCAGTATGGGTGTTAGTTGATATAACTGGATGTTTCAGTATGGGTGATAGTTGATATAACTGGATGTTTCAGTATGGGTGACAGTTGATATAACTGGATGTTTCAGTATGGGTGATAGTTGATATAACTGGATGTTTCAGTATGGGTGATAGTTGATATAACTGGATGTTTCAGTATGGGTGATAGTTGATATAACTGGATGTTTCAGTATGGGTGATAGTTGATATAACTGGATGTTTCAGTATGGGTGATAGTTGATATAACTGGATGTTTCAGTATGGGTGATAGTTGATATAACTGGATGTTTCAGTATGGGTGATAGTTGATATAACTGGATGTTTCAGTATGGGTGATAGTTGATATAACTGGATGTTTCAGTATGGGTGATAGTTGATATAACTGGATGTTTCAGTATGGGTGATAGTTGATATAACTGGATGTTTCAGTATGGGTGATAGTTGATACAACTGGATGTTTCAGTATGGGTGATAGTTGATATAACTGGATGTTTCAGTATGGGTGATAGTTGATATAACTGGATGTTTCAGTATGGGTGATAGTTGATATAACTGGATGTTTCAGTATGGGTGATAGTTGATATAACTGGATGTTTCAGTATGGGTGATAGTTGATATAACTGGATGTTTCAGTATGGGTGATAGTTGATATATAAACGCACATGCTTTTTGACATCTGATTTCGATTTCACCCATGAAACAAGTTAAAGAATTTACATATCTAGGAAGAATGCTCACGGAATATGGCAGAATAGACAAAGAAATCGAAATTATTCTTCCTAGATATGTAAATTCTTGAACTTGTTTCATGGGTGTACTATTGATCAGTATACTTAGTGGACCAGGAGATCTGTTAACCTGCATTACTTCAGATTTGGTTGAATTATATTCATATTGTAACTACTGCATGTTTAACTTAGCTTACTAAAATGTATAATTGCATGGATATGTTTTCACACACCATTTAATAGCTTCCGTTAAACCATGATCTATTTCCCCCAGTGTCTTTAACATTTTGTCCAGTTTATCTGTCAAACGAACTCTGTGCAATTTGCCACCACATCATATGCTGTATATCAATCATATATATAATCATATATCATCAACTTTCGTGCTATTTTCGATTATTTCAGCCAGTTTTCTTTAGAGCTGTGTAATTGGCGTCCTCTTAGAGTTGTGTGTATTGTTTTGTTAACAGATATCACGATGAGAAATGTGTTGTTTTTAACCATCTAGCAAGTTACCCTTCTGGCGTACTGAGCAACATAAGTTACCCATCTTGCATGACTAAAAGCGATTGCCCGAAAGAAGCTAATGAAACTAGAACATTATATACAATAAGAAAGAGACAAACAGCTTTATTTTGTCATGCGATGAGAAAAGAGTCATTGAAGAATATTGTGACAACTGGAAATTCAAGGAGAAGAGATTCAAACCAAGAGAACTGATGTTGAATGGATTGAGACGGTGGCATGGAGGAATATCAGCAGCAGAGTTGATCCAGAAAACCAAAGACCGAGATCTGTGGAGAGCCACGAACGCCTACGCTAGACGACAGGGCACTTGTTGATCTAGCATATTACCTTTCTAGCGTATTAGCGATATACAAGTTGCCCGTCTTGTATTTTTCAAATCTTTGATTTTCATTCCTCGTTTCTAAATTCTGGTTGTTTCTCTTCCATCATGTAGTCACTATATTATCTCTCAATATTATATTACGGTTTCTATATTGGTAGGAACATTTCTGTGTATAAATAAGGCGTCAGACGCGGTTGTGTATTGTCTCCTGATTTGTTCTCATTGTACAGTGAACATGTAATTAGATCTACACAAAATTTGTCAGGGATTCTGGTTGGTGGGCATAATATAAATAACTTACGTTATGCTGACGACACTGTCTTAATATTAGTCAGAAGGCTTACAGGAAATGATAGATACAGTGGTTGCAGAAAGGGAAACAAATTGGCCTTAGTTTGAATAATAGAAAGATATGTCATGGTGAAATCAACGAAACAGATTGTGTCTACATGTGCTATTGCAGTAAATGACGTTATTTTGGACAAGTGCAGAAATTCAGATATCTAGGCACATGGATACCATCAGATAAAAGATGCATCACTGAGATAAAGAACAGAATAAGACAAGCAAAAACTGCTTTCTATCAAATGAAGATTATTTGGTGCAATAAGTCATTGTCTTTGAAAGTTAGAAAAAGAATTCTTGCATGTTTCATAGAACCAATGTTAACATATGCTGCGAATCCTGGACAATTGGTTAACAGGCGAAAAAAATCTCTGGGAGCCTTGGAGATGTGGCTTTATAGAAGCATGCTGAAAATTAATTGGACAGACAAAATGAGCAATCAGGACGTCTTAAGGGAAGTTGAGCTGCAAAGACAACTTATCACAAACATTAGAAAGAAACAGTAATAGTGTTTGGCCGCATTATGAGAAGACAAAACAGCAACACGTTGTGACAACCGGAAAGATTTGCGGAAAGAGAGATAGAGGAAGACAGCGTGAGAAGATTCTTGACTGTCTTGTGTCATGGCACAGAAGGGAGTCAACACACAAATTGATCTATGACGTCGGAGATCGCAATTTGTAGAAAGGCATGAGCGCCCACGTGTCACAAAAATAAAACCCTGCGTTTAACCAGTTGATTACTATAGAGACTTTCTGATTAACCGGCCTATCTGCAAAGCCAAAACTATTTTAACTAACAGTAAAAACAACTTGGATGTCAAAATCCCCAGGACGGTCAAAAGTTGCAGCTGCACGTGTTTACATGGGGTCGACGAAATGGGAACATTTGGAAGTGAGTGAGATGAGTCCATACATCGCTTTGACAGATCATAAACAGGTTGGATTTAAGCGGAAGTACTCAGCTCGGGAGAAAAACAGTCCGTCTGTCATTTATAGTTTCCGGACATCAAGCGAAATGGCGGCTTGTTATTGAAAACTGTTGTTGGGATCATACAGTAACTCGCTAGCTTGGTGTGGGAGTCAAAACAAGTGATGACAACTCTGACATTGATTGAGCCAGGGAGGATAGATTCTGGACAATGGATGATATGCCCAAATAACACCTGTGTGGACATAATGAATACCGTCACGTGACCAATTTTAGGTTTTGCCATAAACCATGATTGGGAGAAACAGTGTTGACCAAAACCGTGGATTATGATGGACGTGTTTGTGGGAGAGCTCTACAGTGTTAGATTAATTTAATATTAACTAGCATGTGTCGTTATGGCAAAGTGTAGCAGCCATCCCGGAATGAGGCGGTTTTTTGAGGAAGGTAGTCAATATAGTCTAGTTAGGCCTAATTAATATAGGCAGTAGTCTTGTTACTATGTCTTGTCTTGTTACTATGTCTTGTCTTGTTTACTATGCACTACAACATCTACTAAAATCAAAGGCGCTATCTCATAATACCAAAATCACAATATACAAAACACTGATCAGACCAGTTGTGCTGTATGGCTCTGAAACCTGGAGTACAACGAAAGGAGACGAAGCCTTGTTACAAACCTTTGAGAACAAAATTTTAAGACGCATCTTTGGACCCATTAGGGATACACAAAGTGGAGAGTGGAAAAGAAGAAGTAACAAAGACATTTATGATCTGTTTAAGTCCCCGCTAATCACTGGTATCATGAAGGCTAATAGACTACAATGGCTGGGGCATATAGAAAGAATGGAAGATAATAGGGAAACAAAACTCGCTTACACTCAGGAAATAAATGACCGTAGACCCCGAGGTAGACCAAGAAGGCGGTGGAGAGATAATACATGTACAGACCTACAAGCACTTGGAATCAACGACTGGCAAGAGAAGGTCCACCAGAGAGACGAATGGAGACGGATTGTATTTGCAGCAAAGAACCTCAATGGCTCGGAACGCTGAAGAAGAAGAAGTAGTCTTGTTAAAACTAGAGTGTGATGATTAGCACTGTTAGTTGAAAACTAGTTGGAGTAGTGAAGTGATAATTGGCTCTGCTAGGATGAATAGGATAGAGGGGTGATAATTGGAGAGATTTTAGATGGGGAAAGTGTCCAATGGGGGGATCTTTCAATGGTTTGCCCACTGAAGTTGTGCACTCTGTTTATGGGTCTTTCCTTGTCATCGCCTGATTCGGACGTAGGTGAGGAGCTAATATGCTCTATGACAGAGTTAAGTTAGCTATAAAATAACTGAGCAAGGTAATAGGCTTACACTCAGCCGGTAGGATCAGTGACTAGTACTATCACAAGATGTGTTGTTTCTCTCACAGGTTCCATACCAGTTACGAGGAAGTTCAACACTGGGTTTGATGAAATGCAACGTCAATTAGACATAACACCAGTTGAACACAAAAATGTTTCTTACAAAAAAGGAATAACGTCCGAGAAGAAAGATGGTTCACCTAAGATGGGTGATGATTGTTGAGGCAACACAGCATAAGAAAATTAGTACCTAAACAAGGACATTAACTATAATAGTCACATGGTGTGATATGTTCTAGTGAAATAGTTCAAAAGACATGATACCTGAACCTAGATTGACACTAGTTAGGTTCAAGTATATTAACAATAACAGTGATACCTAAATACTCACTACAAAGGATTTGTGCATTCTTTAAGAACGATAGGAAATTATGTGCATTGGGCAACCGGTCCATGATCAGCGGTAATTTACAAACAGTATCTATTTCGGATGATCAGGAAGATGGATTACCAGGTAGCTACAGATGACAGTCGGTGTCCGGCAGGAGAGATACAGTACCGGGTGAGGTGGACTTGTTCTGACTTAACGTGCTGTGGTGTGTCCTTGCAAGGATGAACTGACTATGCTATTATCTGAGAGTCCGATCCTGTTGTTTGTCCATCAAGAATGATGATGACCATTCATTTCATCCAGTGGGGTTGAAGGTGTGGAGCCGTGGGTTCTAAGATGGCTGATAAGGCCTATTTTGGCTCGAAATGTTCTTTGACAATGTGGGCAAAGAATGCTTGACGTCTCTGGAGGAGGATTTCCTGCAGTGGTTTTTCTGTCCTGCCTTTTCTTCACAGCTCTTGCAGTCCTGGTTGTCTCACATATGACTGCACCTTTGCGCAATGATGCACGCCACGAATTTCGGTCTCTGGCTGCAGCCTCCCAGGTGTCATGATGAATTCCAAAAGCATTCAGCGAAATTTTCAGAGTGTCTTTAAAACGTTTCCTCTGGCCACCTTGGGAGCGTTTACCACAACGCAGTTCGCTGTAGAAAATTCGTTTAGGGAGCCTGTGATCTGGCATGCGGGTCAAGTGACCAGCCCAGCGAATCTGATTCTTCATCAGTAGAGTGTGGATACTGGGCATGGATGCTCTTTCTAGGAATTCAGTGTCTGGAATCTTGTCTTGCCATTTAATCTTCAGTAGCTTCCTTAGGCAGACTGTGTGGAAGTGGTTTAATTTCCTAGCGTGTCGCTGATAAACAGTCCAGGTTTCACAAGCATATAGCAGTGTGGATAATACAACTGCTTTGTAGACTTTTAGCCTTGTTTGCAGGCTTATTCCAGTTCTGTCCCATACATTCTTGTACAGTACTGGCCTTGGAGATTCTTGCATTCACTTCGTCATCGATTGTGGCAGCTTGTGACACAGTGCTGCCAAGATATGTGAATTTGTCCACAACACTTAGTCTATGATCATTCACTTTGATATTCGGCAATATTTGATATATTAATATATAATATATCTGATATAATATATCTGCAATATATATATATATAATATATCTGATATAATATATCTGCAATATCTGATATTTGAGAGTCCGATCCTACACACATTATAGAACACATCACACATTTTCTTCGCATACACGTCTCATATACGTTACACTTTTTCTTTTAATAAATTAATCTTTATTAATTTTTAGAAGCAAGAGTTGTTGAATATGTTGCGTTGAGGAAGTATGAGAGGGGGCATAGTACGACAGTGAGAGAGTGATAGGAAAAGGTGTCCACGGGCTGATGGAGTGTGTTGGACGGAAGCTGGTGGATTCTCCAGGATATTGATAGGGAAAAAATATTATAATGTGGGTGTTGACTCTCCTCACTCCAGGGACGACACTTTAAAGGAAGCCACGACACCACGCCAGCCGGCAAGACACTGGATTATGTCTTTATCTCCCGAGTTGTTCATGGACTCAACCAAAGAAGACTGGTCGAAACGTCTGTCTTTATCACCTGTCTTGTTACACAACAGGATTACCATTGTAT
Organism: Cepaea hortensis; assembly: GCA_963921405.1. Taxonomy (NCBI): domain Eukaryota; kingdom Metazoa; phylum Mollusca; class Gastropoda; order Stylommatophora; family Helicidae; genus Cepaea; species Cepaea hortensis. The sequence goes on from OY992886.1 coordinate 108,816,576, forward strand.
GTTTATGTCGTGGTGAAGTGACCGCCCCTCCTGTCTTGTTACACAACAGGATTACCATTGCATGTCTATGTCGTGGTGAAGTGGCCCCTCTCCCCCGTCTAGTTACCCTATTTTATATTTATGTCGTGTTGAGGTGGCCATGCCTCCTGTCTCGAGCTAAAAAGATTGTGAGTTCATTTTTCGATTCCAATAATTCGGTTTACTAGTGCAGCTTTTTCACAGACCCTGGGGGAAGTCGCTGGAGTTCGTGCTCTTTGAGACGCTTTCCGTATCCCGCTATTCAGAAAGAGACCGAGCCATATGGCTCGGTCTCTTTCCGCAGCGCGGAAAGCGTCGCTCAAAGCACAAACTCCGTAGCTCTAGCGACGACCCACAGGAGTCTCCGAAAAATTTCACTCGTGAACCGAAGGACGCGGCCCGGAATCGAACCAACAACCTTCGGAGCCCGAGTCAAACGGCTTGACCACTTCGCCACGAAGACTCCTAATGGGATACACAATGAAATATATTCTTTTCCCCCTAAACAACATGTGTACATTATTCTCAGCACAGAGAAACGAAACAAGACAATGAACATCACAACACCCACAATATTACCTAACGTCTACTGTGATATTCCATGACAGAATGATAATGGCGGCATAATTATATCATTTGTCTCGGTATTTGCTCCTGTAAATTAATTCACACAGGAGAATGATTTTGTGTCGGCTGATTTGGCGCGTGTGGGATTAAGTGCTCTAGGAGTAACGAGGGAAAGTAGCAAACACAATAACTTTACCTGGAATCGAAAACAAAAAACGGGTTATTTACTGCACAACCACAGCCACAACCACTTGGGCATGCAGCCAATGTGTTGAAGTTGTGCCTACAATCCCCTTCAAACGATCACATTATCAACATGTTGTCTGAGTGTATTTTTAGTTTGATTTCCAACTGCTATCTTTGCTTGTCGTCTCTATTGCATGTCGCTGTGCGGAGGACAATAAGGCAGGAATACAATCACGATCTGCTCAACTTCCCGCGCAGTTTCAGTTCAGTTTAACGGCCTAGCAGACGATAAGGCCTTGCAGTCTTGCATGTTTGACACAGGTAGATGCGTACGTTATTGCCTCGAGAGCTCCACAGCAAGCGACGTATATACTGGCATCCAGGCTGTTTGGTTTATAGCTACCACGTGATTGATACATAATTTGGAAACTTTGGAAGAGATGCTTCACAAGTTAGCAGTTACACAATAATCACTGTGCACGGTGCATATGATGGATAACTGAACAAAAAGTGGCCAAGAAAGTGATGTCATATCTGGAGAGATCACTAGGGGTTCATAGCGAAGTTTAATAGACGACGTTGAGTGTAGGAGAGCCTGGCTTATGATACCACGACGTCTATTAGGAGAATGGAGGAGGAGGATGCCACAACGGCTGTCTGCTGGCTGGAGGACAAACAAACACTCACTTGTCATGCATGTAACGGACTCACAAAGCATGATGGGAAAGAAAAAGACAAGTATGTATGGAGAGTAACGTGCTTCAATTAAACATTCAAAGATAGGGACCATCGATTGGATCTGTTCCCCAGGACATGCTTGTGTGGTGGGGAACGTGCAGGCGGACACGCTGGCCAAACAGCCCTATTCCAGATCTTTACATGGTTAATATGAGCACCAGCTCCTCTCCCTGTTGGATCAGATCTGTTGGTATATGGTCACAGCCTGGTTACTTCCCTTTCTTCAGACTGTTTTGCTGATCGTACCTCCTCCAATAAAGGTTCTAATTCTTTCTTATTGGCTCTTAGGTCAAGGTGTTGCTAACGCGATTCGTAATCAAGCATGCCGCGTTCGAAACAAAGCTGCGGGGGATTTGGAAGCAGACCGTCTTGCGCTGATTTTGTAACAATAGTATGAGTGTCGGTAGTTAAAAGGCAATGGTAAACTACTGAACGTAAACTTGCTTAGTAAATCACAACAATCCAAAAAAAAAAGTCAACGTTTTAATATGACATGGTATACAGGACATGGTATACAGGACATGGTATGCAGGACATGGTATGCAGGACATGGTATACAGGACATGGTATACAGAACATGGTATACAGGACATGGTATATAGGACATGGTATATAGGACATGGTATGCAGGACATGGTATACAGGACATGGTATACAGGACATGGTATATAGGACATGGTATATAGGACATGGTATGCAGGACATGGTATGCAGGACATGGTATACAGGACATGGTATACAGGACATGGTATACAGGACATGGTATACAGGACATGGTATACAGGACATGGTATGCAGGACATGGTATGCAGGACATGGTATATAGGACATGGTCTACAGGACATGGTATACAGGACATGGTATACAGGACATGGTATACAGGACATGGTATGCAGGACATGGTATACAGGACATGGTATACAGGACATGGTATACAGGACATGGTATATAGGACATGGTCTACAGGACATGGTATACAGGACATGGTCTACAGGACATGGTATACAGGACATGGTATATAGGACATGGTCTACAGGACATGGTATATAGGACATGGTATATAGGACATGGTCTACAGGACATGGTATATAGGACATGGTCTACAGGACATGGTCTACAGGACATGGTATACAGGACATGGTATATAGGACATGGTCTACAGGACATGGTATACAGGACATGGTATATAGGACATGGTCTACAGGACATGGTATACAGGACATGGTATATAGGACATGGTCTACAGGACATGGTATATAGGACATGGTCTACAGGACATGGTATATAGGACATGGTATATAGGACATGGTCTACAGGACATGGTATACAGGACATGGTATATAGGACATGGTCTACAGGACATGGTATAATGACATGCTATACAGGACATGGTATATAGGACATGGTCTACAGGACATGGTATAATGACATGCTATACAGGACATGGTATATAGGACATGGTCTACAGGACATGGTATACAGGACATGGTATACAGGACATGGTATACAGGACATGGTATATAGGACATGGTCTACAGGACATGGTATAATGACATGGTATACAGGACATGGTATATAGGACATGGTCTACAGGACATGGTATACAGGACATGGTATATAAGACATGGTATACAGGACATGGTATATAGGACATGGTCTACAGGACATGGTATAATGACATGCTATACAGGACATGGTATATAGGACATGGTCTACAGGACATGGTATAATGACATGGTATATAGGACATGGTCTACAGGACATGGTATAATGACATGCTATACAGGACATGGTATATAGGACATGGTCTACAGGACATGGTATAATGACATGCTATACAGGACATGGTATATAGGACATGGTCTACAGGACATGGTATAATGACATGCTATACAGGACATGGTATATAGGACATGGTCTACAGGACATGGTATAATGACATGCTATACAGGACATGGTATATAGGACATGGTCTACAGGACATGGTATACAGGACATGGTATATAGGACATGGTCTACAGGACATGGTATAATGACATTCTATACAGGACATGGTATATAGGACATGGTCTACATGACATGGTATAATGACATGCTATACAGGACATGGTATATAGGACATGGTCTACAGGACATGGTATAATGACATGCTATACAGGACATGGTATATAGGACATGGTCTACAGGACATGGTATAATGACATGCTATACAGGACATGGTATATAGGACATGGTCTACAGGACATGGTATAATGACATGCTATATAGGACATGGTATATAGGACATGGTCTACAGGACATGGTATATAGGACATGGTCTACAGGACATGGTATAATGACATGCTATACAGGACATGGTATATAGGACATGGTCTACAGGACATGGTATAATGACATGCTATACAGGACATGGTATATAGGACATGGTCTACAGGACATGGTATAATGACATGCTATATAGGACATGGTATATAGGACATGGTCTACAGGACATGGTATAATGACATGCTATACAGGACATGGTATATAGGACATGGTCTACAGGACATGGTATATAGGACATGGTCTACAGGACATGGTATAATGACATGCTATACAGGACATGCTATATAGGACATGGTCTACAGGACATGGTATATAGGACATGGTCTACAGGACATGGTATAATGACATGCTATACAGGACATGGTATATAGGACATGGTCTACAGGACATGGTATATAGGACATGGTCTACAGGACATGGTATAATGACATGCTATACAGGACATGGTATATAGGACATGGTCTACAGGACATGGTATAATGACATGCTATACAGGACATGGTATATAGGACATGGTCTACAGGACATGGTATAATGACATGCTATACAGGACATGGTATATAGGACATGGTCTACAGGACATGGTATATAGGACATGGTCTACAGGACATGGTATAATGACATGCTTTACAGGACATGGTATATAGGACATGGTCTACAGGACATGGTATAATGACATGCTATACAGGACATGGTATATAGGACATGGTCTACAGGACATGGTATAACGACATGCTATACAGGACATGGTATATAGGACATGGTCTACAGGACATGGTATAATGACATGCTATACAGGACATGGTCTACAGGACATGGTCTACAGGACATGGTATACAGAGCATGGTCTACAGGACATGGTATACAGAGCATGGTCTACAGGACATGGTATACAGAGCATGGTCTACAGGACATGGTCCACAGGACATGGTATACAGGACAACCAACTAACGTTGTTTTTTCGTGCAAATTATCTGATGTCTTGGTCGTGTCTGTATGCATGTCCCCACAGTGTTCCTTTGATCATTCTGGTGTACATGTCCCTACAGTGTTCCCGTGATCATTCTGGTGTACATGTCCCCACAGTGTTCCCGTGATCATTCTGGTGTACATGTCCCCACAGTGTTCCCGTGATCATTCTGGTGTACATGTCCCCACAGTGTTCCTTTGATCATTCTGGTGTACATGTCCCAACAGTGTTCCTTTGATCATTCTGGTGTACATGTCCCCACAGTGTTCCCGTGATCATTCTGGTGTACATGTCCCCACGGTGTTCCTTTGATCATTCTGGTGTACATGTCCCAACAGTGTTCCTGTGATCATTCTGGTGTACATGTCCCAACAGTGTTCCTGTGATCATTCTGGTGTACATGTCCCCACAGTGTTCCTGTGATCATTCTGGTGTACATGTCCTCACAGTGTTCCTTTGATCATTCTGGTGTACATGTCCCAACAGTGTTCCTTTGATCATTCTGGTGTACATGTCCCAACAGTGTTCCTGTGATCATTCTGGTGTACATGTCCCCACAGTGTTCCTGTGATCATTCTGGTGTACCTGTCTCCACAGTGTTCCTGTGATCATTCTGGTGTACATGTCCCCACAGTGTTCCTGTGATCATTCTGGTGTACATGTCCCCACAGTGTTCCTGTGATCATTCTGGTGTACATGTCCCCACGGTGTTCCTTTGATCATTCTGGTGTACATGTCCCAACAGTGTTCCTGTGATCATTCTGGTGTACATGTCCCAACAGTGTTCCTGTGATCATTCTGGTGTACATGTCCCCACAGTGTTCCTGTGATCATTCTGGTGTACATGTCCTCACAGTGTTCCTTTGATCATTCTGGTGTACATGTCCCAACAGTGTTCCTTTGATCATTCTGGTGTACATGTCCCAACAGTGTTCCAGTGATCATTCTGGTGTACATGTCCCCACAGTGTTCCTGTGATCATTCTGGTGTACCTGTCTCCACAGTGTTCCTGTGATCATTCTGGTGTACATGTCCCCACAGTGTTCCTGTGATCATTCTGGTGTACATGCCCCCACAGTGTTCCTGTGATCATTCTGGTGTACATGTCCCCACAGTGTTCCTGTGATCATTCTGGTGTAAATGTCCCCACAGTGTTCCTGTGATCATTCTGGTGTACATGTCCTCACAGTGTTCCTTTGATCATTCTGGTGTACATGTCCCAACAGTGTTCCTTTGATCATTCTGGTGTACATGTCCCAACAGTGTCCCTGTGATCATTCTGGTGTACATGTCCCCACAGTGTTCCTGTGATCATTCCGGTGTACATGTCCCCACAGTGTTCCTGTGATCATTCTGGTGTACCTGTCCCCACAGTGTTCCTGTGATCATTCTGGTGTACATGTGCTGGCAGTGTTCCTTTGATCATTCTGGTGTACATGTCCCCACAGTGTTCCTGTGATCATTCTGGTGTACATGTCCCAACAGTGTTCCTTTGATCATTCTGGTGTACATGTCCCAACAGTGTTCCAGTGATCATTCTGGTGTACATGTCCCCACAGTGTTTCTGTGATCATTCTGGTGTACATGTCCTCACAGTGTTCCTTTGATCATTCTGGTGTACATGTCCCCACAGTGTTCCTTTGATCATTCTGGTGTACATGTCCCAACAGTGTCCCTGTGATCATTCTGGTGTACATGTCCCCACAGTGTTCCTGTGATCATTCTGGTGTACATGTCCCCACAGTGTTCCTGTGATCATTCTGGTGTACCTGTCCCCACAGTGTTCCTGTGATCATTCTGGTGTACATGTGCTGGCAGTGACAGTGTTACCATCACAATCATCTATGCCAGGTACTGTCGGCGTCTAGGACTTAGGGGTAGAGAACAAAGTTTCACAATCCGACAGACCTGGTTTCAAATTAGCCACACTCAGTTTTGGAGCAGATCGCTTTGCGTTGATTTTATTCTCAGTGGTATGGGCGCTGGCTGTTTACAAAGCAATAGGAAACTACTGAACATAAAATTGCCCAGAAAATAACAAACAGCAACTAAATGTTGGGTGTGACTGCCATGTTCTGTATTGGACATGCAAGTAACTGTAACTCTGCTGAGATCTGAATTGGCCTGTCAATGTTCTGATTTCCTAATACAAGTCTCCATATTGTCCTTGCATCCTTGGAGATTGTTTATTTCCGCTGGCCCACTTTGAACTCATACGTAGTCCATTCACGTGCTACTACTTCTAGTCACTGGGCTGATGTTTATTTTCGTGTGGATTAGCTTTTCCAATTACCAATGTTCCTCGCCAACAGCCGAACCCACTCCCACATCAGAGGTTCTTGTAATGTATGTTCCCAAGTCAAGGACGAGAAGTCACCATTTTAGTCTAACTGACAAGTGGAGTGGTTGAACAAGCTACCTCAACCTCAGCACACCGGGTGTTTAAGAGCAAGCGTTCTTATTCATTCGGCCACGCTGACTTCCATGCTTGGAGATGTTCTATCATTCGGCCACGCTGACTGCCATGCTTGGAGATGTTCTATCATTCGGCCACGCTGACTTCCATGCTTGGAGATGTTCTATCATATGTATGTATGTATGTATATGTGTATGTTTCAGTATGGGTGATAGTTGATATATAAGGGCACTTGCTTTTTGGCATCTCATTTCGATTTCCCTGTCTATTCTGTTATCTTCTGCAATGATACTTCCAAGATATTCAATAATTTAATATCTGTAACTTGTTTCCGAGGTGTGTTATTTATCAGTATCAGGAAAAACGCTAACTTGCATTACTTCAGGTTTGGTTGAATGTATATTCATATTGTACCTGCTGTATGTTGGTTCATATGATTTCGCAGTCTGCTCTAGTAGCTGTAAAACAGGCACTGATCGTCTGCACACAAGAGCCCATTTATTGCGGGAGGATGTGTTATTTCTGTCCCTGTTTCTTTTAATTGTGTTCTTTCTATCAGCCTGAATGATTCCCCTGTGATACATCGCTGCATCCTGTACTTTGTTTTTGGAATGAAGTTGTGTGCTGATCGGATGAGAATCTTTGGCTTGCGTGGGCATGTTATCAGGAGATGTGTCGTCTTGTCCTGACATCAACAACTTGAATGTACTTCTGATTTCAATACCATACTCAGATGGTACATCGCCAGATTACATTGGTCGTGCCCCGGTATAACTTTCTTGAGTTTTATCTAGAAATCTGTCTGTCGCAGTCTGTTTACGGCCATGTCTTTGTACAGACAGACATACAGACAAAGAGTAACTGCAACGGATTATGAAATATCCAATACGAATATCCATTACTAATAGCAATGGTGTTGGTATTGTTGATGCTGCAATATGAAGAATTAGACACAAAACACAATCTTCGGCTCTACACTGCATCATCATGAAATGTACAATGAGACAACATAACACCAAATATGAGCCGCTATACCAGTCTCATCTCCTGTATATCACGTGTACATTGAGACAAGACAGCACCAAACACGCGCCAGCATCTTCTCCTCTATATCACGTGTACATTGAGACACGACAGCACCAAACATGCGCCAGCATCTTCTCCTCTATATCACGTGTACATTGAGACAAGACAGCACCAAACACGCGCCAGCATCTTCTCCTCTATATCACGTGTACATTGAGACACGACAGCACCAAACACGCGCCAGCATCTTCTCCTCTATATCACGTGTACATTGAGACAAGACAGCACCAAACACGCGCCAGCATCTTCTCCTGTATATCACGTGTACATTGAGACAAGACAGCACCAAAAAACGCGCCAGCATCTTCTCCTGTATATCACGTGTACATTGAGACACGACAGCACTAAACACGCGCCAGCATCTTCTCCTGTATATCACGCGTACATTGAGACAAGACAGCACCAAACACGCGCCAGCATCACCTCCTCTATATCACGTATACATTGAGACAAGACAGCACCAAACATGAGCCGCTATGCCAATCTCATCTCCTGTATATCACATATACATTGAGACAAGACAGCACCAATCACAAACCAACATCATCTCCTCTACACCACTTCCATCGAATAAATCCCTCTAAACCACCCCCCCCCCACTGCCCACCCACTCTCCTGACATGATACAAGAAACAAACACAACTCAGACACAACAACACCTCTCCCCAAACACCGAAGACATACGTCCCGTGATGGCATCTTTACTGCCCTCCTGCTGTTATGTCTAGAATCAGCCCAAATCTCTGCTGCAGACAAAAACGACTCAAGCAAGCGTTTAGCATTGTTGATTCCCGCTACCTGATGGGCAATTTGTTTCAATTAAAACTGAAATCTCTAAACATGCCAGCCTGCAAGGCAACAATGGATTCCGCTTTAGTTTTGAGTGTTTGATCTTCACTTGATGGTATATACATTAAATTTACATTTGGAGATTGTCAATTGAACAGGTGTCTGATCTTTACTTGAGAGTATATATATATATATATATATATATATATATATATATATATATATATATATATATATATATATATATATATATATATATATATATATATATATATATAATCATTACATTTGGAGATTGCGAATTGCAAAAGGGTTGAAAACAGGGAAGAAGATCGACTTCATTGCACCTGGTTTTTTTCCCGATGGCTCGGTCTCTTTCTGCATGGTTGCCTGTCGAAGACGACGCACAGAGAACGAACTCCTTAACTTCTGCTAAGACGCAACTGATCACACCATCAGAAACAAGCAGTCATCATTGTTTGGCCACATTATGAGAAGACAAAAACTGGAACATGCTGTGACAACCGGGGAGATATGTGAAACGAGAGATAGAGGAAAACAGCGAGAAAAAATATTCCTGACAGTCTTGTGTCATGGCATGGAAGGGAGTCAACACACGAACTGATCCATGCCGTCGGAGATCGTAATTTGTGGAGAGGCAATATGGCCAACGCCAGCCGGCAAGGCACTGGAAGATGATGCTGTATTGACGGGGAATCTCGGCAATACAGTGGCTAGCTGGAGGTCATATGTTCAAATCCCAATCGAACAGATTTAAAGACAATTTGACTTGAGTTCCCAGATCGACCCAGACTACGACGAGTACCGCGAATTTCCTGGGGAGTAAATACGTCCGGTGTTATGTTGGCCACGTCACTCCTCGACTGCCGAGTGGTCTATGGAATAATATGGAGAAAGCACCATATACCAGATACGACCCAGACGTTGAAAAGGGCCCTTTACTGGCGTGTGTATACTGATAGGCACTGATAAAAGGGGAAAGAGACTTATGAAGGCCAGTAAATGTTACAGGGTAAAATGGACAATGAATGTTGAAAGCTGCTTGTACACTAATATGCACCTAATACCAATATTAATTAATTAATTAATTACTTAATTAATTAATTCATTCATTCAGTCATTTATCATGTGCCATGCTGAATAGCGTGGGCTGTCATGATTCGCCATCTCACTCGATCACCAGAGTCGTGGATCAGTTCAGTGTTATTGTCTCAACCGTGCCACGTGGCCAAGCCACCCAGGTATTTACTTCTCTGCCTTCCCCTCGATCTTGCCAGTTGTCATCAAGTTCTCCAATTTAATTCTTCTCATAACGTGACAAAACAATTTTTAATTTTCTATACTAATTTCTCTAATCATTTTACATTTTTCATTTGTTTCTTGTAGGACTTGGTCATTGATTTTTCTGTCTGTCCATGGTATGTTTAAATGGTATTTTAAATATTTTGGTCACTTGAAACGTCACGAAAATTTGGAGAGAACAATAATGGAGGGGTATATGCTTAGGGATAAAAGAAGAGGAAGGCCAAAGAGAAGATGGGTGCAGGATGTGTTGAATGATCTCCAGATGGGTGTATCGGACGCGAGACATCTTGCTTATGATCGAGCAGTTTTCCGGAGGAGCGAGGTTCTGCAAAGGACATGGCACTGAATGAATAAATGAATACTTTATATTGCCTTCTATTATACCTTAGCATTCTACTGTGAAATGGTAATTTAATGTGATAATCCGTGGCGAAGAGGTTACCAATGCAATTCGTAATCCAGCATACCGCGTTCAAAACATAGTTGCGGGCGATTTGGTAGCATACCGCCTTGCATTGATTTTCATACAATGGTACTAGTGCCTTTCGTTCAGAAAGCAATTGCAAACTACTGAACGCAAACTTGCCAAGAAATCACAGAGCCCACAATTTTAAAAAAATGCCTGGGTTGACTGATGTAGTTAGAGGGTTAGCTCTTCCTATTATCAGTGTCCCTGGTAGTCAGACGAACCACTCATACTTCTGAGGTACTTGTAATTTACGTCCTCAAGTCAAGGACGAGAAGTCAGCATTTAAATTCAACTGACCGATGTGTGGATCCGAACCCACTACACAGAGATGGGAAGAGAAAGTGTAAGAACGGTAACCTCTCAGCGACGACGATCGCCACATCACATAGTAAAGTATAAGACATTCAATAAAGCTAAAGCAGTTACACATATAACATAACACATACATATACAGCATAAAACATAACGCCATACATATACAGCATATAACATAACACCATACATATACAGCATATAACATAACACCATACATATACAGCATAAAACATAACGCCATACATATACAGCACAAAGCATAACACCATACATATACACAATAAAACATAACACCATACATATACAACATATAACATAACACCATACATATACACAATAAAACATAACACCATACATATACAACATATAACATAACACCATACATATACAAATAAAACATAACACCATACATATACAGCATATAACATAACACCATACATATACAACATATAACATAACACCATACATATACAACATGTAACATAACACCATACATATACAGCATAAAACATAACACCATACATATACAGCATAAAACATAACACCATACATATACACAATAAAACATAACACCATACATATACACAATAAAACATAACACCATACATATACACAATAAAACATAACACCATACATATACAGCATATAACATAACACCATACATATACAGCACAAAGCATAACACCATACATATACACAATAAAACATAACACCATACATATACACAATAAAACATAACACCATACATATACACAATAAAACATAACACCATACATATACAGCATATAACATAACACCATACATATACAACATATAACATAACACCATACATATACAACATAAAACATAACACATACATATACAGCATAAAACATAACAAAATACATATACAACATATAACATAACACCATACATATACAACATATAACATAACACCATACATATACAGCAGAAAGCATAACACCATACATATACAACAGATAACATAACACCATACATATACAACATAAAACATAACACATACATATACAGCATAAAACATAACACCATACATATACATCACAAAGCATAACACCATACATATACAACATATAACATAACACCACACATATACACAATAAAACATAACACCATACATATACACAATAAAACATAACACCATACATATACACAATAAAACATAACACCATACATATACACAATAAAACATAACACCATACATATACAGCATATAACATAACACCATACATATACAACATATAACATAACACCATACATATACAACATAAAACATAACACCATACATATACAGCATATAACATAACACCATACATATACAACATATAACATAACACCATACATATACAGCACAAAGCATAACACCATACATATACAGCACAAAGCATAACACCATACATATACAACATAAAACATAACACCATACATATACAACATATAACACAACACCATACATATACAGCACAAATCATAACACCATACATATACAGCATATAACATAACACCATACATATACAACATATAACATAACACCATACATATACAGCACAAAGCATAACACCATACATATACAACATATAACATAACACCATACATATAAAACATATAACATAACACCATACATATACAACATATAACATAACACCATACATATACAACATATAACATAACACCATACATATACAGCATAACGCATAACACCATACATATACAGCATAAAACATAACACCACACATATACAACATAAAACATAACACCATACATATACAACATAAAACATAACTGTCAAAGACTCGACCGCATCCCCTCCGCCAGGGAGAGCGGTCAATCCTGAAAAGACCAGGAGGAGATGCGGTGCCCGAGGCAAGGGCAGGGGAGATGAGGTAATAGGAGAAGGTTAGCCACTCCCTCATGAGACACGCAGGCGTTGTTCAGAGAGTTAGCACTCTCATCACGATAACATCACACCTCATGTAGCCACAGCACAGTTGAGTATGCACTCAACAAGCCACGGTTGCCAACGGCGTGCGATGTGAGGTAACACGCACCAAGGTGAAGGTCACGCCGCGTGGTGTGTGACCATGGGACAGAAGTTGGTCAGACGGGAGACTGGACTTGAGGCGTTCACATCGTTTAGAATAGCGTTAGGAGTTTTGTGTTCACTAATAGATAGAACTAGCATAGGGTTAGCAGTTTGTGTTAGATAATTCTGTGGCTGTATATTGTGTATTGCAGTAGCGACTGTTTACCGCTTGTAAGCGAGCCAACGGCAATAAAATGGACCATGCATTTTGCCTCCCACACGACTTGCAAGTTGTCTTGTATGGGTGTGTGAGAAGTACCCGATGATGCCTGTCAGTTGAGTTGTTGACAGGCCAGGGTAATTGTGGTGTCAGAAGTGAAGCTTGAACGAAAAGTTCAAGCTAATCCACTCATCCACAGGCTCCAGACTAGGGTTTAATTTTTGTAGTAACGATAATTTGTGCAGACAGGAGAATTTGCGAGCTAGAAATATGCCTATCGTGACAAAATAGTGTTTAATTGTGTGTATGATATATTTATTGAATGAAATCATGTATTCTTCGAAGCTGTAAGTATTAATATTCTTATTTTCTTATATTTATTCATATATTTACCAATTTATTCTTGAATAAGCACCAAACATGATTCACGGCGCAGGAATACACAGGCAGCCGACAATATTGATTTTTGAGATCTAAAAATAGCGCTGCGCGATGACGTAGAGTGATTGACAGACAGTTGTTCTGCGTCATTAGCATAAAGCAGTCAAGTGTTTACAAGATCGCTTAGCGGCGGCCCGCCTGAATCTGTGCTGTATATTGTTTATTATTTACTTATTTAAATTACTAAATGAATATATTTATGTATTTACATATTATTATTTTATTTTGATTTCTTTACAAGCATTTATTCATTTTTGGGTCTATTTTCTCTTTGCTTATCGTCACGATAGAACTATTTTCGGGCTAAGCATCTGATACTTAGCTGCACAACGCTTACAGAAATTAACTAGGTTAGTAACGAAAGGCAATTACTGGTTAGAACAAAGACAGGACAGTGACATTAAATTTAATCAATACATGTTCTAGTTGTTCGTGAGTCTGTCATTGTCTAAGTCATTGTCCTTAGTTGTTGAGTAAATCATATCGTTAAGGAGGCGTGTTTACTGCTGCCCTACATATCAGAGGGCAAACAACAGCTGTGCACATACACCTGTAGGCCAAATACCGTGTGCTACGTACGAAACGTGTCGCCACCCCAGTGTACCAAACAAGGTGACCTGTGTCAAAGGAGCTTCGTTCCCACATTATGCTGAGTACAACTATATTTTTGGCATGCATTGTGATTAATAGTGCATCTCTTTTTCAGCTTGTGATACACTATCATATTTTTGTGCTCTGATTTTCCAACATTGAAATTTTGTGCAGCATATAAACTGGAAATAAAATTAATATTCCGTAACAAGGAACAAATATAAAACATCATAGAGACATAGCTAAATAAACAAAGTAGTCCAGATCAACGCTAGCTAAAGTACTAAACAGCATGGCTACTTTATCTGATTTTATAAAAGCAGGTAAAGATCTAGAATACACAGGAAAAGAGCTACAACAATATGCAGATCAGAAATTTAAAGAAGCAAAAGAGGAACAAACACGAAAAGAGAATGCGGAGAGAGACGAACGCGCACGAGAAAGAGAAGAAGAAAGACAACATCAAATACAATTAAAACAACAACAGCTAGAACATGATAAGACAGTTAAACAACAGCAACTAGAACATGATAAGGAAATTAAGCAACAACAGTTACAACAAGATAAGGAAATTAAACAGAAAGAACTAGAATTAAAACAAAAGGAATTAGATCTAAAGCAAAAAGAGATAGATGAAATGGCAAGAGTCAAAGAAAAACAAATTCAAGTAGAATCAGAGACACAGTTGAAGATGAAAGAGATGGATGTAGACTCACACGCAGAAATCTCTGCCACTAAACTGAGAAGTCAACAAGAGGAAAATAAGTTCAACAAATACAAAAATATTATCAAACCATATTGTAAAGAGGACTCCATATCTGCTTGGACAGAGAATGTAGAGTATCAATTTAAATATCACCAAGTTCCTTTAGAGATGTGGGCTCCTATTTATATGAAGAATCTGAGTGGTGAGCCCCTTAAAGTAATAGAATCTATACCAATTGACCGTAGATCTAGCTATCAATACATCCATGATAGGATTATGCAGCACTTTCTACTTGATGCCCCTGGGTATCAGGTTCAGTTCTCAAATTTAAAACCTAAACCTAGTGAAACTTTTATAGATTATTTTTCAAATGTGCAGAGTGTACTAAACAGGTGGCTTAAAGCAGCTAACATAGGAAAAGACTTTGATAGATTAAAAAACCTAATAGCTATGGACAAGTGTATATCTACTATACCTTCTCCTTTTGCTAAGTTTTTGCAGCAGTCGGACATTGAGAACATCGAGCAGTTCGAAAAAAAAAGGCTCAGCATATTTTTCTTCCAACAGAGATATTTTTAAAACTTCAAATGACTCTGAGATAGTTTCCTTTGTGAAAGACCAACCAAAAAACTATCAGGGTAACAGAAAACCTTTTCAGAAGTATGATAAGAAAGACAGAAAAGTTTCCAAATGCATGTACTGTCAACTAATGCACGACACTTATGCTATGTGCGACAAATCGCCGAATTATCCGGCGCATCTTGAAAATGTGATCAAGAAGCAGCAAAGCAAACGGTCTGCATACAGGCGTGCAATCAAATGTTTTTTTTGTTCCTCTTATGGCCATTATTCTAATAAGTGCCTTGGCCGCCAACGGGTGAAAGCTAACAATGCAATGTTAATTGACACTTCGTCAGATAGTGGTAGTGAGAATGAGTGTGAGGTTGAAAATGACTTACCTACTAACCAAGCAGAAGATGTGTGTGGTGCAAGCGATATGTTAAGCTTCGACAGCTGTGAACGATGTCACCAATTCCATGCAGACGGAAAACTAGAATGTGGACATATAGTACCATTCTCATCTGAGAATGTAAATGCAGCATTAGCCTCCAGAGGCAGTTTAGTGTTCCACAATGCTATGGTCAATGACGTACCATGCCAATGTTTGCTGGACAGCGGCAGCACTCTTATTAGTCTTCGAAAAGAACTAGTGAGTCCGGGTGATTACACAGGTGACACTGTGAAATGCCGAACCTTTTCGGGTAACGTTGAAATTTACCCTTTGGCAAAAGCCCATATTGATTCTCCTTTTCTTTCCGGTACCTTTACTTGTGCAATACTTAACAACCCGTGTACTGACTTAATTTTGGGGTGCTTACCTCAACTGAAACAATGTACTAGTGAAGAAATAGTTGCATGGGAGAAATTAAATGCAGCTAATGCAACAACAAGAGCAGACAGTATGAAACATCAAGACACACTACAAGATGAGAGACTACTGTTGCTTTCTCCAACTGGCACAGATGACAACAGCAGACAGAAATTTATAGAACAGCAGAAAGCTGACCCTAGTGTGTCTCCATACTTAAAATTATTAAAAGATAAAGCCAAAGTGACCAAAAATGCTTCATGGTTCTTTAGACTTAATAATGGCATTTTAACTAGATATTATACTACTGGTAACCATGAGATTCAGTAAACGGTGTTACCTGAACAACATCGTCTAACTGTGCTAAAGATTGCACATGAGTCACCGTTTGCTGGTCATCTTGCATATGATAAAACCAGGGCCAGAATTCAGGCTCATTTCTATTGGCCAGGTTTTTGCAATGACATAAAATTATTTTGTCGTTCGTGTGATGTCTGTCAACAATTGGTACGCAAGGGTAAACATCCTACAGCTGAAGTACAACCTTCTACACTGGCCTCCAGGCCATTTGAGAGTGTGGCGGTAGATATTGTTGGACCCCTGAATCAGGTGTCCAGCAAAGGAAATCGCTTCATATTGACAATGGTCGACCTATGTACAAGGTGGGTTGAGGCAGTAGCTTTGAAGTACATCACCTCCAAAGACGTAGCCAATGTATTTCTACACCTGTTCTCACGATTCGGATTCCCACGGACCATTTTATCCGATCGTGGAACTCAGTTCATATCGGCTGCAACGCAAGCCCTTACAAAAATGTTAGGTATTAAACAACATTTTACGACAGACATACACAACGCAACTACACTAGTTAGCGAGACTGGCAGTTCCGACAATGGCAATACACCTAGTCAGTTAACAGAATACGCACTTAGTACCACCACTGTACTGAATCAGGTAGACGACGACGGAATGGAACTACCTGTTCCCATCGTAGACAAAACTGCGACATTGGACAGTATACATATAGATCAGGGACTAACAGACAGTCAACGACGACAATTAGTGGAGTTAATTACTGAATACAAAGACCTATTCTCTGACATCCCAGGTAGGACGGACAGAATCGAACACTCCATTCTTCTTTCGGACTCTAAGCCTATCAAATGCAGGCCGTACTCAATCCCACTCAGCTATAGGGAAAATCTAAATAAGGAAATTCTTAATTTAGAAGCTAGTGGGATTATCCAAAAGTCTACATCTGAGTACTCTTTTCCAATCGTCCTAGTTAAGAAGAAGGATTCCACAATTCGTCTGTGCGTAGACTATCGAAAACTCAATAACATCACTAAGATCGACGCAGAACCTATTCCTTCCTGCGAAGATCTTATCTTGGACATGTCTACTTCAAAAATCTTTTCAAAACTAGATCTTACTAAGGGATATTGGCAGGTCCCTATGCAGCCTCAATCTATGCATTTTACTGCGTTTTCAACCCCTTTAGGACTATACGAGTGGCGATTTCTTCCTTTCGGACTTCGAAATGCTCCTGCCACTTTCGTACGCTTAACTAGAGATCTATTACATGGAGTGACGAATACTGTGACCTATATAGATGATATATGTGTCCATACTGAAGACTGGACTACACACTTACTGAAACTGAGACATGTCTTTGATAGGTTGCGACTCTTCGGTCTCACTGTCAAACCGAGCAAAGTCGAATTAGGCCTAAAAGAAATTGAATTTTTGGGTCATGTCATCTCTCAAGGTCAACTAAAGACTGACAATAGGATTATTACAAAAATTATGAATCTAACCATGCCTACTACGAAAAAGCAGGTTAGAAGTCTTTTAGGATTAGTTAATTACTACAGTAAATTTATTCCAAACCTAGCTGAAATTACAAGTGTATTTTCTAATGTGCTAAAAGCATCAGTAAAACTGGATGTGAAAGATGCATTATTAATTTCTGCATTGTCAAAATTGAAAATTCTTTTTAGTAATGTTCCCATCCTCCGCTTGCCTAACCCTGGGCTCGTTTATTATCTTAGGACAGATGCCAGCAGGATCTCCATCGCTGCAGTCCTAGGCCAATTTTATGAGGGCATCTTCCATCCGATTTGCTACGTGAGCCGTAAGATCACACCTACCGAGTCCAGATATTCGATAGCAGAACTGGAGGCCCTGAGCGTCATCTACTCAGTGAGAAAGCTCCACCGTTTTCTGGCGGGGGTACACTTCATTGTCCAGACCGACAATTCTCCCATTACGGTCATCCAGACTGGTGTGCACCGAAACGACAGGATATACAGGTGGTCTCTTATCCTTCAAAACTATACGTTCAGTATAGAACATATTAAGGGGAAAGACAACACCCTAGCTGATACCCTTAGTAGACCATCTGGGGTAGAAATACCTGAAAGTCCACATATAGTTGTAGAGTCATAGTCAATACATAAATAGATTACAATATTCTATTTAGAATGTGTCACATATACATCCACAGTATGTGTTATTAAGATACCAAGTACAATGAACTGTCAGGTGTCCGTAGACATTAACTGAAGAACTGTGCTGCGAAATGTAGATACCACCATGTGAAACAGGACAGTTCATTTCCAACTAAGCTTCATTCCGGTGTAACATGTGAGTAAAATGCAGAAAACAGTGTCAGAACAGTGCTTAATTTCAGACACGTAAAGACTGAGCTACGACACCAGCGAATCTCTACACGTGCACTACCGATAAACTCTATGATGACTGTATAATGTATTTCAGATACCCAGGCAAATTGTGTAGTTATATATTGTGCCTATGTAACTAATGTACAAACATGAAGGCAGCTACTAACCTGAGGAAACTGAATACCATGTATATAAACTAAATGTGATATGTAAGATAGTATTTTAAGATATTGATAAATTAGAGATAGAATTAGGTAATATAATATTCTCATTTATTTAAATAGTTTACTTAGTACAGTAATTAACCCAGTTACTTAACTTTAATTTAAATTAAACTTAAATTTTAGGTTAGACGTAAGAATAGTTAATTACAAGCGAAATTAAAATTATGATAGAAATAGTACCATTTAAATTATTACATTTCATTTAGCTTTAGTGCAGTTTAATTTATTCCATCCTAAGGAAAACCATACCATCGACCTAACATTACCAATTATTAGTATTGTCATTTTACATCATAATAGGCTAAAAACATTAGATAAGGTAACATACATCATTTACACCATTTAGATTAAGAATATCACTCATATAATTCCTTTGTGCAGTTAAAAACATTATTTAGCATAGTAGTTAGAAACATACATAAATTATGTTCACATCACCCATTTAATTAAGGTACATAACTCACATCACAACAATCACAGTTAAATAGTTAGATTACATCCCTTAGATTAGAGAAAAATAAGAAGTAATATAAGGATATCATATAATTAACATAACAAATGTAATAAATTTAGGTAACACATTAAATACTTAGTTATAGAATTAGAATGGTATGTTAGAATGTAGAGTTTTATGTTAGTGTAATATAGTGGATGATGAGACCAAGGGGACAAACCATAAACCCTTGCTCGTCCATGTAAATATATTGTAAATACATGACTCGTGCAGCGATTTTCGCACAGTCATTGGGCTCAACTATCTCAAACTGAGCCAAACCTGTATAGTGTCACTACAGGGTTTTTAAATAATCGGAAGGATTAGTGTGGAAGGATAAAAGATGTGTGACAGAATTAAGGGTGAAAGGAGTGTGGAAGTGAGAGCGAATGTAAAATAGATGGGAGAGAGTGAAATCAGTCAGCGAATTCTTCTGCTGCCTGGCGCGAATTTTAGTATTTCTCTGTGTTAATGTTGGGTTTCGTTAGTAAAAATGTGCTAGTGTGAATGTGTTGTCTGTAATATAGTTTAGAACGTAGATTACAGTATTTTGGGTTTCATAACAAGGGAATGTAGTCACGAATTAGTGTTATACACCTGTTTGTGGCCACATTGAACCAAATTATGACACTCAAAAAACTAACATACATACACATAGAATTTATAAATAGAGGATAGAAATTAGATTAGTAGATTTATTACATCCAAACACGCAAACAACCAGAAAAACAAATATATAAATTGCATACACTATTTGTAGATCAAAGGCAGATAACTTCGGGTCAGGGGACATAATAGACAACGAAGAACTAAATTAACAGTGAAATAAAGCTTTACGTGCGGAAGCGAAGTAGGTGAAGCCTGTCGCACACACTCTTGTATAATGGTTGTTAAATATTATATGGGGGACATGAAGCAATTCATGTGTTGACCCTAAGAAAGTCAACTTTGTATGGGTAGTAAGTTAATTTACTATTTGAGGGCAGGTCTTATATGACAACGGTCCGGTTCAGACATACCTCTAATAAATATAATATAGCATGTGAGAAGAGGGCTCACGCCAACCAGTCAAGTTTGTGGCGATTGCCAGTAGCCAAGTAAGGCTTTGCTACATTGTGACAATAGTTATTAATAGTCTATTGGAATGCCCAAAGCCAGGTTATCTAGAGTCTTTGACAAAAATTAGAGACACTAATTTTTTGTTTAGGAACCTCTTGCGTCACAACCAATGAGTGAAAGTTGATGACGCAACACAAGAGGGGTGGGTGTGTGTCAAAGACTCGACCGCATCCCCTCCGCCAGGGAGAGCGGTCAATCCTGAAGAGACCAGGAGGAGATGCGGTGCCCGAGGCAAGGGCAGGGGAGATGAGGTAATAGGAGAAGGTTAGCCACTCCCTCATGAGACACGCAGGCGTTGTTCAGAGAGTTAGCACTCTCATCACGATAACATCACACCTCGTGTAGCCACAGCACAGTTGAGTATGCACTCAACAAGCCACGGTTGCCAACGGCGTGCGATGTGAGGTAACACGCACCAAGGTGAAGGTCACGCCGCGTGGTGTGTGACCATGGGACAGAAGTTGGTCAGACGGGAGACTGGACTTGAGGCGTTCACATCGTTTAGAATAGCGTTAGGAGTTTTGTGTTCACTAATAGATAGAACTAGCATAGGGTTAGCAGTTTGTGTTAGATAATTCTGTGGCTGTATATTGTGTATTGCAGTAGCGACTGTTTACCGCTTGTAAGCGAGCCAACGGCAATAAAATGGACCATGCATTTTGCCTCCCACACGACTTGCAAGTTGTCTTGTATGAGTGTGTGAGAAGTACCCGATGATGCCTGTCAGTTGAGTTGTTGACAATAACGCCATACATATACAGCATAAAGCATAACACCATACATATACAACATATAACATAACACCATACACATACAACATATAACATAACACCATACATATACAACATATAACATAACACCATACATATACAACATATAACATAACACCATACATATACAACATATAACATAACACCATACATATACAACATATAACAGAACACCATACATATACAACATATAACATAACACCATACATATACAACATATAACAGAACACCATACATATACAGCATAAAACATAACACCATACATATACAGCATAAAACATCAAATCAAATCAAATCAAATCAAATCAACTTTATTAGGGTCACAAATTGGGCGCGCAGGCCCGTCTTACATTCGGCCCTTCCAATCACTCGTCTTTCATTCATCAAGAGCATTATACATTTACATAGGAAGAAAAATAAACATTGTGAAATGAATGTTGTAAACATAAACAAGGCAAATTACCATGTTATGAGGCCCATCTCCCACCTACCCATACATCACCCCACCTACACACACCCCCACCTACCCACACACACGCACACCAAGGGACACATACATACCCCACCAATCGACCCATCCCCCTTCCGCACATCCCCCACCCACACACTCTCCCCTCGCCTGTTCCCCAAACCAAAACACACTCGCCACCCACAAACATTCCCCACCAACCCACACATCCCACGCCCGCCCACATACACATCCTAACCCACATATCCTCTCCCCATCCACACCTCAAACCACCCATCCCCCAGCCACATCTCCATTGACCACATATTCACCACTCACGCACACAATCCCCCACCAACCCACACATCGCACATCCACTCACACATCCCCAAACCATACACACACATCCCCACCAACTGACATCTCCCTACCCCCCCCCCCCCCCACACACACACATCTCCCTAACCACCCATACATCCCCAATCCACTCACACACACACCCCATCACCCACACATACATCCTCCACCCACCCATACATGCCTTAACCCAATCCCCCACTACACAATCCCCCACCCGCACATCACATACATCCCCTACCACGCAATATTCCCAACCCACGCACCGCACACACACACATATCCCTCACCAACACATCCCACACCCACATACCACCACACATTCCCACCTACACCACACACACATATCCCCCACCCACATACCGCACAATATTCCCACCCACACCCACACAGATACCCTTACCCATCCACCCCACATATCCCACCCACACACCACAAAAACCCCCATCCACACACACATACCTCACCCACACAATATCCCTAACCAACACACCACACACCTCTCCCCACCCACACACGCATTCCCTACCCGTCCACCAACACACACTCACTCACGCACACATCCTCTACTAAGCACCCACACACCCCCACCCACCCACCCCCAACCAAACATCTCTCGATCACAATACCCCTACCCACACACATCCTCCACCCACTCACGCATCCCACCCCGACACATACACATCCCTCACCCACCTACACATCCCTAAGCCACTCACACTCCCCCACCCACACATTCCCCATCCACGCACACATCTCCCACCCACACACCCCCACATACTTCCCCCAACCACCCCACCCATACACACATTCCCCGCACCCATCACACACATCCCCCACACCACACACTAACCCCACCCACACACATATCCTCACCCATACCACCACACCCCCACCCACACACCATGCACACATCCCCCACCAACACACCGCACACATATCTCAAACCCACACACCATACACTTCTCCCCACCCGCCCTTGCATCCCCAATCCACCCAACACAATCCCCTACCCACACAACCCCGCCACCCACACATACTTCCTCAAACCACCCACACATCACCACCCACATAAACACACACACCCCACACCCGTCCCATACACACATCCTCCACCCATACACACATCCCCCACACCCGTTCCCACACCCCTACTTTCACCCCCACACATCCATCCACACATCCCACCAACACCCACAAAAACCCACACACCCCAACCCATCCAAACGCATACCCCCACCCACACAACCCCCACCCACACATATCCCCACACTCACACACATCCTCCACACACACTCACACCTCCTCACATCTAGATACATACAAAATGTCTCACGTTAGCATTGAAACTAGTATGAACAAACTCCCACACTTTACTCACACACATACACTGACAATTGTCATGAGCAGTCTCATAAAAATGTTAAACATGGAGAAAAATGTGTACATAAAAAGTATGTGACGTAAACATAGTGATGCTCTATCTCTCTCTCACACACACACACACACACACACACACACACACACACACACACACACACACACACACACACACACACACACACATTCACTCTCCCTCTCACTCATTCTGTCTCTCACTCAAACTACAGTAATGTACAGAAGTTTATATTATACATGATAAAATCAAATGGTATTTAACTGATAATATGACAGATGAGAATACACAAACATATGGATTCGCGTGTTACATAACATGCGTGTTACATGACATGCATCTGCTCAGCTCTCTCAGCTCTCTCTCTCTCTCTCTCTCTCTCTCTCTCTCTCTCTCTCTCTCTGTATTCTTTCATATATACACACTCACACGCATGCGCGCGCTCACACATACACACTAACACATCAACTCTCGAACTGTCTCACTCTCTCACACACAATCCTTCACACACACACTCACTCTCTCAATCACACTCTCTCACACATATACATACGCATGCACGCATGCACGCACGCACACACTCCCTCACTCACTCTCACACATACACGTACGAATGCATGCACTGACACATTCCCCTACCATTTCTCGCTCAATCACTCTCTCCACACACACGCTCGCACGTGCACACACACACACACATTCACTCTCTCACTCTCTCTGACACCCTTTCTCTCTCTCTCTCTCTCTCTCTCTCTCTCTCTCTCTCTCTCTCTCTCTCTCGCTCCCACACGCACACATATATAGTGAACAATTATAGTTAAACAATTATAATGAACGATTATAATGAACAATTATACCAGTAAATGAATTATGGTGGCATATAATCGGTATGGATTAAGTATTGAAAGAGTTTTAAGGTTAAATGTGTAGGGACTTATTGGAGTTTTCAGATCTGGAGGCATATCATTCCATAAGTGCGCACCAGAATAGGTGAAACATGTTTTGTATAGGTCCAATCTAGGCTTTGAGACATGTAACAAATTTAGGCGCTTGCTGTTCATTGGATTAGATTGAATCAGCGGCAGAAGATACTCTGGGGTATTCTGAGATATAATTTTGTTCACTAATTTGGCTTTGTTGAAAAGGAAGCGCTTTTGAAGTGGTAGAATGTTCAAGTCATTGAACACAGCATGTCATTCATGA
The DNA here is from genome assembly GCA_963921405.1 of Cepaea hortensis. NCBI lineage: Eukaryota > Metazoa > Mollusca > Gastropoda > Stylommatophora > Helicidae > Cepaea > Cepaea hortensis. The sequence goes on from OY992886.1 coordinate 108,841,843, forward strand.
TGTCATTCAATACAGCATAAAACATAACACCATACATATACAGCATAAAACATAACACCATACATATACAGCATAAAACATAACACCATACATATACAGCATAAAACATAACGCCATACATATACAGCATAAAACATAACACCATACATATACACAATAAAACATAACACCATACATATACAGCATAAAACATAACACCATACATATACAGCATAAAACATAACATCATACATATACAGCATAAAACATAACATCATACATATACAGCATAAAACATAACGCCATACATACAGCATAAAACATAACACCATACATATACAGCATAAAACATAACACCATACATATACAGCATAAAACATAACACCATACATATACAGCATAAAACATAACACCATACATATACAGCATAAAACATAACACCATACATATACAGCATAAAACATAACACCATACATATACAGCATAAAACATAACACCATACATATACAGCATAAAACATAACACCATACATATACAGCATAAAACATAACATCATACATATACAGCATAAAACATAACGCCATACATACAGCATAAAACATAACGCCATACATACAGCATAAAACATAACGCCATACATACAGCATAAAACATAACACCATACATATACAGCATAAAACATAACATCATACATATACAGCATAAAACATAACGCCATACATACAGCATAAAACATACAATATACAATGATATTTCACAGATTAAACAACATAAATACAATCTACAGATAAGGCAACATAAATACAACATAACACACATATAATACAACATACATACAACATAACGCGCAGATAACACACCACAAATACAACATAACACACACATAAAACAACATACATACAACATAACACATATAAAGCAACATAAATACAACATACAACACATATAAAGCAACATACATACAACATAACACACACATAAAACAACATACATACAACATAACACACATATAAAGCTAAATAAATACAACATAACAAACACATAAAACAACATAACGCACAGATAAAACACCATACATACAACAGAACACGAATAGAAAAAAGGATACGAATACAACGTAACACACAGATTAAACAACAACAATACAACATAACACAAACATATAATATAACACAAATACAAAAACACAGACATATGAAAGAACATAAATACAACACACACTGTCAGATATGACTGAGCTACCGTATGACAGTAGACTGTACTACCTGCTTTCTGATAGCGCCGAATTTTGGGCGGCGCTTACAAAGCCCGACACCCCACATTGTTCCAACAGCTTCGGACGGAAGAGTGCAATTGGGAGGGTATAAGCCGTATCCTGGTGCGAGGAAATGCAATCTAAAGACAAAATGTCATGGCAGAGTAGAGCAGACCAGGCCCTAAGCTTTGATTGGCAGCTGGTCTAAGATCGAAGCTCCGATAGGCGGACAGTTAGAGCATTGCTTTTCTGATCCGGCAGCTTCTGCAGTTTGTCTTGTTCCAGATGTATTGATGCCACCTTTCTTCTAGAGTGAACTAGGCAGGCCGAGAGAGGGATCATGCTGCATGGGCAAATCATGGTCTCTATATTTCAGCCCAGGCTTTGTGCTATGGAGAGGTAAACTCCATCCCTGGTCGTCTTAACTGGTCTCGGAATCAAAGCGAGAGGTAGCAGTTACGGATTATAAGTCCTTGTCAATTGGCGCATACATGGGACGCCACGAGTTACCTCTGACGGTGGGAGACACATACAGGTGTCACTGACCAGCTGCCCCGCCTCAAGCTGGGCAACCCCCGCAAGTTTTAGTTTAGTTTAGTTTTAGTAAACTACTGATCTTGCCAAGAAATCAACAATCAGCTGAAAGATGCTGATGTTGACATCAATGTCGTGTAAAGGAAATGCAAATATTTTTTTTTTTTTAAATTTTAGTCGATGGATCAACATCACGGCACACGGGTGTAACCCATAAGTTCTCCATTCTCCTCCTAACTCAAGCCTGAGTCTGGAGAAACTCAGCTCAGTGCACGAACTCCGTAGCACCGGCGAGGGTCCTGAAATACACTTGGTAGATTTTTAACTCGAAATTTTGCCAGGGAATCGCCGTTAAACTACTCTTTTTCGATTTCCAACTGCCAAGGGATTTTTTACGTGCACAACAATACACACGGGCGTCGGCTCTCACTACCCAGAGACCAGAGGAAATGTTATTCCTATAAGTCCACGTGAAATAAATCCCAGCCCTCACCGGGGCTTGAACCTGGGACCTCCAGCACTCGAGGCGGACACCATACCTCGAGACCACTCAGCCCTCCATAACCACCCCCCCCCCCCCCCTGGCAAATTGAGTGCTGCTCCGCCACAACCCGCTTGCTTCAATGGGTACCTGGGGCTAGGACAAAATCTGTATCGCAGGCTGTAAAACCAATGTACCAGGTACCACTAAAAAAAAAAAAAAAAATAGAAACCTCAAGTTACGACTTGCAACATGGAACGTGAGAACCATGTGCCCAGGATTTCCCCCTGACCTGAAGAATATTGACGATGTGAGAAAAACGGCTGTGATTGATGCTGAACTCAATCGTCTTAACATTGATATTGCTGGCCTGCAGGAGACTCGCCTCGCTAAGGAAGGGTCACTCACGGAAAACTATTACACCTTTTATTTTTATTTAGAAAGATAGAGGACAGGAAGTAAACAGGCAACATATAGTGGGCTTTGCAGTGAAGAATTCACTGCTGGGAATGATTGAATTTCCAGCTGGCGGAAATTTGGTTTAACAATTAGCAAAAAGAAGACACAGATTATGTCACAAGGTGCACATGGGGTACCATAAATCTTTATTGACGACGCCAAACTGGAGATAATAGACCATTTTACATATTTAGGATCAGAGATAAATTGCAAATTATCCCTAGATCAGGAAATAAACATCAGGATTGGTAAGGCAGCAATAACAATGAACAAGTTAACAAAAAGAGTAGGAGAACAGGAAGTTTACTGCCAAAACAAAAGTCCTTGTCTATCAAGCCTGTGTCCTTAGTACTCTTCTTTATGGCAGTGAAACCTGGACAACTTAATCTCACCAAGAGAAACGTGTAAACAGCTTTCATATGCGGTGTATGCGAAGAATTCTTGGTATTAAGTGGCAAGACAAAATCACAAATACTGAAGTATTGGACAGATCAGGTTGTGTGGCGGTTTGTTCCTTGCTCAGTGTCTTCGTAGACTTAGATGGATAGGACACGTAAAGAGGATGGATGACGGTAGAATACCAAAAGACATAATTTTTTGTGAATTACAGATGGGTAAGAGATCTCAGGGTCGGCCTCTACTACGATACAAAGATGTGTGTAAGCGGGACATGATTGATACAGGCATTGATAATGCACATTGGCAGTAAATCGCCGCCGAACGTGTTGCATGGAGGGCAAATATCACAAATTGAATAAAGACAAAGGAGAAAATGATTGCAGATAGGTCACACACTGAGCGCTTGAGACGTACGATGGTGCGTGATGGTGAAAATGACCATGTGTTCACATGCATCCACTGTGGACGAACATGTACAGCGCGAATTGGTCTGATCAATCACATCCGCAGACGCCATGGGTTGTAGTTATGCCTTTTTATAGCACATTGTAACAGACTATCGCCTGTAAAGACCGCAAGGTGCCGCTGAATGAAAGTACAACATAATACACAGATAAAATCCACATAAATACAACAGAACCCAAAAACAGATACAAGAACATAAATACGACAGAACACACGATCATAGATCTAAAACATATCACACATGTAATAAACAATACAACGTTTTAAAGCTGAAACAAATGACCATGTACACACTACATTCCAGTGAAGTCATGTTCGAGTCGCGAGTGCCTCTTGTGACAGGCACGCCTCAGCTTTACCTGTAAGTCCTCTCCCACAAGGCAAACTCTCCGGGTATCCCACACCTGGTTTACCTTGCAACAACACAAAACGCGTAGATACTGAGGAAGACAGACCCGCAACAAGTCATTCTGGCATAGATCTCAGGTTGTGAAAAGATTCCATTATCGAAGTGCTTTGAGATAAGAATTGAAGTTGGGCAGATATGACACAAGTCACTCTTCGTTTCCTTGTCAGTTACAGAATGAAATATGAAAACAACATAAAGAATATCATCACCGTGAAGAAAGACACTCCATGATATCTGATACAACAAAGTATATATTACACCCTCTATACCCTTATCCTAGAATACACAGAACCAATTTTAACATAGGCTGCGAAACCTGGACAATTAGTAAACAGGCGAAAATAGCCATGGAAACCTTGGAGATAAGGGTGACAGGCTAAAGAGGGGCAAATCATGGATGGGTCGGGGGGAAGATGTCGTCAGACAGGTCTGCAGTCTTACCAGTATCAACCCCGGCAAGGAATGGGTGCCAGTGCCTCCAGCTTTTAAGTGTACCTTCTCCTGCATTATCACACTCGACGGACGGTGCAGAGAGCAGAACCCTGCCGCTGTCAATGCAGAGGTTAACGCGCTCATCTATGATCACTCAGATAGCCCCGAAGTGCTCATCTATACAGATGGATCTGTTGTAAAGCAGCAGAGAAGTGCGTGGGCATTTACAGCCCGTTCAGCGGGCCGAACCGTTCAAGAATCCAGTGGTGCCCACTCTATGACCACGAGCAGCATGACGATGGAGGTGATGGCAGTTACACAGGCTTTCATATGGCTGGAATCACAGCATTATACCAACGTGTGTGTACTAAGTGATTCAATGAGCATGATTCAGAAGGTCGAAGCTGGATCTGTACGTAGACAGTGGACTGAGTCGCTGCGGAAGTCTGTTGTCCGCAAAGTCACCTTCATCTTCGTCCCGGGACATGCGGGAGTCGAGGGAAATGAACGAGCTGATAAATTGGCTGGTTCTGCACCCCCTGTAGATGGCCAGCCCATGGATCGTGCCGATGTTATTAACGCCCTTAAAGATATGGCGAGAACAGAGGATTTTGACGCCAGTGATTCCACATCGCTTTCCAGGATGAAAGACCTGGGAGTAAGAATCGGCACAGACTGACGCAAGAGGTACATCGGGAAAACAAAGCGCCTCGTCAACCAACACAGAACTGGCACTATTAGCCACCGGACGCTGATGCATATGCTGGGGGGGGGGGGGGGGGGGAGGATCTGAGCACCTATGGACATGTCCGGAGTGCAACGAAGATACCCCAACTGATAACTAACTAACTAACTAACCTTGGAGATGTGCTTTTATAGAAGAATCATCATTCATCATATACCATGCCGATAAGCGTGGGCGGTCATATTTTGCCATCTCACTCGATCACCAAAGTCGTGGATCAGTTCAGTGTTCTTGTCTCGACCATACAACGTGGCCAACCCATCCAGATATTTGCTTCTCTGTCTTCCCCTTGTTCTCCTCCTCTGGATCTTGCCAGTTGTCACCAAGTTCTCAAGTTTATTTCTTCCCATAACGTGACCAAAAAACTGTGACTGTCTACGTCTAATGTCTCTAATCAGTTTACGGTTTTAATTTGTTTCTTGTAGGACTTGGTTATTGGTTTTTCTGTCTGTCCATGGTATTCTTTGCGTAGAAGAAAGCTGAAAGTGAATGGGACATCCGAAATGAACAATCTGGACATTTTGAAGGAAGCTAAGTCGAAAAGACAACTTATCACAAACATCAGAAACAGGCAGTCATCGTTTTTGGCCACATTATGAGGAAAAAACAAAACAAACTAGAACATGACATAACAACCGGAAAGATTTCTGGAAAGATAGATAGAGGAAGACAGCAGAAGAAGATTCTTGGCTGTCTTGTGTCACGGCACAGACAGAAGTCAACACATGAATTGATCTATGCCGTCGGAGGTCGCAATATTTGAGAGTCATGATCGTCCACGCCAGCCGACAAGGCACTGGATGATGATGACCCATAACCACACACGCGGTATTCAACCACTCACGTGTCACGTCCTCAACACGGAAACAGATGAGTAACTGTTATACATATTTATATATGTATGTAGTTTTCCACGTAGTTGTGTTACATAAATATGTATATATTCATGTAGTTATCTACGTAGTTGTAACTGTTATATATATTTATACTAGCAGACCCGGCCCGGCTTCGCCCAGTCCCTGGTGGGGAGCATCTCATTTAATTCATATAAGTAGTCATATAAGTTCCCGTTCCCGTTACCGACTATCTGTCTGTCTGTCTGTCTGTCTGTCTGCCTGTCTGTCTGACCCGGCCCGGCATCACCCAGCTCCTGATGTGGGGCATCTCATTTAATTCATATAAGTAGTCATATAAGCTCCCGTTCCCGTTCCCGACTATCTATCTGTCTGTCTGTCTGTCTATCTGTCTGTCTGTCTGTCTGATCCGGCCCGGCTTCGCCCAGCCCCTGATGGGGAGCATCTCATTTAATTCATATAAGTAGTCATATAAGTTCCCGTCCCCGACTGTCTGTCTGTCTGTCTGTCTGTCTGTCTGTCTGTCTGTCTGTCTGTCTGTCTGTCTGTCTGTCTGTCTGTCTTTCTGTCTGTCTGTCTGTCTGTCTGTCTGTCCCTCCCTCCCTCTCTGTCTGTCTGTCTGTCTGTCTGTCTGTGTAATCATTTATTGGTTGCAGTTAGAACAACCTTAGATAAACGAAGACCAACTTACAAAAAGCATTAGAAAGAGCACTTGAAAGATATTTACATCTTCCCCAACAATTAACTTGGGTAAATGGAGCGGCGGCAGCAGCAGCAGCAGAAGAAGAAAAAGGAGGAGTAGAAGCTGGGAGGAGGAAGAGGGAGGTGGAGGAGGGAGGAAGAGGGAGGTGGAGGAGGGAGGAGGAGGGAGGAAGAGATAGGCGGAGAGAGGAGGAGGAAGGAAGAGGAGGGAGGAGTAGGAGTAGGGAGGAAGGAGGAGGGATTAGGAGGAGGAGAGAAGAGGAGGAGGGAGGAGGAGGGAGGAGGAGGGAGGAGGAGGAAGGAGGTAGAGGGAGGAGGAGGAGAGAGGAGGAGGAGAGAGGAGGAGGAGAGAAGAGGAAGAGGGAGGAGGAGGAGGGAGGAGGAGGGAGGAGGGGGATAAGGGAGGAGGGAGGAGGAGGAGGGGGAGAAGGGAGGAGGAGGGATAAGGAGAAGGGAGGATGAGGGGGGAAGGAGGGAGGAGGGAGGAGGAGGAAGAAGAGAGGAGGAGAAGGGAGGAGGAGTGATTAGGATGAGGAGGAGGGAGGAGGAGAGCAAGGATGAGGGGAGGAGGAAGGAGGAGGGGGAGGAGGGAGGAGGAGGAAGAGGGAGGAGGAGGGGAGGAGGAGTAGGGAGGAGGAGGAAGAGGGAGGGGGAGGAAGAGGGAGGGGGAGGAGGGAGGATGAGGGAGGAGAAGAACGCAGGAGGAGGAGGAGGGAGGAGGAGAGGGAGATGGAGGAGGAGGGAGGAGGAGGGAGGAGGAGGAGGGAGGAGGAGGAGGGAGGAGGAGGAGGGAGGAGGCGGAGGAGGGAGGAGGTAGAGGGAGGAGGAGGAGGAGGAGGGAGGAGGAGGGATGTGGAGGGAGAAGGAGGGAGGAGGTAGAGGGAGGAGGAGGAGAGAGGAGGAGGATGGAGGAGGAGAAGGGAGGAGGAGGGAGGAGGAGAGGGAGGAGTAAGGGGAGGAAGAGGAGGGAGAAAAAGGGAGGAGAAGGAGGAGGAGGAGGGATGAGGGGGGACGTAGGAGGAGGAGGGAGGAGGAGGGAGTAGAAGGAGAGAGGAGGAGAAGGGAGGAGGAAGGAAGAGGAGTGATTAGGAGGAGGGAGGAGGGCTAGGAGGAGGAGGAGGGAGGAGGGAGGAGGAGGAGAAAGAGGGAGGAGGAGGAAGGAAAGGGGGGAGGGGAAGAGGAAGAAGGTAGGAGGAGGGGGGAGAGGAGGAGGAGCATTATAACTCATATGCCTGTAGATAACTGCAGCGAAAAGGTGGGTCTGTCTGTCTATCTGACCCGGCGTGGCTTCGCCCAGATCCTGGCGGGTAGCGTCTCATTAAATTCATACAACAAAATAAAGTAACTTAAAAGAATGTCCTTCCACACACCATCCATTATTTCTAATGAAAACCGTTTCTAATCACCTGCATGACTGTAGATAACTTCGTAAGCATAAAAAGATGAGTTACAATGTTATGCATTATGCATTATTTTTATGAAAACTTTGAAAATGCCTTAAAGATTGTATCATTATTTATTATAACTCATATGCCGGTACATAACTACAGACAAAGAGTTTATAAATCTTTGAAAACGATGCAACAATATGACTATAGGTTATACAGCAATGTTATTAAAAGTTATGCCCCTTGAAATAACTTTTCTAGAGTTAAGTCCCCTCGCTGTATATAAATTACAATGTAAAATGGAAAATTAAATAATATTAAGTAAGCAGCCAATTTCACACTAAAAAAAATATCACAGTTGGCTGCGCTGGAATGAAAGGAAGACGTGTAGAAAATTTCATCTCAATCGGATGGGCCGTTCGCGAACGCATAAAGGACATACACACCCACATCCTTTTTAATATATAAGATATTCATGTAGTTGCATATGTGTGCGTTAGTGGTTTGTGTGCTGACGAAAGCCTTTACCGAAACGTCCATGTTCTCACTTGTGACCGTGTTCTAGTAAAGCTTATCGAGTCTGCCGCTCTGTGTTTGGTGATCCATACATTACACACTCGGGCATTAGATGTGATTAGTTCATATTTCTGTGTTTTATGGATTGACATTATAGCAGATATCCACAAACCGATGGGGGATCCGTCAGCAAATGTCTGAGGCTGTAAATGCTGATGTTTACAATAGGACACTGGTTGTAGACACGTTGAATTCGTCCCCTCATCAGCTCCATCTTGCTGGAACCACATCTGCGCATGAACACGAACAGGGTTCGACGAATGGGCTCGTCCATTGCCGCTTCAAGGTTTATTTACCGATGCGTCATGGAACTTGAATGCACAAATTAGGAAGAGCTTGAAAGCAACGGAGATGTGGTTTCTGAGACTAAAGTTTCCAAAGTAACTAACAACGATTGCTTGGAAAAGACTAATGAAACTAGAACATTATATACAACTATAGGAAAGAAACAAACAGCTTTCTGTGGTCATGTGATGAGAAGTGAGGCGTTGGAGAATATCGTGACAACTAGAAAGATCAGTCGGAAAAGAGGCAGTGAGGCATACTAAGAGAAATAATGATTGATAAATTGAGACGGTGGCATGGGGGAATATCATCAGCAGAGTTGATCCAGAACACTAAAGACCGAGATCTGTGGAGAGACTGAACACCTGTGCCAGCAGGCATGGCATACGATGATGATGTGATGTAATACTGCAAATGCATATTTATATATAAAAACAAACTGAAATGATGTCAAAGGAATAAAAAAAATTAGTGTGTCATGAGAAAAACTGCATTGCAATTATACGTCACAGAGACACGAAAGTTGTACTACCAGATTATTACGTTAACTTTCTCCATTCCTGCAAAACTGATCCAATGATTAATGATTAATAGCGCGGCCTCCAATAACCTCCATGCGCCTTCTCACCTGTAATATACCTGTGATGAGGCGATCACACTCAGGCTTGTGATCTCCTGTATGTAAAAAAGATCATCTCCAAAGGTAAGTCTGGAATCCGTCAGTAATTAAGCACAGAGAACTTAACATGATGGATACAATTAGTTCCAAATTTCTAGCAAATAAAACAGATCTGCAAGTCGCCGGGCCGACAGGAAAAGCGCTCTTACTCTTAAATTTCCGGTGCCATGATGGCGGGATAGCCAGTTCAACCTCTACTCAGGTCTGTGCTGTTTCCTCTCGGCAATGATTTGATGTCTGCTCCATGGTTCGGTTCATCATTGCTTCTTCTCATCTCATCACCTCATCATCCCATCTTGTTCCTCTTGTACCTTGCGGTATAGATGGTATAGCATAAACAGCGGGAGAGTACCTGTTTATGGGCTTCATATATCGTGATTTCCATGGAATGTGATATTCCCTCTATCCATCGTTTACACGGTCAGTCGCCTCTTCCCGTTCCACCTGGTCTGTACACCTTTGCTTGTTGTGGTATACTGTTACTTTGTAGCCTATAGTTATGTGGCCGAATAATTTCACTTGCTGTTGTCTAATGAAATCTAGCGCTGCTATAACCCCCACTTTAGTCCCGATCTCTTCATTTCTGATCTTATCTCTTCTTGATACATTGAGTATTCTTCTCAGGAATCTCATTTCCGTTGGTGTAATTTTGTTTGTCTCTTTTTTTTTTCTTTCTTGTCATTGTCCAGGTTTGGCATTGTTAACATAGAGGACGCATGTGTTATAGAGTGCTTTGTGTTTGTTCTGTAGTATTGGTGCCATCTGTCTATTGAGTTGGTTTGCCTTACTGCATCTTTTTTCGATATAATCTTCCGATTTGCCAATTAATAACATCATTGTGTGTGAAATGTTCTCGTTTTTTCGACGCTACAGCAGGCCGCCCTCAGAAAGAAACCTAGCCATAAGGGACAAAACTCGGTGCAATGAAGTGTATCCTCTCGCCTTAAAACCCTCTTCAAAATTAGAACATAGGCCGACACGTGTTCGCTTACCCTGCCTTTACAATATTAATCATCATCATGCGCCATACCGATAACCAGGGGTGATAACTGTTCGCGATCTAACACGATCACTAGTTATGTATCAGGTCCGTGGTCTTGTCCCGATCATGCCATGTGGCCATACCATTCAGTTATGTACTCCTCTGTCTTCTCCTGGCTCTTTTTCTCCCATCATCCAGTTCTTCTTCTTTCTTCTTCTGCATCAACATTTGCTGTGCGTGATGCATAACATCCACTATAGTGCGTAGATGTCCGCTTTCTAGTTCCGTGCCACTGGGACCAGCATCTGCCGACTTCGAGGGTTGAAGTTCCTTTCCTGGAGTTCTCCTATAACCACGCTTCCTTCCTGGGCTTGTGGCCGCTACCCATAGTAGTAATTTATTAGTTCAAACACTATCATTATCAGTTCAAGCGTCTTTCAGTATAGAAGTACAGTAATCAGACTCATTTTCTTGTCAGAAAATTGTTGTTTTTTTGCGTACACTCGCTTTGTACTCAAACTTCGTCAATCACATACGATAACTATAGTGCATTGGGCTGATATTTGCGTGTGTATTAGCTTTCCCTATTACCAATGTCCCCCGAAATCAGAAGAACCCACTCCAACTTCAGAGGTACTTGTAATTTAGGTCCCCAGGTCAAGGACGAGAAGTCAACATTTTAGTCCAACTAACCGGTGTAGAGGTTGAACAGGCTACTTCTTGTAGGGGTTGAACTCGGCATCAGCATACCGGAAGTTTAAAAGCGAGCGCTATTATTCATTCGGCCATGCTAACCTCCTTCTATCCTTTGATGAGTGCATCTGTGTCCTACAGCTGCATCAGTGCCCATCACTACACCTAACTGTATTTCGCATGCCAGGACAATGAACTCACGAGTCCGCTCATCTCATCACCAAGCTGGTCGGTAGCAGGACGTCGCTCTGACCGTGGACCGCCGAACATGACCCCTAGCCACAGTTGTTGTGTTTACTGGCGGTTCGCTGTGAGAATAAAGGGTGTCTGCAGCGTGAGGTTGCTGCACACATATGGTCGCGCTCCAGGCACTTGGCTCAGGTAAAGGTAACGGCGCTAGGCTCATTCTAGGCTCCACGCATAAAGGGTGTGTGGGTGTACCCGTGTTTTCTGCAGGATTTATAATTTCTCTCTCTCGCTCTGTCTGTCTGTCTGTCTGTCTGTCTGTCTGTCTGTCTGTCTGTCTGTCTGTCTGTCTGAAGAGAAGCCGTGACATGAGAATACAGTTAGGTGTCTTGATTGACACTGATTGAGCTCAAATAGACACAGAAGCCGTCTTCTTAAATCTTGGGAGTTAACTACGTCCGTACTTGCTTCATGTTAAACATAGAATGGCAATGAGACCATATTTAGAACGGGTTAGGTTAACCCAGTCAACAAACGCCGCAAAAGCCGGATGTGTTGGCCGAAAGGTCCAAATATCGCAGCTTTGCTGTACACTGACACATTGTAATTGCCTCCAATATAGGACGAGGACTATGACAACAAAGAAGAATAAGACCTGAACTAATACGAGGGGGATTCATATGAAACCCTTAAATGTTTTGTGTGTGTGTGTGTGTGGGGTGGGGTGGGGGCGGGGGGGGGGGGGGGGGGGTGAATATATTCTGAAAAAGAAAGTAAAGAACAAATGTATCATTGTTCGATGCAGTCACCACTGCGTTCAATGCAAGTCCTCCAGAGCAGATAAAGTGCTCTTTCTTAATTCTGCCGTTAATGCTGCTCTTGCTACCTTTAATGCTGCTGTTAATGCTGCTGTTGCTGCATTTAATGCTGCTGTTAATGATGCTGTTGCTGCATTTAATGCTGCTGTTAATGCTGTTGTTGCTGCATTTAATGCTGCTGTTAATGCTGCTGTTGCTGCATTTAATGCTGCTGTTAATGCTGTTAATGCTGCCGTTAATGATGCTATTGCTGCCTTTAATGCTGCTGTTAAGGCTGCTATTGCCGTTACTGATGCTGCTGTTAATGCTGCTGTTTCTACTACTACTACTACTACTACTACTACTACTACTACTACTACTACTACTACTACTACTACTACTACTACTACTACTACCACTATACTAACACCACCACCACTACTACCACTACCACCATCACCACCACCACCAACACTACTACTACTACTACTACTACTACTACTACTACTACTACTACTACTACTACTACTACTACTACTACTACTACTGGCACTAATACTACTACTCTGCTACTACTATTACTACCACTTCTCCTCCTCGTAGTCACCTCATGAGTGCACCAACTATACACAGCATGATGAGTTGATTGTCATTATAACCGACATCATGTTGCAGTATTCACCTACGAGTGGCTGCAGATTTAGTGGACACGCAGAAGAGGATGACAGAAATGATAGAGCCTGTCCTGTGTGGTAAAACTACACACAATGTATCAACAACAACAATAAACGGTGATACAAGGACGGGCCGACGATGGAAATAAGAAGCAATGAAAGAGCACTAGTAGATAAATCAGCAAGCGAGGTGCTCAAACCGGAAGCTGTCAATTATGTCTGTCTTTGTTGTGCTTCATGCAGTCTTTCTAGCGCGTAGAATTGATTTAGCCTTGGCGTGGTTGATCTGGGGGTTTAACACAATATTTCTTGCGCTTCTCTTCTCCGGTGTCAGGGAAACAACGGCAGTGCCAGCTTCCAGTAGCGTCTTACTTAATGGCTATACAATATTGTTTACTAGGGTCCCACGATCTTAGGTCATTCTTCTTCTTCTTCTTCTTCTTATAGTCCATGCTGCGTAGTGCTTCTTTTGTGATGCGAGTAACCAGTTCTATCTGTGGGTTAATTTTTTCCAGATATTTTCATTGCACTTCGTATACGCTTATTTTTCCATAAAACCATATCTTGGGGAATTCATCATCATCATCATCATCATCATCATCATCATCATCATCATCATCATCATCATCATCATCATCATCATCATCATCATCATCATCATCGTCGTCGTCGTCGTCGTCATCATCATCATCATCATCATCATCATCATCATCATCATCATCATCAAGTTCCATGCCAGCTGGCGCAGGCGTTCATGTCTCTCGACATATCTCAGTGTTTGGTGTTCTGAATCAAATCTTCTGCTGATATCCCCCAAACCACCGTCTCAATCCATCCAGCATCACTTCTCTTGGTCGCCTCTGCCTCTCTTCCCCTCGATCTGTCCAGTTGTCACGATGTTCTCCAATGCCTCTTTTCTCATCACATGACCAAAGAAAGCTGTTTTTCTCTTTATTATTGTTGCATATAATGTTCTAGTTTCATTAACATCTTTCGGGCAATAGTCGTTAATTACTCAGGCAGTCCAAGGAATTCGTAACCTTCGTCTCAGGAACCACATCTCTGTTGCTTCTAAGTTCTTACTAATGTGTTCATTCACATTCCAAGATTCGCTGCCATACAGCAAAACAGGTTCTATATAGCACTTCAGCACTCTCTTTCTTACATTCAATGATAGTTCTTCTTCTTCTTTCGTTCGCTTGAAATATGTCCATAACTGCAATGTTGTATCTTGTATGAATTTAACTGTCTTTTTTAGTTCACACAGCGGTCCATAAAGTTTATCTTCCACTGTCGTCTCTCTAGGCCAGAAGGTTAGCCTAGATATGTTATATTTTGGGCAGTCTTGGAGTATGTGCTCTGCTGTCTGCGAGGCCAATCCACATGTGCACATGGCTGTTTCACCAATCTTGAATTTTGTATACATGTGATTGCGTAATCTATTGTGTCCTGTTCTGAGGCGCAGAATAATGACTTGTTCTGGTCTGTCCATAACGTGATAGTCGTCTTGAGTGGTTTGGTGGCCTTCTGACTGATTTGATCATTCTTTTCTTTTGGTGGTATGTAACGGGCACGTCAGGCTGTTCTTCTTTGGCTCCTTCCTTAGGCAATTGATCAGCTCTGTCGTTTCCGGGTACTCCATAGTGGGATGGTATCCACTGTATGGTGACCTTATGCTGACTGCTAAGTTCAGAAAGTAGTGTTCTTAGTACTGGCAATTTCCTAGACAGGAGCGCCTCGAGTACTGATTTTGCAACTGTCAGTAGCACCACAGGTTGTGTACCATTGCTGGTATTTAGTAATTTCTCTGTTGCTATCTTGATTGCCTCAATTTCAGCATCATAGTTATGGCAGTACTTTCCTGTCGGTACTCTGGCTGTGTCCCTAGTATTATTTGGGTATTCTATGTACACTCCCGCTCCTCCATTTCGAACAGCATTTTGTCCTGACCCATCTGTGTAGACTCGGAAGTAGTATATGGCGTGCACTTGCCACATGATTGGAGGGTAAACTGGTAGGGTAATTTGGGTTTATGAAGGAAATACGGGGAAAATGTCGACTCGGTGAAATTTTTTTTTCGGCGTGCCTGGTGGGAATTTTTTTTCGGCGTGCCTGGTGGGAACTTTTTTTCGTGGGAACGAAATTTTTGGCGCTGCCTGGTGGGGAAGTAATTAAGGTAAAATGTTCTGGAAAGCGAGGTTGTGAGATGAGTGGTAGTACTTAAAGAGAGGGCACGGCTGAGGGAGGGGTATATATTTTAGAAAGGAGTATATGAATGTGTGCGTAGTGATGAACAAGGGTGTGATGGGTCGTGGTTTCTACTCATGGGTATATGGTGGTGGCGTAGACATAATATGTATGGGTAGTGATAGACAAGGGTGTGCTGGGTCGTTCTACTCATGGGTATATGGTGGTGGTGTAGATATAATGTGTGCGTAGTGATGAACAAGGGTGTGATGGGTCGTGGTTTCTACTCATGGGTATATGGTGGTGGCGTAGACATAATATGTATGGGTAGTGATAGACAAGGGTGTGCTGGGTCGTTCTACTCATGGGTATATGGTGGTGGTGTAGATATAATGTGTGCGTAGTGATGAACAAGGGTGTGATGGGTCGTGGTTTCTACTCATGGGTATATGGTGGTGGTGTAGATATGAATGTGTGCGTGGTGTCGTGATGGGTCATGGTTTCTACTCATGGATATATGGTGGTGGCGTAGACTTAATGTGTCTGTGTAGTGATACACAAGGGTGTAATGGGTATAGGGTGGTTACGTGTATGACTGTATCTGTGTAGTGATGAACAAGGGTGTGATGGATCGTGGTTATACTCGAAGTAAGAGCTGGTTACTATCATCTGAACAGTGTGATAGTAGTGAAGGGTGGTATATTCACCGATTACAAAGGAAAGCATATAAAGTTATAATGGGTATGGTGGTAAGGGGTATTAGTGATCAAGTAGAAGTGATATAGGGGTGGTCATAAATATAATAAGAGGTGTTTGCAATTACACACTGGTCAACCAGTGGTCAAGTGGTCAAGTAAGGGTCAAGTAGTCAAGTAAGGAAACTTTAGGGAAAAGTGATTGTAATGATATGGTGGTGATTAAAGAGTGGTAAATTAGTGGTCAAGTAGTGGTCAAGCAGTGGTCAAGCGGTGGTCAAGTGAGGAAAATTTTAGGGAAAAGTGATTGTAATGATATGGTGGTGATTAAAGAGTGGTAAATTAGTGGTCAATCAGTGGTCAAGGAGTGGTCAAGTGGTCAAGTAAGGAAAATTTTAGGGGAAATTGGTCGTAGTGACATGGTGATGATTAAATTAGTGGTAAATTAATGATCAAGTAGTGGTCAAGCAGTGGTCAAGCGGTGTGTAAGTGAGGAAAATTTTAGGGAAATTTTAGGGAAAAGTGATTGTAATGAGATGGTGATGATTAAAGAGTGGTAAATTAGTGGTCAAGTAGTGGTCAAGCAGTGGTCAAGTAGTGGTCAAGGGGTCGAGTGACCACTTAAATTGTAGAGGACGATGTGCCTAAGATTATGGTAGTGATTAAAGTGATCGATGACGTGGTCAAGCAGAGGTCAAGCAGTGGTCAAGTAGTTGAGTGACCACTTAAATTATAGGGGAAAGTATGTATATTGCAATGGTGGTGGGTAAAGTGAGGAAGAATCAATAGTAGTGAAAATACTACTACGAATATTAGCGACAAGCACAAAGACAACCAAGTACATACTTGATACACACAAATACAAAGACAACGAAACACACGTACACACATACAGATACAAAGGCAACCATACCATTACTACTATCACAACAACAGCTATACACAAGTACACACCCATAATCAAAGACACAAATACACACACACACACACACACATACAAACACAAAGGCAACCATACACAGACAACCCATACCATTACTACTGTCATCACAACTATACACAAGTACACACACTTGATACACTTGTACATACAGACCTACAAGCACACAAGAACACTCAAAGACAAATACAAAGACACACCCATACCATTACTACTGTCACTATCAACAGATATACACACGTGCAGAGACAGCACAAAGACACACCCATACCATTACTACTGTCATCACAACCAGTACAGACACACTCACCCATACACAAGAACACTCAAACACAAAGACACAGACACACTTGTACATACAGACACAGAAGTACAGACAATCCATACTATTACTACTGTCATCACAACTATACACAGACACACCCATACACACTTGATACACTTATACATACAGACCTACAAGAACAAAGTCAACCACACACAGCCATAAACAAATACACAAAGACGGTCACACTTGTACATACAGACCTACAAGCACAAAGTCAACCACACACAGCCATAAACAAATACACAAAGACGGTCACACTTGTACATACAGACCTATAACATCACAACTATACACAAGTACATACCCATAATCAATTACACAAGAACACTCAAAGACAAATACAAAGACACAAACACATGTACACACTTGATACACACAAATACAAAGACAGCCAAGTACACACACACACATTACTACTGTCATCACAACTATACTCAAGTACAGACACACCCATCGCCTAGCATTACTACTGTCATCACAACTATATACAACTACGTACAGACACGAGTACAACAACAAAGACAGACACAAAACACATACAGACACCCATACACATTTGATACACTTGTACATACAGACACATAAGTACACAAAAAACAAAGAGGGCCACACAAACCAGTACTACTGGTATCACAACCACTACAGATACACTTGTGCATACAGACCTACAAGAATATCACATACCCCCTTTGGTAAAGAAACGCTGATATCCGAGACTACGTCATCAACGCCATGTGTAAAAGTCATTAAGTATGAGTCATCGGTTTGTGGGAAGCAGGCGTGAGAATAGCTTACTGCCACGTCAGCTAGGTCGTGTGCAGAACCAGTGTATAAAATAGAAGGCGTCTCTTGTGAGCTCAGTACCAGTTCACGGGCTGACTTGTCTATCTACAGAGGTGCTTCAGGCTGGTGTGAGCAGTGTAGTAAGCAGATATTGTTCACGTACTGACTTGGCTACATCGGTGAAACAGGTTGGTGTGAGCAGTGTTCGTGTAGTAACCAGCTATTTTTCACGTAGTGACTTGGGTACAGCAGTGAAACTTGGTGTGAGCCTTATTCGTGTCGTTGGCCTCTGATAAAACAGTGAAACATTGTATACACCAGAACATTTTTTCGTGGTTGTAAGAAAGAAGAAAAAAACAGTTTATCAATATGACCACCAGATCTACTTTCACGTGTTCAGTGTGCGACAAAGCCTATTGTGATAAGTATACCCTTAATCGTCACATTCGGACCATTCACGAGGGGAAAGACCAAGTATATCCCTGTCAGTTATGTGATAAGGTGTGTAATACGAACGATGGCCTACAAAAACACAAACGAATACGTCATCAGCCACGTATGAATACACCAAACACTCCAATACCAGAGACGACAGCACCACCTGTCTATTTACACCATCATCGTAGTGTAAGTCAAGTACCAGACTGCCACCACTGTATCTTCAATGATAACCTTACCCGTCATAATAGGAACATTCACAATGATTATCCCTGTCAGAGACGTGACAATCTATACAATTCGAACCTACAACGGTACTTACATCACCAGACATCACGAGAAAGGATGACACCCTTAGACACCCTGGCAACACCTCCACTCATAGTAGCAGAGGATATCCAACCAAATGATAGAGACAGTTTGGCAGCCCTTAAGGCGTACTGCAAGGACCTATCGCTTATGCTACCCAATCAAGTGGTAGTATTAGAAAAAAGTGTCGACCACCGCTATCGGGTGGTTTTGGTATGATAAAAAGAAGTATTCAGATATCTTGTATGATATCTCATACATGTCTTTATTCTGGATCCGAAACATATAAGGTATGTGTGATGACTTCGACAACAACAGTGTTTTTTGATAGTCAACTATATACTCAAAAATGAAGATCACTAATCCAGAACTTTTTGGTGTTTCACTAATCATCTATGTCATTGATTGTTTCTTATATAGCTAAACTGTTTTTCACTAAGCATGTATGTCATTGATTTTTTTTTTCTTATATCTCTAAACTGTTTTTCACTACTCATGTATGTCCTTGATTTTATCTTATATCACTAAAGTGTTTTTCACTAATCATCTATGTCATTGATTGTTTCTTATATCACTAAACTGTTTTTCACTACTCATGTATGTCATTGATTGTTTCTTATATCTCTAAACTGTTTTTCACTAATCATCTATGTCATTGATTTTATCTTATATCATTAAACTGTTTTTCACTAAGCATCTATGTCATTGATTTTTTCTTATATCTCTAAACTGTTTTTCACTAATCATGTATGTCATTGATTTTTTCTTATATCACTAAAGTATTTTGATGAATAATACATTCTTTGATATATTGAAACCAAGTTTTTTTTTTTGTTGATTTTCTTTAGTGGTTTTGTTTTCATGACGTTGTCTTGTCGGCTCAGAGCTTACATTACCAGACATGAACAATGTCTTAGAAGAAGTTATGGCAAATACAGAACAGTCAAATGTATAAAATCTAGGAAAAAATAACCAAAGGCGAAAAGACCTAAAGAGAGAAATGTCTCGACCAAGCTTATAAATATTACAACTAAAAGGTTGATCAAAATTCAAACATTATAAAAATAACCAAATATGAAAAGGCCAAAGACAGAAATATTTCAACTAAACTTATAAATAAGTCACCAAAAGGGGAAAAGGTCAAGTACAGAAATAGCTATGGAAAAAGTAAGTCCACAAAACTAAGAAATAAATGTAACTTCTGTAGTCAATTGTGTCTTATCTGAAAAGACGCTATCAATGTCACCCCTTTCCTTGTTTTACTTTACCAAAGACCTTCACCGTATCTGGTACAGAAACCCTTATACAGCACTCATCTCTCCACAGTCTTGGTTGCTTTCTAATACAAAGTGGTTACATCACCAAGAACTTCAAACCTCCAGTGTACACGTGCTCCATTGAAACACCCATGACAGTTAACAACATGTATGGCCATGTAATATGTGAGTCCATCGGGGATAGTTCATCCGAGTATTCCAAAAGATCCATTTCCCATGGCTGACATCTTCAACTTGCTATAACACAACTTATTCTAATATACACTTTACATGAAATTTCCCAAATTTGGGCTCTATTAAAGATTACGTAATGAGATACACAAAGACACCAAGAACATATCATACAAAACAATTCACAAATTAAAACTTAAACCATATCAGATGAACCACCCAACAAGTACTACACAAACATATAATAAGGAAACACATGACACACAGAGCTTACAGACAAATCACTTGGACTCAAACAAATTTTGCTTCTTGTACTGTAGAATTCTACCAACACTTCTTTCCTATCACCAAAACTAAACATCTACCACACAACCACTGGTCATTTATCCAACATAATACTCATACCCTCGCCAACGACATTAAGGAAATACATACTTATACATTGTCAGACATTAGATTTAAAGCCCCTACTACTAACATATCAGCGGTGTCGAGTTCCCGTTTCACAAAAACACCCTCTTGTCAGTTGTTAGTGAAAACCATTACACCAGTCCATAATTGTGACTCGTAGAATCTACACTCACACTGTCGTATCTGTAGTATGGGTCTGTGATCAGAGATTCTTCTATAGAATCACATTGTAATCCTAACGTTTTAACCTACTTGTGTAAAACTTTTTTCACCTTCCATTCACCAGGTACAATGACAGCTTTAATTGATAGACGGACATCGTGGTCAGAAGATGAAGATTGTTGTGAAGATGACAGTGTTTTGAAGGAGGATGATTCTGGCTTCTTCACACCAGCTTTAACATTAGACATTTTGTTCTGCCAGAAACCTACTCGTGGCACCCAGCCAGCTTTAGATGTATCAGAGACAACTTTTGCTTGGGGTGATGATTCGTCTTCAGATGAAGATATTGACCTTTTGGCTAGTAGTCATGCCCCAGAGTCTCTCAAGAAAATTAATGTGACGTGGAACGAAAAATATCCTACTGATGGTGTCCGAAGGTGTTCCTCTTCAACGAATAAGGTGTGTATGGGTAGTAATGATCATAATTCACATGTGTATTTTTGTAAACATGACCAATACCGAAAACCTATGTGTTATACATCTTTTCTATGTACATCTCTCTATACCACAAACCATCAGTGACTATACCTTTACCTTTTCTCAAGACGTGACCAATAGAATGTCGACAGTCTGTTTTTATGCCTTTTACCACTTCTCCTTGTGAATTTTTTACTGTTTTTTCTTTACTGAAGTAGTAGGTAGTCTTGTAAGTTTCAATGTGTTTTATTTACCTCCACAGGTTAGTTTTGCACCAGAACCTCACTTCTTGACAGTCCATACTGTTGGCACCGAAGAACGCAATGGTAACTGGCATCATGTAATCAGAGAACGTGAGAATTTTGAAAGCCGTATACTAGAGCTGGAAAAAATTTTGAACCCAGTCTTGAGGGACAACCACAGAAGAAAAGTCATCGAACAAAGGACAGCAGTGAAGAAGGCAGCTGTAGTCTAATTAGCATGTATATCTCTCTGCTCTATTAAAACAGTTATAACCAGAAATAAACTAGTATGTATTTCCTTAATGTCGTTGGCGAGGGTATGAGTATTATGTTGGATAAATGACCAGTGGTTGTGTGGTAGATGTTTAGTTTTGGTGATAGGAAAGAAGTGTTGGTAGAATTCTACAGTACAAGAAGCAAAATTTGTTTGAGTCCAAGTGATTTGTCTGTAAGCTCTGTGTGTCATGTGTTTCCTTATTATATGTTTGTGTAGTACTTGTTGGGTGGTTCATCTGATATGGTTTAAGTTTTAATTTGTGAATTGTTTTGTATGATATGTTCTTGGTGTCTTTGTGTATCTCATTACGTAATCTTTAATAGAGCCCAAATTTGGGAAATTTCATGTAAAGTGTATATTAGAATAAGTTGTGTTATAGCAAGTTGAAGATGTCAGCCATGGGAAATGGATCTTTTGGAATACTCGGATGAACTATCCCCGATGGACTCACATATTACATGGCCATACATGTTGTTAACTGTCATGGGTGTTTCAATGGAGCACGTGTACACTGGAGGTTTGAAGTTCTTGGTGATGTAACCACTTTGTATTAGAAAGCAACCAAGACTGTGGAGAGATGAGTGCTGTATAAGGGTTTCTGTACCAGATACGGTGAAGGTCTTTGGTAAAGTAAAACAAGGAAAGGGGTGACATTGATAGCGTCTTTTCAGATAAGACACAATTGACTACAGAAGTTACATTTATTTCTTAGTTTTGTGGACTTACTTTTTCCATAGCTATTTCTGTACTTGACCTTTTCCCCTTTTGGTGACTTATTTATAAGTTTAGTTGAAATATTTCTGTCTTTGGCCTTTTCATATTTGGTTATTTTTATAATGTTTGAATTTTGATCAACCTTTTAGTTGTAATATTTATAAGCTTGGTCGAGACATTTCTCTCTTTAGGTCTTTTCGCCTTTGGTTATTTTTTCCTAGATTTTATACATTTGACTGTTCTGTATTTGCCATAACTTCTTCTAAGACATTGTTCATGTCTGGTAATGTAAGCTCTGAGCCGACAAGACAACGTCATGAAAACAAAACCACTAAAGAAAATCAACAAAAAAAAAAACTTGGTTTCAATATATCAAAGAATGTATTATTCATCAAAATACTTTAGTGATATAAGAAAAAATCAATGACATACATGATTAGTGAAAAACAGTTTAGAGATATAAGAAAAAATCAATGACATAGATGCTTAGTGAAAAACAGTTTAATGATATAAGATAAAATCAATGACATAGATGATTAGTGAAAAACAGTTTAGAGATATAAGAAACAATCAATGACATACATGAGTAGTGAAAAACAGTTTAGTGATATAAGAAACAATCAATGACATAGATGATTAGTGAAAAACACTTTAGTGATATAAGATAAAATCAAGGACATACATGAGTAGTGAAAAACAGTTTAGAGATATAAGAAAAAAAAAATCAATGACATACATGCTTAGTGAAAAACAGTTTAGCTATATAAGAAACAATCAATGACATAGATGATTAGTGAAACACCAAAAAGTTCTGGATTAGTGATCTTCATTTTTGAGTATATAGTTGACTATCAAAAAACACTGTTGTTGTCGAAGTCATCACACATACCTTATATGTTTCGGATCCAGAATAAAGACATGTATGAGATATCATACAAGATATCTGAATACTTCTTTTTATCATACCAAAACCACCCGATAGCGGTGGTCGACACTTTTTTCTAATACTACCACTTGATTGGGTAGCATAAGCGATAGGTCCTTGCAGTACGCCTTAAGGGCTGCCAAACTGTCTCTATCATTTGGTTGGATATCCTCTGCTACTATGAGTGGAGGTGTTGCCAGGGTGTCTAAGGGTGTCATCCTTTCTCGTGATGTCTGGTGATGTAAGTACCGTTGTAGGTTCGAATTGTATAGATTGTCACGTCTCTGACAGGGATAATCATTGTGAATGTTCCTATTATGACGGGTAAGGTTATCATTGAAGATACAGTGGTGGCAGTCTGGTACTTGACTTACACTACGATGATGGTGTAAATAGACAGGTGGTGCTGTCGTCTCTGGTATTGGAGTGTTTGGTGTATTCATACGTGGCTGATGACGTATTCGTTTGTGTTTTTGTAGGCCATCGTTCGTATTACACACCTTATCACATAACTGACAGGGATATACTTGGTCTTTCCCCTCGTGAATGGTCCGAATGTGACGATTAAGGGTATACTTATCACAATAGGCTTTGTCGCACACTGAACACGTGAAAGTAGATCTGGTGGTCATATTGATAAACTGTTTTTTTCTTCTTTCTTACAACCACGAAAAAATGTTCTGGTGTATACAATGTTTCACTGTTTTATCAGAGGCCAACGACACGAATAAGGCTCACACCAAGTTTCACTGCTGTACCCAAGTCACTACGTGAAAAATAGCTGGTTACTACACGAACACTGCTCACACCAACCTGTTTCACCGATGTAGCCAAGTCAGTACGTGAACAATATCTGCTTACTACACTGCTCACACCAGCCTGAAGCACCTCTGTAGATAGACAAGTCAGCCCGTGAACTGGTACTGAGCTCACAAGAGACGCCTTCTATTTTATACACTGGTTCTGCACACGACCTAGCTGACGTGGCAGTAAGCTATTCTCACGCCTGCTTCCCACAAACCGATGACTCATACTTAATGACTTTTACACATGGCGTTGATGACGTAGTCTCGGATATCAGCGTTTCTTTACCAAAGGGGGTATGTGATATTCTTGTAGGTCTGTATGCACAAGTGTATCTGTAGTGGTTGTGATACCAGTAGTACTGGTTTGTGTGGCCCTCTTTGTTTTTTGTGTACTTATGTGTCTGTATGTACAAGTGTATCAAATGTGTATGGGTGTCTGTATGTGTTTTGTGTCTGTCTTTGTTGTTGTACTCGTGTCTGTACGTAGTTGTATATAGTTGTGATGACAGTAGTAATGCTAGGCGATGGGTGTGTCTGTACTTGAGTATAGTTGTGATGACAGTAGTAATGTGTGTGTGTGTACTTGGCTGTCTTTGTATTTGTGTGTATCAAGTGTGTACATGTGTTTGTGTCTTTGTATTTGTCTTTGAGTGTTCTTGTGTAATTGATTATGGGTATGTACTTGTGTATAGTTGTGATGTTATAGGTCTGTATGTACAAGTGTGACCGTCTTTGTGTATTTGTTTATGGCTGTGTGTGGTTGACTTTGTGCTTGTAGGTCTGTATGTACAAGTGTGACCGTCTTTGTGTATTTGTTTATGGCTGTGTGTGGTTGACTTTGTTCTTGTAGGTCTGTATGTATAAGTGTATCAAGTGTGTATGGGTGTGTCTGTGTATAGTTGTGATGACAGTAGTAATAGTATGGATTGTCTGTACTTCTGTGTCTGTATGTACAAGTGTGTCTGTGTCTTTGTGTTTGAGTGTTCTTGTGTATGGGTGAGTGTGTCTGTACTGGTTGTGATGACAGTAGTAATGGTATGGGTGTGTCTTTGTGCTGTCTCTGCACGTGTGTATATCTGTTGATAGTGACAGTAGTAATGGTATGGGTGTGTCTTTGTATTTGTCTTTGAGTGTTCTTGTGTGCTTGTAGGTCTGTATGTACAAGTGTATCAAGTGTGTGTACTTGTGTATAGTTGTGATGACAGTAGTAATGGTATGGGTTGTCTGTGTATGGTTGCCTTTGTGTTTGTATGTGTGTGTGTGTGTGTATTTGTGTCTTTGATTATGGGTGTGTACTTGTGTATAGCTGTTGTTGTGATAGTAGTAATGGTATGGTTGCCTTTGTATCTGTATGTGTGTACGTGTGTTTCGTTGTCTTTGTATTTGTGTGTATCAAGTATGTACTTGGTTGTCTTTGTGCTTGTCGCTAATATTCGTAGTAGTATTTTCACTACTATTGATTCTTCCTCACTTTACCCACCACCATTGCAATATACATACTTTCCCCTATAATTTAAGTGGTCACTCAACTACTTGACCACTGCTTGACCTCTGCTTGACCACGTCATCGATCACTTTAATCACTACCATAATCTTAGGCACATCGTCCTCTACAATTTAAGTGGTCACTCGACCCCTTGACCACTACTTGACCACTGCTTGACCACTACTTGACCACTAATTTACCACTCTTTAATCATCACCATCTCATTACAATCACTTTTCCCTAAAATTTCCCTAAAATTTTCCTCACTTACACACCGCTTGACCACTGCTTGACCACTACTTGATCATTAATTTACCACTAATTTAATCATCACCATGTCACTACGACCAATTTCCCCTAAAATTTTCCTTACTTGACCACTTGACCACTCCTTGACCACTGATTGACCACTAATTTACCACTCTTTAATCACCACCATATCATTACAATCACTTTTCCCTAAAATTTCCCTAAAATTTTCCTCACTTGACCACCGCTTGACCACTGCTTGACCACTACTTGACCACTAATTTACCACTCTTTAATCACCACCATATCATTACAATCACTTTTCCCTAAAGTTTCCTTACTTGACTACTTGACCCTTACTTGACCACTTGACCACTGGTTGACCAGTGTGTAATTGCAAACACCTCTTATTATATTTATGACCACCCCTATATCACTTCTACTTGATCACTAATACCCCTTACCACCATACCCATTATAACTTTATATGCTTTCCTTTGTAATCGGTGAATATACCACCCTTCACTACTATCACACTGTTCAGATGATAGTAACCAGCTCTTACTTCGAGTATAACCACGATCCATCACACCCTTGTTCATCACTACACAGATACAGTCATACACGTAACCACCCTATACCCATTACACCCTTGTGTATCACTACACAGACACATTAAGTCTACGCCACCACCATATATCCATGAGTAGAAACCATGACCCATCACGACACCACGCACACATTCATATCTACACCACCACCATATACCCATGAGTAGAAACCACGACCCATCACACCCTTGTTCATCACTACGCACACATTATATCTACACCACCACCATATACCCATGAGTAGAACGACCCAGCACACCCTTGTCTATCACTACCCATACATATTATGTCTACGCCACCACCATATACCCATGAGTAGAACGACCCATCACACCCTTGTCTATCACTACGCACACATTATATCTACACCACCACCATATACCCATGAGTAGAACGACCCAGCACACCCTTGTCTATCACTACCCATACATATTATGTCTACGCCACCACCATATACTCATGAGTAGAACGACCCATCACACCCTTGTTCATCACTACGCACACATTCATATACTCCTTTCTAAAATATATACCCCTCCCTCAGCCGTGCCCTCTCTTTAAGTACTACCACTCATCTCACAACCTCGCAGAACATTTTACCTTAATTACTTCCCCACCAGGCAGCGCCAAAAATTTCGTTCCCACGAAAAAAAAGTTCCCACCAGGCACGCCGAAAAAAAATTCCCACCAGGCACGCCGAAAAAAAAATTTCACCGAGTCGACATTTTCCCCGTATTTCCTTCATAAACCCAAATTACCCTACCAGTTTACCCTCCAATCATGTGGCAAGTGCACGCCATATACTACTCTCGGATCCAGAGGTCCTGTGGGTATTCTTCATCAAGGAAGCTGAGAGTGGCTGTTCTGCGCTGCACACTGTTCTGTTCTTCCTTGTCAAATATTCCTCTCACTTTTGTCTGGATTTGTAATGATAGTCTATGTTCATCTTTCCATGGAGTTCGCTCTGGAATAGTTGTTAGGGGGATACCAACTGTGGGCAGATCGGTGGTTTCTCTGCAGAGTCGTTTGGCCTGGTGGATAAAACTACTTCTTTTCAACCGCCCCATAGCTAGGTTTTCAAATCTGTTCTTCATAGGGTGGCCTGGCAAGCTGAGGAACTTGTCAGCTTGTATTATCGTTTTCGTATCATTCAATGATAGTGACTTATTGCATAAGATACTTTTCATTTTCTGAAATGCAGTTTTTGCTTGCCCTATTCTGCTCGTAATCTCTGTTGTGCACCTTCCGCCTGATGTTATAAATGCCCTTAAGGTATTCAAAATTATCCACTTGGTTAAGAATTTTTCTTTCTATTTTGATTTCACATTTTGATGCCACATTTTTCTTTGATATCACCATTGTTATTGTTTTCTCATCTCATCTCATCAAGTTCCTTTTGTACCTTTCGGTGTCGAGGTGAAGTATAAACAGTGGGAGAGTGCCCAATTATGGGCTTCATGTATTGATATTCCCATGGACTCTGTTATTCCCTGCGTCCATCGTTTACGTGGTCGGCCTCTTCCTCTGCTTCCATCTGGTCTGTACATCATTGCTTGTTGTGGTATACTGTTAGTTGGTAACCTACTTGCATGGCCAAACCATTTGACTTGCTGCCTTCTAATAAAATCGAGTGGAGCTATAACCCCCACTTTAGTCTTGATTCCTTCATTTCTGATCTTATCTCTTCTTGATACATTGAGTATTCTTCTCAGGAATCTCATTTCTGTTGTTGTGATTTTTTTTTTTTCTTTTTGTCATTGTCCAGGTTTGGCATTAGTAAAATAAAGTTGGTAGGAAGATTGTGTTGTAAAATGCTTTCTTAGTAGTTATTGATACATGTTTGTTCTTTAGTATTGGTGCCAAGTGTCCAATGAATGCCTTATTGCATCCATTTTCGATCTCGTCTTGTGATTTGCCATTTAAAGATATTATACTTCCTAGGTACTTGACACTCTTTACTTGTTTCAAGGGATGTTCGTCTAGGTGCATCGTTGTTGCTTTTTCTTCTTTCATGTTATGATCCCTACACATTTCTGTTAGACTATTCATGTGGTCTTGTAATTCAGCTTCTGATTTTACTATTAGTGCTTGATCGTCCGCAAACAGGAGTTCTCTAATGGTTAGATTTGCAAATGGTTCTTATTCTGTGTTCTAGTCATGCGGTATTCTTGCGGTCTCTATTTGACTGGTTTATTTACATAAGTTGTCTATATATGTTATGAACAAGAGAGGGGACAGGACACAACCTTGTCGTACTCCGGATCTTACGGTGAAGGGTTCTGAGTGTCCTCCAGTTGCTCTCACTATGCATTCACTATTGTTGTATAAGCTTCGACATAGGTTTGTTAGATGTGTACTCACTCCTTACTGTTTAAGGATTTCCCACAGCTTGTTTCTATCTACTCTATCAAATGCCTTGTCTTGGTCGATAAAGGCTAGGTAGTAGTATTAATATGACCTTTATTATCATGTTCATTTTTAATATGACCTCTATTATCACGTCCATTATTAATATGACCTCAATTATCATGTTTATTTTTAATATGACCTCTATTATTGTGTTCACAATAATTATGTCCTGGCGACCATATCCTCTTTTATCGCATTCTCCACCAGCACATCCTCTGTTATCGGATATGCTGTGATACTTTCACGTGTTCTCTTTCGTATAATAAAAAGCTGCCAGAATGCCAACACAATAGTCCACCACTAGAATTACAGTTCCTCGGCACTGGAAGCGGCAGTCACCAGAAAACCAGCAGTTGCACACACAGTACTGCTTAAAACAAAACCAGCTAGTTTAGCAAGCGGCCGTTTGCTATTTTTCTGAACATGCAGTTCACAATACAAACCATCGCGGACAGGTGTAAAAGTATTTCACATGAAATCCACAGTTCACAGTGTCGCTGCACGCACGTAACTCAGTAACCAAGATTATGTGCAAACAACACAAAGGCAAAAAAAAAAAAAAAGCGAATAGGTCGGATGAATCCTTCTAAGGTCTAGTCCATCTTAGGATTACATCCAAAAACAGACATACAACGACCCTTCGCTGACAAATCTAAAGTAGCAAGAAAACAGCACGAAGAAAACCGCAACGGCCAAACCTCTTATTGACGTCACAAGCATGAAATCTGCTACACGAAAAGAAAAATTCATCAACTCAGAAGGAAAAGAATCCAAAAACCGCATGATGAACCCCCGTATTTATAACCAAGGCTGAAGAAGCCGGTAGGACGAGGTGGAAAGTTTCGTTTTTCTGTCTATAAATTGGATTGATTTGGTAGTAGGGAAAGCTAATCTAGATTTTGCAAAAATCAGCACAGCGCACTCCCCAGTAGTGGCAGCTACTAGACGTAGTAAAATGTAGTAACATGTGTATCGACTTTGCTTGTGTTCAAAGCGAACGAAACGCTTGAAACAGAAATCCACACAAATAACGGGCCGTGAGTTGACACTGCGGGGGCAGGAAGTCTGTCTGACAGCTAATAAACACATGTCTAGGAAGAAATTGTTCACAAATTACCAACTTTTCATGTCCCCACAGCCAAGAGGTAAGATAATACAAGTGATCTCCTCGCAGACAATTGGCCATGGCCGCTGTATCTGTGGTGTTTTCTCTTGCTTTATCATTGCGTGGGAGTTGTGGTAAATAAACAGAGAATGAGAGAGAGAGAGAGAGAGAGAGAGAGAGAGAGAGAGAGAGAGAGTGAGTGTGTGTGTGTGTGTGTGAGAGAGAGAGAGAGAGAGTGTGTGCGTGTGTGTGTGTGAGAGAGAGAGAGAGAGAGAGAGAGAGAGAGAGAGAGAGAGAGAGAGAGAGAGAGAGAGAGAGAGAGAGAGAGAGAGAGAGAGAGAGGATGACTGGAGTGGGTGCGCCGGATAATTTGGTGGGTAGAGTAGATGGTTAGAAAACAAGAGATAGCGCGGCTTTCATGCGCCGTGTTACTCCGTTTTAAATTAAATAATAGTGTCTATCTCGCTTAAAGCGATAGCACAGCGTAAGTTGGGGTATATAAAGTGTCTATCTCACTTAAACAATTCTCAACGTGTTAGTTATGATTGAGATATTTATCATTATTATTGAGGTATATATAAAGTGTTTGTCTCACTTACATCAATGTCAAATCGTTAGTTATTATTGAGGTATATATAAAGTGTTTGTCTCACTTACATCAATGTCAAATCGTTAGTTATTATTGAGGTATATATAAAGTATTTGTCTCACTTACATCAATGTCAAATCGTTAGTTATTATTGAGGTATATATAAAGTATTTGTCTCACTTACATCAATGTCAAATCGTTAGTTATTATAGAGGTATATATAAAGTATTTGTCTCACTTACATCAATGTCAAAACGTTAGTTATTATTGAGGTATATATAAAGTATTTGTCTCACTTACATCAATGTCAAATCGTTAGTTGTGACTGAGGTATATAAAGTGTCGGTCTCACTTAAACAATTTTCACCGTTTTAGTTATGATTGAAGTATATCAAGTGTTTGTCTCACTTACATCAATGTCGCTTCGTTAGTTATGATTGAGGTATGTAAAGTGTTTGTCTCAATTACATCAATGTCACTTCGTTAGTTATGATTGAGATATATAAAGTGTTTGTCTCACTTACATCAATGTCACTTCGTTAGTTATGACTGAGATATATAAAGTGTTTGTCTCACTTACATCAATGTCACATGGTTAGTTATGACTGAGATATATAAAGTGTTTGTCTCACTTACATCAATGTCACTTCGTTAGTTATGACTGAGATATATAAAGTGTTTGTCTCACTTACATCAATGTCACATGGTTAGTTATGACTGAGATATATAAAGTGCTTGTCTCAATTACATCAATGTCACAT
This sequence comes from Cepaea hortensis, assembly GCA_963921405.1. Lineage (NCBI taxonomy): Eukaryota > Metazoa > Mollusca > Gastropoda > Stylommatophora > Helicidae > Cepaea > Cepaea hortensis. Next base: position 108,873,169 of record OY992886.1, read on the forward strand.
GGTTAGTTATGACTGAGATATATAAAGTGTCTGACATGTATTGTTTAGTGCCCATAGATGTAGACAAGAAAGAAGTAGAGACTAGCGAACACACGAACATGTCTAGCTGGTCACACGTGGAAGTACACTTGCTCCTGCAGCAAGGCACCGTCGTCAGTTGGAGGCCTCAGGTTCGAATCCCGATGGGTTAATAATAGCTTTCAACTTTAATGTTATCTAATGTGTCCTCTATTCTCTACTTCTTTCTCCTATCATGTCCTGTTTCTATGAATGCCAAACAATTTATATGAATTTATTAACGAGCTGTCTAAGTGGCCCCAAAGAGTTCCCCAGTTGATGTCTGTGTACTATGTCTAGCCCAGTTAGCTGTTCTCATAGCAAACAGGCAAACCGCCTGTAGCATGCGTAGAACGGAGCACGAACTCTGTTTCTCCGGCGACAACTCCCTGGATCCCTGAAAAAACGGCACTGGTGGACCGAGTGGGGAGTTCCCAAAACGACCCTATGGTCTTGGGTTTATAATAACGCAGTTATCTTTAACTGTACACGAGGAATAAAGTAACCAAGCATACACAAGTGTGGGTGGACAAGAGAGTTAATCAGTCCTCGGGAAACCCATGCGGTCGACAGGTTGTACAAGTCAAAACTCGGCCATCGTTCAAAATCTGCTAAATTGCGACCATAAAGATAACAAAGAAAAGGTATGTCGTATAATGTACTCGGCGAATTATAAATGATTACTCAAATACACCGAGGCCATATCAATTAGGCATCTAAAACCGGGGTTGTGTCGATAGAAAGACGTCACAGTGACCCTACGATTACCGCTATACATTCTGACAGTATCAGAGAATATGTGTGGTATGTTTTTCAGCGCAAATAGCATTCATCTTTTCACATCGTATGATATCCGGGTGTCTGTAAAGTCTCACAACACTTTGAATGTAGAACACATTTAAAAAATGAAGTGCATGATGTCATCACAAAGTGTGCTCCACAGTCCATCGTGAAGCAATATGCAGCCAATGGCTATCGTCTGCTGTAGTAATCCTTTGCACTCCAAACAGAATGGTGTTATCAATGGGGAAAAAGCGTTGCAGAAGGTATTTGAAAATATGAAGAGACGTGAACAGTCATGTCTTGAAACACGTGGCGGACATTTCCAACACTTGTTATAATGAATACCTCATTGGTTCTTTCCAGCTTCCCCAAAAAACAGAGCTATACTATTGTAACTAATGTAATGAATTTGTTAGCACATTTTCTATGACGCCATGTGCTTCATATTTTAAAATGTCTTCTACATACAAAGTGTAGTGAGACTACAAACACCCAGTATAATTAAGCATTATGCTCCTGAAGAGATGCAGCGGAAGATGCCACACAATAAATAGTTCAACATATTGTTTATGGCTTCTGTATTCAGAAGAGTTCAGTCTGTCAGTACTTTCTACCACTGAATTACCTTGATCTGTGACTACCCCAGCATCTGTATTACAGTTACCTTTGCCTCCCCTCTTTACTACACATCAGTACACACATACATATATGTACTGTACTACAGAAGTACAGGACACAAAAAAGCACACAGCATACAACAGTACTTAGCAACTCACCTCCTTAAGCTAATCCACTGGAACCCTCACCACGATGTCGGAGTTTAACGCCGCGTGCTCGGTCGTCAAATGCGATCATCTATCACAGCTCATCTAAATAAACATGCACACTTCAGCTTCAGCTACCTGGCAGCCGAGGCACTACTTCTTCGGTCGGACTTTTTCTACCTGTGACAAGCGCCTGTCGAGCGCGTACTACTTACTACTTACATCCCGAAGTTCTTAAACCTTTATGGCAATTGAACGCTTTATGTAATGTGTTCTTTGTGTCTCAAATAAATCTGTATTTACAATCATAATTCTCTGAAAGAGCTAAAGAGGACATTGTTTTCCCATTCGATTAATTTGAACTCGAGCATATTAAACACACATGCTAATATAACAGCAGTAGCTGCTACTACTAGTGAATTCTCAATTGCTCTTGCGTGAGGGCTAGCTTTCCCTATTATCAGTGTCCCTCGCCATTAGGTGCGCCCTCTACGACGTCTGGGATACTTGTCATTTAAGTCCCAATGACAGCGTCTGAAATGAACGCACTACATTGCGGTCAGCAGAGACAGTTTCAGCGCGCAGAATATCTCAGCCTCCCTAACTTACGAAGGAATGTTGAACCGAGCATTACGAACTGGGGTTGTCTCAGTGTTTTGTCCTGGTCTGAAAAGGTTAAGCGGCTGAAAGGCCCAGGATCAGTTGGGTGTATAACAGACGAGAGCTATGTATTTGATAAACGTTGTCAAACTCATTCATTTTCGGTCTTCTTGGGAAAGGGATGAACTCCAAACCCAGAATGCCACCTACCTCCCTACCTCCATTTCTCTCGGTCTCTCTCTCTCTCTCCTCTCTCTCTCTCTCCTCTCTCTCTCTCTCTCTCTCTCTCTCTCTCTCTCTCTCTCTTTCTCTCCGTGTCCACCCTTTTAAGCAGGAGCGATATTATTAATTAGAGGAGTGTAGATTATCGCAGTTATGTTTTGTGTAACCGTTAGATAGTAACACGGAGATAATGTAAACACACGGAATGTGTCAGGAAGTAGAGTGCCAGCATTTTCACGCCAGTGTGCTGTGTGTTGTTATAACATGTGTCAGGCAGTAGACTATGCACGTCTGAACATTATGTGTTCTATACCTCGTGTCAGAAAGTAGACTGAGCGTGTTCATGGCTGCACATTATGTGTTCTATACCTCGTGTCAGAAAGTAGACTGAGCGTGTTCATGGCTGCACATTATGTGTTCTATACCTCGTGTCAGAAAGTAGACTGAGCGTGTTCATGGCTGCACATTATGTGTTCTATACCTCGTGTCAGAAAGTAGACTGAGCGTGTTCATGGCTGCAAATTATGTGTTCTATACCTTGTGTCAGAAAGTAAATTGAGCGTGTTCATGGCTGCACATTATGTGTTCTATACCTCGTGTCAGAAAGTAAACTGAGCGTGTTCATGGCTGCACATTATGTGTTCTATACCTCGTGTCAGAAAGTAAATTGAGCGTGTTCATGGCTGCACATTATGTGTTCTATACCTCGTGTCAGAAAGTAAACTGAACGTGTTCATGGCTGCACATTGTTCTATACCTCGTGTCAGAAAGTAAACTGAGCGTGTTCATGGCTGCACATTATGTGTTCTATACCTCGTGTCAGAAAGTAAACTGAGCGTGTTCATGGCTGCACATTATGTGTTCTATACCTCGTGTCAGAAAGTAGACTGAACGTGTTCATGGCTGCACATTATGTGTTCTATACCTCGTGTCAGAAAGTAAACTGAGCGTGTTCATGGCTGCACATTATGTGTTCTATACCTCGTGTCAGAAAGTAAACTGAGCGTGTTCATGTCTAGTTATTCTATACATGACATGCTAGTTATTCTATATTCTATACCGTGTGTGAGAAAGTAGACTATGAACGTGTCAATGTCTACATATAATATGTTATTTACCTCGTGACAGAAAATTGATTATGAACGTATTAATTGGTGCACGTTTTGTGTTGAACACCTCGTAAAAAATATACTACTAACATGATCATGATAGACTTTGTTCGTGTTCCTGTCTGCAGATAGTGTGTAGTACATGTGTCAACGAGTAGATTATGAATGTGTTCGTGTATGCACATTGTGTGTTCTGTGCAATATTCCTGAGACTACAACACACGTGAAGCTACTTGGAAGGTAGAGGTAGGGAAAGGGATTGACTACAGCGCGTCTGAAGTTGTTGAACGCGGCATACTGTATACATGTACACCCGTATGCATACTAGAAGAAACAGTTTCAGTATCATCATCATCATCATCATCATCATCATCATCATCATCATCATCATCATCATCATCATCATCATCATGATCATCATCATCATCACGATCATCAGACTTGCTTGTTGTTGTTCTTCTTCTTCTTTCTGCTCTTCATCTTGTTGTTGTTGTTGTTGTTGTTGTTGTTGTTGTTGTTGTTGTTATTCTTCTTCTTCTTCTTCTTCTTCTTCTTCTTCTTCTTCTTCTTCTTCTTCTTCTTCTTCTTCACCTCCTCCTCCTCCTCCTTCTTCTTCCTCTTCTCCTCCTTCTCTTTCTCTCCACCTTTCCCCCCTTTTCTTCTTCTTCTCCATCTCATCCTTCTGTCTTCCTCGTCCTCCTCCCCTCCTCCTCCTCTTCATCTACTTCTACATCTTCTCCAAGCCGTACGCCATATCAATCGGGTGCGTTGGTGTAACGGTTAGAATGTTACTCAGGAAATATCATGATCGCGATCTGACAAGAGTTGGCTACGGGAGGGCAAGACTGACCACCCTTCCCCGGTGCACTGCGGCCTACAACATGCGATGGTTCTTACACTTCACATACCCACACAACGTTTCTACCTCGGGACTTGCTTGTGTGTGAGTACGCACGTGTGTGTGCGTGTTTCTGTACGCTACACCCAGTTTGCACGTCTAATTCAGATGGCATATCTGTGAAATGGTTCAGTTCTCCAAGCAGATGTCATTCGGTGTATCCTGTCCCATCTACCCACCCACGGGCAGTAGCGGTGTCGCGGTCTGTGGCGCAGATTGGTCTATAAAACACGTGACTAACACCATATACATAACACGCCTCACGGAGTGGAAGAGGGTCCTGTATGTCTGCACTATCAATGGTGCGGTCTACACGACATTACTGCCACTTCTGTGCAATATTCAGCTGGCACGCGAACCTTATCAGAAAGACTAGGTATCAGATCCCAACAATGGTGGGAGCGTGTGATAACCCTAGGAAGCCAATGGTTCTGCTACACAACTACCAACCCTTAGCTGAACCCCTGATCCAGAGATGTATATCAAAATCACAAGGAACTTCGGATTTCAAATTATGAACAGAGCACTGAATTTGTCCAGATTTGTTAATTCAAGTCTGGCCTTTCCGAGGAAAAGCCAGACGGGCACATAATGAAACTGCTACTGTCACTATTAGGGACTAGTCGCCGACTATTGAAGATGAGCACATATAGAAATATCCCGAGAGCTATGATGTCGATTCTTTACTCAACTCAACTCAACTCAACTCATCTCAACTCAGCTCAACTCAACCTAGCTTAACTCAACCCAACTCAACTCAACCCAACTCAACCTAGCTCAACTCAGTTCAGCTCAAGTGAACTCAACTCAACCTAGCTCAACTCAACTCAACTTAACTCATCTCAACTCAACTCAATTCAGCTCAACTCAACTCAACCCAACCCAACTCAACCCAGCTCAACTTAACTCAACTCAATTCAACCCAGTTCAACTCAACTCAACCCAGCTCAGCTCAACCCACCCCAACCCAACCCAGCTCAACTCAACTCAGCCCAGCTCAGCTCATCTCAACCCAGCTCAACTCAACCCAACTCTGCTCAACTCAACTCAAGCCAGCTCAGCTCAACTCAATTCCAACCCAACTCAACTTAACTCAACTCAACTCAACTCAACCTAGCTAAGCTCAACTCAACTCAACCCAGCCCAAGTAACGTAAAGAACCCTTTACACGCCATAAGACACATGGGGCATATGGTGCTAGACTCACATTTGCACAGGCCAATCACCACTCGGTAGGCCATGTGCTCAATATCCCACCGGCCGCATTGACTCCCCACGACATTTCTTGGTACTCATTTTAGGCTGGGTCGACCTTGAACTGCGGGTTAATTTTAACAATCTGAATCCCCCCCCCCCCCCCCCTCGATGCTGACGAACCCATGACAACATGTCAATTCAAGTCAAACAGTTGTATTCTCAACATTTCAGCCCTGTGTATCTACACAGTTTGGGAATCACCGATTTGCAGTAAACGGGTTCACCTCTGACCTTCAAATTACCGCTCATTTTCAGTGGAGTTTGGTGAACTTCCGCTGCAGCGACTGCACACCTGATGGTGGGCATGCCGAAGCGAATTTGTTGTTGGATATTGGTGTGCACTTTTTGGAAACGCTATGCGTGTTGTTTAATGTTTAGCACACTGCCTTAGTAGACTTGAGCCACAGTAGTCTGCACGTTTGTCTGATGGTCCGGTGATCGAATCTCCCTGGAAAGAGGAAGATGATTAAAAATATAGCCACCCGGACTACCAGGTCGATCCAGTCAAAATGTGTACCATGGCAGTTTGGGGAGGTACAGAGAACGGGTGTGACATTGATAACATAAACCATCGAGTGTCGATGTGTCTATAAAATACCAGGCTGTCCTCATAGACGGCGGCGATGTGTCTATAAAATACCAGGCTGTCCTCATAGACGGCGGCGATGTGGTATAGGGGCAGTGCATGTGAGTCACTATTCCCAGACAATAAAGAGTCTATCATAGACCTAATTATACATGTAGACGCAACAGATTAAGCCGACAGAGCAGGTATAGCAGGCAGACAGTCAGTTGACAGGGACTGGCGTGTGAGACAGGTATGATAGCACCGAGACAGGTCACGACTGCTGACAAATACCGAGAGGTCAGGGACAGTGAGCCTGCAACGCAGGACAGACTCGAGATGAACGGACCAAGGTAGGCCCAGCAAGAATCACGTGGCCAGGGACACGTGGTAGAAAGGTCTGGACAAAGACTGGAAAGACTGTGCAAGGCCAGTGACAGAGACGGACTTGTTTGAGAGAGGACTGTTTGCATCTGACTTGAGATGAGTGAAAGTCATTACGAGTGCTGGAATTGCGTAATTTCTAGAAGACGAGCTGTCTAACTGCGAGATGACAGGCGTGCTCTGAGTGAGTGAGACAGAGACGAATTGTATGCAGCCTGAATGATATGGCTAGATGGTATGCTAGCGTGAATGTTTGTACATACAACATAAAATGACACAAAGTAGTGCAGCTTTACATAACAGAGTTAAGACACATACAGAACGTTGCGGCGATTAGTCTTCATCAGCAAACAAACACATTCACAAACACAACATATAGTCAAGGAGATATCATGTGACTACATCAGAAGGTGACGACAGGGCGAGAAGAACAAAAGTAAGGAAAAGTGGAAGCAATGAAGAGAAAATGAGAATTGAAAAAAAAATGTTAATAGAAAAGAATGTTGGTTGAAGAAAATGTTTAATTGATAAAAATGTTAAGTAGAAAACGTTAGTGCTCACCTCGCCTAACGGATGTGTAAATGACTAAGAAAATCTCCGATGGATTCTGATACCTGGTGACGGGTGTTACGGTTCAGTGAGCACATAGAAGGAAGGGGGCGGGGCAGGAGGACGTTGACTGGTCTGGTAAGGCTGAGGGTGGTACTAACCAAGACCCCATTGTGTTGTTTATAGGGGCGAGTCTAAAAGTCTGGGTGGACTGATATGCGTGAACGCGCATACCTACATAGACACACTTCAACAGACAAAATGCTTGTGTATGTGGGCATGTGCAAAGTACATGTAAGAAGAGAGAGAGAGAGAGAGAGAGAGAGAGAGAGAGAGAGAGAGGGGGGGGGGAGTGTCTGAGATATACCACATGAGGTATGTGGAGTACGTCGGTCTACACGTACGACGTTCCACTCATACTGTACTCTATGAGACAGTCAGTATGGTTGGTTGTTATACAACATATTCAAGGATCTACTCGCCCAGTGCTTGAGTTATTGGGGCTGTATATGATCCAACCACTGGTAATACACGTGAAGTAGGTAGGCACAGAGAAGCAAGATGTAAGGAGAGAGAGAGAGAGAGAGAGACACACACACACAGAGAGAGAGAGAGAGAGAGAGAGAGAGAGAGAGAGAGAGAGAGAGAGAAGGAGATAGCGAGAGAGAGAGGTTGCAAAGCTGACTGCGAAATACCGCATGAGGAATGCGGATGGGTCAGTCTACACCTACGAGGCTTCACTCGTACTGTTCCCTATGAACTAGAGCCAGTAAGGTTAATATACCAGTGATATCTGACTGCGACAGTAGAGAGAGAGCTGTCTTTGACAGTACATGATATAGTAATAATTGTCTGGGACAGTAAAGGATAAAGTGATATCTGACTAAGACAGTAGAGGTAGCTGTCTGGGGGACAGTAGAGGATATATTAATAATTATCTGGGATAATAGAGGATGCAATAATAGTTGTCGGCGATAGTAGAAGATATAGTAATAGTTGTCTGGGACAGTAGAGCATACAGTAATAGTTGTCGAGGATAGTAACAGCCACATTACTAATCAGAACTGAGTTGGTTAACATAATAGTTGTCTGCGATTCAATAAGAGAACGGATACTAAACAGCTCTCAGGACGTTCTAGGATGACCACAATAAATCCCGTTGTCTCGCCTTACTGAGTGAATAGGACATAAATGTTCAGTGGTAACCTCCATTCCACACATACGCACACATGTGCGCTTTCATTCACACGCACACACGCGCCCGCATAACAGAAAGAGTAAAGGTTTTGGTGTTTATGGTCTAGATCGAATAGGAAACATGTGTGTGTTGTGCTGTAAACAGTGGATTTTTATTTCATTTGTGTTATTAGTGACCTTCCATACTTTTCAGTTAGTATAGGAACATTTGTAAACACATTTTGTTGCTCAAACACGGACAAGCACAAATGCACGCAAGCATTCACGCACATGCTCACACACATATCTATTCACACACACACACATATATAGACATATATACATGTATACATGCATGTCCACGCAAGGACTAAATATAACCAACACCAGTCCTTGGGAGGACTAAATGATTTCAAGACCAGTCATTTTAGAGTAAGCAATGAACAACAATGAGGTTACTAAATCTGGCAGGTCCTCCTCTGGACCAGTCCTCATCAGGATCAGCTCATCGCAATAAATAAAATGCCTGTCAGCGTGAGCACTATACGACCCAGCCGAGCCCGAAGAGCAGAGAGGAGAAATTATAACTAGTCCTGTCTAGGGCTAACTCGAAAGAGAGGAAAGAAAGGAAAGCATATCAAAACTCACAACAAGAATAACAAAAGAAACGGACCTCAGTTATAACCGACGCTGTAGAAGCAGGTTGAACGAGACCGAATCTTTATTTATTGTTTTTCGCAAATTCTGAACTGAGAAATGGAAACAATTTTAGCACATATTGGATACATGTATGCGTCCATTTATCCACCCATCCATAACGTACGCGCACACAGACACACGCACGCACCTACATACTGGGCTGTCATCATGTCCCAGGACGCGCAGACATGACAAGTAACAAGCGAGCAGATGGGTAGGTGGACGTGGCGGTGATCGAGGTGGGAGGAGCAAATACATGGCCCAGACATCAACAACACCGTAAGAGAGGCTGGGGGAACAGCTGAATTTCAGGACATCTGGAAATATGCTTCCTTGTCCAGCATGAGGGGGTTAGGAGTGAAGTGGGGGCGGGGGGGGGGGGGGGGGTAAGCCATGTGAGCAACCAACACAGAACTGGTACGATCAGGCGATATATGCTGGCGGAGATGTTCAGGAGATCAGAGCGTCTGTGGACCTGTCAGGAGTGCGGAGGTGACGATCCTTACTAACGCAAACATAGAGTTTAAACAAATTAGCTTCATATCCTTTACAGGACGTCACAGTCAATCCCAAGATGTTTTGGCTGTTTGTGATCTCTTGGCACGTTTACGTTAAGTAATCTGTCATTGCTTCCTGAACGACCGGCACTTATACCATTGTATGAAAATACAACGCAAGGCGGTCTGCTTCCCAATCGATTACGAATCACTTCACCACTTAGAGAACGCGTCACTAAACTCAGCTATTTAAACACAATAAGAATAGCAAAAAATACAAGCACTGGGAACTCGGAGCATCTATGACCCTGTCCGGGGTGGGATGATGATGATGATGAACCTCACTAATCACTAATGTATACATACAAAGGAGAAGTAAGATGCCTCATTCCCTCCGCTAGCCAAAGGGACACTCTTGGAAAACGCGGAGCACCCGTTTATATATATATATATATATATATATATATATATATATATATATATATATATATATATATATATATATATATCATATATCATATATGCAAGTGGTAGAAGGAACTGAGGAGCAACCGACACATAGTTGTTGATGGCTACGATAATCTACCACTGTGGTTACTGCTAAGAAGGAAAGCAATGGCAAACTATCTTCTTTACAGATGCCTAGAAAATAAGAGACAAGAACACAGAGCTGACCATGATTCAGATGATCGTGTGAGATGGCGAAACATGACCGCCCACCCTTATCGTCATGGCGCATGATGATGATGATACACACACAGACGGTGGACCTCTAAATCGATAGATCTAAACACAATACGAATATCCACAAATACATGTACTTGGAATGTAGTGTAATTCCCTCTTTGAATATATGTATTCATCGACTGTGCTGTTACATACACAAGGTATTTCTATATATGCATTCATCGACTGTGCTGTTATACACACAAGGTATTTGTATAAACTGACACGGGAGTTCAACTCATTGTGTAAATAGCTTCTCGTCTCCTTGTCCTCGGCTTGCAACACATGTCGGCGCTGGACAGATCGCCTGGTTGTGAGGCTATAGTCCCTCGCCTGGAGTCACAAGCTCTAGCCTTGACCTCACAATCCTCGGGGTCATCATCAGAACTTGACAAAGTCTTCTCTTCCATCAAAGAAGTTTTAGAGGACGACAAGCTGATCCTGAACTTCTTCATCTTCCTGAAGATCAAGTACAAGTCCTCAAAGACACTAATGACGTCCTCGATGTCCTCCTGGACAGACACCTCGTGGAAACGAACACACTTCAGCTGGACACCCCGATTGGCCCCTTCCTCCGGACGCACCATCCGGTCCTTTTCCCTGTCCATCTTGTTGCCAACTAATGCCACGGGGATACCACCGATCACGTCAGAGTTGGCCTCGTGGAGGATTTTCCATCGACTTTTTCTGGAGTATGAGTTGACGAGGAACTTGAGGCGGGAGCACTCATTGAAGCTGCATCTGTCGGTCACGTCGTAGACTAGGATGACTGCGTCGGCCCAGCGGATCTGTTCCTTCAGCCTGCTGTTTTCATTCTGTGAATGGACGTGATATGTATAGTCTTATTTAAATCAGAATGCAAACTGCTTGTAAATAGTTACTTAATCGTATTAGTCAAAGAGTTAAAACATAAATAAAAATTAAAGGACATCATCGTCATCGAATCACCTGCCCGCTGGCGTAGGCGTTCATGGCTCTGCACAGATCTCTGTCTTTGGTATTTTGGATCAATTCTGCTGATGATATTCCTCCATGCCACCGCCTCAATCCATTCAGCATCATTTCTCATGGTCTGCCTCTGCCTCTCTTCCCCTCGATCTCTCCAGTTGTCACGGTGTTCTCCTATGCCTCTCTTCTCATTACATGACCAAAGAAAGCTGTTTGTCTCTTTCTTATTGTTCTATATAATGTTCTAGTTTCATTAGCATCTTTTAGGCAATCGTTGTTAGTTACTCGGGCAGTCCAAGGAATTTGCAACATTCGTCTCAGGAACCACATCTCTGTTGCTTCCAAGTTCTTCCTCATTTGTTCATTTACATTCCAAGATTCACTGAAATACAGAAAAACTGGCTCTATATAGCATTTCAGCACTCTCTGTCTTACATTCACTAATAGTGACTTATTGCATAAGATACTCTTCATTTTCTGAAATGCGACTGTTGCTTACCCTATTCTGCTCTTAATCTCTGTTGCCCTCTAAAAGGTCTCTCTAAAAGTACTGGAGAGTTTTGTTGGCCATCATAGACCACAACTTGAGGAAGGGAAAATCTTTACTGCACCTCCTAGCGGTAGAGGATGGAAAACACACCACGGTGTGGCTAACGCAGCACTGGGGACCGAGTATCCACCGGAATAAGTGGACAACCCTGCAGCTGAGCAGAGTAGGACACTCACTTGTCTTAACAGTCAGAAATGGCTGCCAAAGACTAAGGTAAAAGACGCCCATGTGGACGTGGAAGGCAAGGAGAAACCACTACATTATCTTCCCAAGATTTCCCAGCAAAACATAAAAGATGACATATACGGATTAAAACATATTTACAAATGTTCCTCCTCATCTTTCGCTCCTCCTCCTTTAACTTTCTTCTCCTCTTAATTCTCCTCCTTTTCTTCTTCCTCCTCCTCCTCTCCTCCTCCTCCTCCTCCTCCTCCTTCTTCTTCTTCTTCTTCTTCTTCTTCTTCTTCTTCTTCTTCTTCCTTCTTCTTCTTCTTCTTCTTCTTCTTCTTCTTCTTCTTCTTCTTCTTCTTCTTCTTCTTCTTCTTCTTCACCTTAAATAAAAATAAAGTAATAATTCGCCTTCAGCGTTATTTTTAATTTCACGAACTCCGACGTTGACAGGTTTATTTCCATTGTTGGTCAATGAACACCATGATTTACCGCATTTACCTGAGTAGCCGACATAATGATCATCTTTGAATTGAGAATTCACGGGTATAAGTTCAACAACACACACTTACCACACCTGCCGTGTCCCAGACTTCAAAATCGACAGGTGAGTCTTGTATCATTCTCTGACAGGTGTAAATCCGTTCTGGGAATCGGGAATACGATTTGAGAAATATGTTAGTATGATGGTCATATATATGCATGCATGTGTCTGTGTATGCCTACATGTCTGTTTCATCATCATCATCATCATCATCATCATCATCATCATCATCATCATCATCATCATCATCATCATCATCATCATCATCATCATCATCATCATCATCATCATCATCATCATCATCATCATCATCATCATCATCATCATCATCATCATCATCATCATCATCATCATCATCATCATCGTCGTCGCCGTCGTCGCCGCCGCCGCCGCCGCCGCCGTCGTCGTCGTCGTTGTCGTCGTCGTCGTCGTCATTATCAACATTATATGATTAAGTTACAAGTACCCCAGAAGTCTGAGTGGGTTTACTTGACGCCCGGAAACACTGGTAATAAGGAAAGCTGATATACACGTAAAGATCAGTCCAGTGTGGACTACGCCCGATTTCAAAATGAGCGTAAGAAAAACATTAGCATCATCGTGGCCTATATGCGTGGGTGGTGGTTGTTCGCTATCTGACACGATCACCAGACCTTGGATCTAACACTGTATTATTTGTCGAATCATAATAGTTAGTCAGTTAGTCGCGGTTCCAGTTTCACGGCAAAGAGTCGCCTCATTATGCTCCGTTCCTGTGCCAGTGAATACCACACAAAATGCTCCTCACTGCCCCAATTGAAAAGTGGAAGAGATAGGAGTCTCGACAAACCAACATCCCGCACAGGTATACTATGCATAATGTCGCTGCCAGAATGCCAACACAAAGTCCGCCACGGAAAATACAGTTCAGCGATGGAGCGGCTGGCCGGGTGGCTACAACGCCGGACTCTCCTTCGGGAGACCCGGGTTCGATCCCTCGGTCAGGTGCGGGATTTTTTTTTTCTGTCGGGGGAAACAAGAAAACCCTAACCTGCTCAGTTCGCGGCGACTGCACTAGCCAGGCGGCCTTAATTTCTCAGGCTCAAAGCCCCCTCTGCCATACACAGCAAGGTACTATATTGGCAGTAAATGACAGTTGACAGTATATGACAGTCGATGGAAGCGGTAGTCACTGTAGGAAAGATGTACAGCAGCGGTTACTCCTTGCCTTCCGACGGTTTGTCTATTGTTTGATTTCAATGCTGTTTTTTGTCTACTAATTAACTCCCCTGACTTGATTAACTCCCCTGCCTTTGTCTAAACTCTAAAGAAACAAACCTTGCAAGTCAGTCAAGGGGAGTGGTAATGTAAGGTGCCTCTGACTCACCAATGGCCATGTCACAGAGTTGTGAGGTATGTTTTTATTTTTGGCGCTCGCTCGCTCACTTTGAACTCAAGCGTAGTCCATACGCACTATTTACAGTAGTGATGGACTGAAATTTGCGTGTGGATTAGCTTTCCCTATTAACAGTGTCCCTCGCCATCAGGCAAACCCACTCCGACTTCAAAGGTACTTGTAATTTACGTCCCCAAGTCAAGGACGACAGGTCAACATTTTAGTCCAGCTGTCCGGTGTAGGGGTTGAACCGCTAACCTTGGCATCAGCATAACGGATGTGAACACGCGCTCTTACCTATTCGGTCATGCGGACTTGCGTTGTGAGGTATTTTACAGAGACAGCTGCTCCGACAGTTAACTCTCCTCCTCTTAATGACCACCGCCTGTCTTAGTACACATTTAGTCTGTTTATTCCACAGATTCTGAGCTAACCTTAGCATCTAAAAGCCACTCCACTACCCACCACGCGTGGAAGGCATCTGGTAGTTGGACAGACCCTAGCCTAGAATACGTCACGGCCCTGCTGGAGTCATGACAAGGGTTATTGACCCGGATCAATGAGATCCGGTAGTTCAGTATAATGAACATCAGCGTTTACTGGCTGTTTGGGGTTTTATAAAAAAAATTTATGTGAAGTAGCTTGCCACGAAATCATAAACAGCTAAAAATGCTGAGGTTGACTGACGACCTGTAAAAGATTTGCAACTCACTTAACATGAATAAAGTGACACCTCATCATCCAGTACCTTGCCGATCAAACCTCTCCACATATTGCTATCTCTGACGCATGGATCAATTTGTGTGTTAACTCTCTCCCGTGCTATGACAGAAGACTGTCAAGAATCTTCTCACGCTGTCTTTCTCTATCTCTCCTTCCGTAAATCTGTCCGGTTGTCACAACATGTTCCAGTTTTTGTCTTCTTATAACGTTACAACAAAATGATTACTGCCTTTTTTCTGATATTTGTGATAAGTTGTCTTTGCGACTTGGCTCCAGATTGCTTGCTCATTGTGGCTGTTCTTATTAATTTTCAGCATCTTGTATAAAATCACATCTCCAAGGCTTTCGGGGATTTTTTGGCATGTTTAATAATTGTCCAGGATTCGCAGCCGTATGTTAAAATTGGTTCAATGTAACATGTAAGAACTCTCTTTCTAACTTTTAAAGACACTGGCTTATTGCACAAAATGTTTTTCATTTGACAGAATGCAGTTTTTGCTTGTCCTATTCTATTCTTTATCTCAGTGATGCATCTTCCATCTGATGTTATCTAGATATCTAAATTTCTGCACTTGCCCCAAAATAACGTCCTGTTTTTTTTTTATTGCACATTTAAGCACAATCTGTTTCTTTGCTATCACCATGACTTCTGTTTTTTTTTCTATTATTCAAACTAAGGCCCACTTTTCTACTTTATACAACCACCTTATGAAAACATACTGACCAATAAAAAGATGTCAATTGAAACGAGAAAAAGAGTGTTGAGGAGATACATAGAGCCTGTTCTTTTGTATGGATGTGAAATTTGGACAATAAGCAGTCAAGCTGAAAAACATCTGATGGCTGCAG
This sequence comes from Cepaea hortensis, assembly GCA_963921405.1. NCBI lineage: Eukaryota > Metazoa > Mollusca > Gastropoda > Stylommatophora > Helicidae > Cepaea > Cepaea hortensis. Next base: position 108,888,612 of record OY992886.1, read on the forward strand.
AAATGTGGTTTCTGAGGAAAATGCAAAGAATAGCATGGACAGACAGAAAAACCAATGACCAAGTACCACAGGAGACAAATGAAAATCGTAAATTGATTAGAGAAATTAGACGTAGACAGTCATAATTTTTTGGACATGTTGTGAGAAGAAATGGATTGGAGAACTTAGGGACAACTGGCAAGATCGAAGGGAACAGACCAAGGGAAAGACCGAGAAGTAAATACCTGGATGGCTTGTCCACATGGCATGGTCGAGACAGGAACACTGAGCTGAACCATGACTCTGGTGATCGAGTGAAATGGCGAGTCATGACCGCCCGCGCTTTCGGGCATGGAAAATGATTGATTGATTAATTATCTATTATTTCTGTAATTCCTTCTGACTTGTTGCTATCAGGACGGTGCCATCAGCATAATGTAATTTATTCATATTGTGTCCACCAAACAGGATCCCTGGCATATTTTCTGTAGATCTCATTATATGTTCACATGATGTGGCAATTACGTGAATTATATTCATATAAATGGTCAAAGGGGGATAAATCAATAAACAAAACAGTGAAAGGATATTACGAGGTTGTCTTACCTAGATCAGGGTCATAGTCTCCGATATATCGTCTGGTACAGAAGCGGACTGTGAACGCTGGGGAATCAGATTAACACGGAAAGTCAAGTTCAACAAAGAATAACATCTCTTGCGAACAGTCAAGTGTTCAAAGTCAACAAACACATATATCTTGCTGCAGCCGTGACTTCTCTAAACGTTTTACATGGCGCGACTCCTATAAGAAATTTGCTTGCAATACTTGTGATGTTGTGAGCACCTTTCCTAATTGTAATGGACATCTCCGGACCAGCAGAGAATATTTATAATGCACCCTGTGTTCCGAGGACTTAGGAAAGACTCAAGTAAGATTGAGTACCGGTATCTCCAGCTGCAGGGGGGGAAGGATTCAATAAGTCTGTAGTACCTCTATACCTGTGGGAGGACTAGACAAGACTAAAGCGTGCTTTACGTAATTTCCACACGTCGAGGTAGACGATTAGGACAAAACAATATTGAGTGTACTATTTACACATTCACCCGCTGGGCTAGAAGAGAAAATACTAAACAATAATTTATGTACATGTTACACTTTCACATGCTGGGATAGGACAGACTAAACAACACTGTAAGCATTTTTACACTTTCAGATGCTGGGAAAGAAGGACAGGCTAAACAATATTGTATACATTTTTACACTTTCACATGCTGGGATAAAAGGAAAGACAAAATCAATATTGTATGCACTTTGTACACTTTCACATGCTAGGCTAGAAGAGAAAATACTAAACAACAATTTATGTACATTTTACACTTTCACACGCTGGGATAGAAGGACATACTAAACAATAATGTACGCTCTGTTTACACTTTCACAAGATGGGATAGAAGAGGAAAGACTAAACAGCACTCTATGAACCCCGTCCACTTTAAGACAGACCAAATATGCGCACTAACAAATAAATATCAACCCCAGATGTCAACCTACCAACTGGCAACATAAAATGCCTAATAGATTATTGAATCCGCATTAACACCTGACAACTCAGACATGCGTATGGTAAACATCGAACGAATTTATGATTTTAATAAATCGTATTGAGAAATGTGATAATCGTGTATCCGCGGCAGCTTACATAGGTTACGGGCCGTTGATTATATTTGCTTGTTCAGGTGGGCGTGACGGTTGCACACAACACAAGGTTATGTGCAATCTATTAAGTAAATCGGTGAATGGCTTTTCTTAAAACGTTATCAGAAAACTAGACCCATATTTTCAAAGACCAAACGACACTCAGTGGCTGATGTGGTCGGCGTCAAGCTGACTGCCTTTACTTCCAAAGACATTTCCTGGGAGCCCAGATCAATTAAAAAAAATTCTCAACCGTCCTGACGAGAATCGAACACAAGACCACAGGTACGACAGGCGAGTATCTAGCCAGTATCTATTATTGAAATAATACACCCGAAGATAGTCTCGTCAAGATGCCACTTGGGTGGTCCTACAGATAATCTAAATCACGGCATAATGGGGATGGTTGACCAGTTCTCACCCACGCCACCTGTATTTCTCAAACAATTTCTAGAGAATGTTGACAGATATCCGGTTTTCCCAACCAATTCCTAGAGAATGTTGACAGATACCCGGTTTGCTTCACATGAAGCAGAGTCGACCCCATGGCCGTACACAGGAAACAGGAGCCCTGTCACTGCTGGCAATTGAACGCCGACTTGTATAATGACAGACAAACGTGCTAACGTTTAGAACTTTCTCTGCTCTTAAAATAGTTCATGGTACTCATGAGATGGCGATGATAATGAACCGTGTATTGTGTAGTAATATCATGAGTAGAAACAGTAAAAATGAGCAATCTGGACATTTTGAGTGAAGCTAAGTCGCAAAGACAACTTATCACAAACGTCAGAAAGTGGCAGTCATCATTTTTGGTCACATTATGATAAAACAAAAACTGAAACATGTTGTGACAACCTGAAAAATGTGTGGGAAGAGAGATAGAGGAAGACAACGTGAGAAAATGCTTGACAGTCTTGTGTCATGGCACGGAAGGGAGTCAACGCGTGAACTGCTCCGTGCCGTAGGAGATCGCAATTTGTGGAGAACCATGATCATCCACGCCAGCCGACAAGGCACTTAGTGATGATGATGGCGATCAAGAGAAGACGTGATTGAAAAGGAAGAAAAATACAATAGGAACGAACTCTTCACCATACAACATAATTATTTTATTACTGCATTAAACAGCATTCAGGGCTTGCAGAGCACTGCCGACGAACACATTATAGCAACAGTCTTGAGAATATACATCTTTCCCTCCACAACATACGAGTGGTGGAATCAAGGGCAAACATCACCGCACTCAGGATATTCCTATACGCGCTCCGTTCTCATCTTCAACAGCCAGAGAAGATCCCAGCACTAATATTACCGGTAGCCGTCTGATTATGCATCCGTGTGGCCTTTCCTCGGAGTCCAGAGCGTCAGTCAAATTCTCTAGTCACTGCCTGCAACACCTTTCTCTCTAAACCGCGATGATATAACCTGTTCTTCTACACTATACAAACGACCCGCAACATACGGATGCCAATCATGGACAATTTCGCAATCACTAAAGAAGAAAACCGGGGCTTTTGAACATACGTGTCTAAAAAAAAAATTAGTAGAGAACTGTCGGTTCAAGGAAATGAATAATGTCGACATGGTACAACATCTGGACATCGAGAAGCGTATATAAACAACGCTATTTCTAGGAAACTGACACACTTTGGCAATATGAAACGTCCCAGAATAGTAATACTGTACACTATCATGCAAGTCATTAGAGACGACCATGAAGTGTTCTGCTTGTGGCAGGTTATCCGATTACGTAGAAACATTCAGCCACAAAATCCAACCACCCATGAACTTTTAAAGACAGTAGATGAACTCAGCGAACCGAGCGGAACGGAGACTATGATTAGAGCTATGGCGCGATCCTGAGAAAGGTGCAAGGATTCTGGGCCGCTGATCAACTTCCTTTCACCAGGGACAATCTTCAGGACCGGCACCTGGGAGGATGAAACTATGAATCAATGAGGACACACAGCACCGACATGGCACCTGGGAGAATGAAACTATGAATCAATGAGGACACACAGCACTGAAATGACACCTGGGAGGATGAAACTATGAACTAATGAGGACACACAGTACAGACATGGCACCTGGGAGAATGAAACTATGCATCAATGACGACACACAGCACAGACATGGCACCTAGGAGAATGAAACTGCATACGTGAGGACACACAGCACAGACATGGTACATGGGAGGATGAAACTATGAACTAATGAGGACCCACAGCACCGACATGGCACCTGGGAGGATGAAACTATGAACAAATCACAGCACCGAAATGGCACCTGGGAGTAAAAACTATGAAAGCTATGAAAGAACAGGTGGTGGAGGAAACAACATTATAAGATCAGCATTCTGAGGTTGTTCGATGCAAGGTGGATCGAGCAGGTGCAAAGCGTTTAAGTACAGGTATTCTCAGGCCTTCACCTAACACACACACACACACACACACACACACACACACACACACAGAGTCGCACGCACGCACGCACACACACACACACACACACAACACACACACACACACACACACACACACAACACACAACACACAACACACAACACAACACACCACACATACGCAACAAAATGTCCCAATCTAGAAGTTATAACACATAACAAAACATCATAATCTATCAGTTATAAATAAACACACACGACTACACGCCCCAATCTACCACTTATAGCTCACCACTCCCCTCCTCCTAACTGGTGTAATATAACATCCGTAAATATCCCTGCAGCTGTCAAGCCACTGGGTATGTGGGCAACCCCATAACATGTCCACATCCTATATAAACGGGCTGACCTTATTTCACTGCTGTATTAACTGGCCGACTTGTCTATAAACATATGCAGTTCGCATCATAAACCCTTACGCCTCAAAGTGTATACAAGTTAGTTAGTTAATTAGTTAGTTAGTTAGTTAGTTAGTCGCGGTTCCATCTTCACGACAAAGGGTCGCTCCATAATGCCCTTGTCCCGTGCCAGTGAATATCACACAAATTGCTCCTCCCTGCCCCACGTGTCAAGTGGAACAGACAAGAGTCTCGACAAACCAACAGCCCGGACAAGTACACTATACATAATGCCGCTGCCAGAATGCCAACACAAAAGTCCGCCAAGAAAAATACAGTTCATCGTCGATGGAAGCGACAGCCGCTAAAAAATCAACAGCCACGCATTACTGCATATGGCAAACCCCGACGGTTCGGCAGCCAACCGGCCGCCATTTTTCTGAATGCGGCAGTCACTAGAAAACCAAGAGGCACACATTACTGCATAAGGTAAACCCAGTTTGTTCAGTAACCGACTGGCCGCCATTTTTCTGAAAGCGGCAGTCACTAGAAAACCAATAGCCACACATTACTCAGTTTGTTCAGCAACCGACCGGCCGAAATTTTTCTGAACCTGAGGCCTGCACAGGCTTCTGACCGTAACAATGAAGACTTCCGGCCCAACATGGAGGATTGGCAGTTGAGCTGTTAAGGACTCTGAAGTGTTTATGCTTGTGGCTACGGTTTGCTTACGCATTTTCCTCATGTTAGGCTGGTATTGCATGGTTACGTCGCCCAGCTTCTGAGTTAAGTGCGTGGAGCGACACTGTGAGCTGTGCATTTCATGTCGGCTGCTTTTACATCTGTCCGCGGTTGTTTGCATCGTGAAAGTATATACAAGGGTTCTTTTACTGTATTAAATAATTGATTTAACAATCCACAGACACGTGAGGAATTATGTGAAAACTGCGGAGATGTGGTTTTATAGACCACCGCGGACGGAAAGAAAGAGCAATGAAGATATCTTGAAAGAAGTTCACTCACTCTGGCTTATCGCTTCAGAAGAAAATAGTCCATATTGTTTGCACATGTCATGAGTAGGGCAAACCTGGAGTACTTCGTGACAACACGAAAGCTGAGGAGGCGGGGAGCGGGGGAAACAAGAGAGAAGATGGTGAACAGTTGAAATCATGGCATAGAGGAACATGGATAGCAATATTTATTGGAAACACAAGAATCGAGATAGAAGCTGTGGGTAGACATGATCACCAATGCCACACGGCATAGAGTATTACTGATAGATTGGGACGTTTTGTTATGTGTTTCTTGTAAAAATGAAGATTGTCGACTTATATGTTAGTTGTATACATGAAAATTGTCTACTTATATGTTAGTTGTATATGTGAAAATTGTCTACTTATCTGTTAATTGTATAAACGAGGAGTATCTGTTTATCAGTTAGTTTGTCTACTTATGTTTTAGTTGTATAGACGAAGATTGTGTGAGTTGCATATGCGTGGATTGGCTACCATCTCTTAGTTGTGTAAAAGAAGATTATCTACTTATCTGCTAGTTGTATACACGAAGATTGTGTGCTTATCTGCTAGTTGTATAAACGAAGATTGTCTACTTGTATGTTGTGTACACTACACGGTAGTGCCGTCACAACAGGAAATTTCTGGTAGTTAAAACTGTGTTCATGGTATGCTAATATTTCGACACCTTCTTTACACTCTCCGAGGGCTGGGCCACGTGGGTAATGACTCCAAGTTGTCTTTCTCCTGTTGTTGATTCCCTAATTAATTAATGACTTCATAGTTCAGTCTTGAAAAGGCCATGAACATAACTGATAAACATACCAGTTTTTCCGACTCCATTTTGACCCAAGATGGCTACTTTGAAAGTGCGTGTCCGGGATGACCGTGTATTGATCTTTTTCAGAAGTCGACTTCCGGGGGAAGACATTTTGATAATGTCCATGAATGATCTCTTTAGCTCCTTCAGTCGCACAAGATTTCCCGCCAGATATCCAAAGGGGCAATATCTGCGAAGAAAAAGCATGAGTGAATTACTTTCAATAACGCTATATATACTGTGCTTGTATGCTAATATATCTAGCCAGATGTCTTTAGTATACCCAAACCAACTGCGAATGATATAATAACACACTGCGCGTTATTTTATACACACGGACATTAGCATACCACACATGTCGTGTTACTGGCTACAGAAAGAGTTCAAACAGACACGGTAATATATTGGTCTTTTCCCAACATAGCATATGCTCACGAAAATACTTTACAGTGGAATATCCAGGGTCAACATGCAGGCCGTGGTCTGGGAAACAGTGGCGTCTCCAGTTGTTGCCATATAGGCTATAGTATGGGAAACAGTGGCGTCTCCATGGGCCAGCATCAGGCTGTAGTCTGGGAAACAGTGGCGTCTCCAGTTGTTGAAATATAGGCTGTAGTCTGGGAAATAGTGGCGTCTCCAGTTGTTGCCATATAGGCTATAGTATGGGAAACAGTGGCGTCTCCATGGGCCAGCATCAGGCTGTAGTCTGGGAAACAGTGGCGTCTCCAGTTGTTGAAATATAGGCTGTAGTCTGGGAAACAGTGGCGTCTCCAGTTGTTGCCAAACAGGCTGTAGTCTGGGAAACAGTGGCGTCTCCAGTTGTTGCCATATAGGCTATAGTACCACGAGCAGCATGACGATGGAGGTGATGGCAATTACACAGGCTTTCATATGGCTGGAATCACAGCATTATACCAACGTGTGTGTACTAAGTGATTCAATGAGCATGATTCAGAAGGTCGAAGATGGATCTGTACGTAGACAGTGGACTGAATCGCTGCGGAAGTCTGTTGTCCGTAAAGTCACCTTCATCTTCATCCCGGGACATGCGGGAGTCGAGGGAAATGAACGAGCTGACAAACTGGCTGGCTCTGCACCCCCTGTAGATGGCCAGCCCATGGATCGTGCCGATGTTATTAACGTCCTTAAAGATATGGCGAGAACAGAGGACTTTGACGTCAGTGATTCCACATCGCTGTCCAGGATGAAAGACCTGGGAGTAAGAATCGGCACAGCCAGACGCGAGAGGTACATCGGGAAAACAAAGCGCCTCGTCAACCAACACAGAACTGGCACTATTAGCCACCGGACGCTGATGCATATGCTGAGGGGGGGGGGGGGAAGGATCTGATCACCTATGGACATGTCTGGAGTGCAATGAAGATACCCCAACTGATAACTGATAACTGATAACTGATTGATGGGAAACACTGGCGTCTCCAGTTGTTGCCAAACAGGCTGTCGTCTGGGAAACAGTGGCGTCTCCAGTTGTTGCCAAACAGGCTGTAGTCTGGGGAATAGTGCAGCTCCCTGAGGTCGGCATACACGCCGTAGTCTGGGAAGCAGTGGCGTCTCAAGATGTCACTATATAGGACCTAGTCTGGGAGACAGTGGTGCCACCAGCGGTTGCAATGCAGACCGTAATCTGATAAACAGGGAGGGGGGAGGGGGGGGGGGGGGTTCCCTGAGGTTGCCATATAGACTGTAGTCTGGGAAGGAAACATAGGCGTCCCCATAAGTCGCCATACAATCTGTGATCTCGGAAACAGTGACGTCCCATGAGGCCGCAGTCTATGAAATTAATGTAGTGTGTATGTTTCTTTGTCATGTGTTCACCAAAAGGTGTGAAGTGGTTTAAAGATGAAACCTAGGCCTTGAACTTAAAACATGCAGCATTTGAACCCTCTTGTAAAAGGAACTGAGTGCCTACGAATGCGAAATTACAGAAGAATATGTCGTCTTTCCAGGAAACAAAAACAAAGACATATAGATGTTTCAAAGAATCTGGAAATGAAAAGAAAGTTCATGGAAGTAAAAAAAAAAACACACACACAAGATATGTTAAATAATCCGGCCACATTAAAGGCGTGCTACTCTTATAAAAACAACCTTGAATTGAAAGATCAAAAACAGGTCAGCAAAATAAAATAGGAGGAGGTCAGCATGGCAGAATGGATAAGAAAGTGAGTTCTTAAACATCCGGTGTGCTGATGCCGAGGTAAGGGGTTCAACCCCTACACCGGAAAGCTGGACTGAAATGTTGACTTCTCGTCCTTGACTTAGGGACGTAAATTACAAGTACCTCTGAAGTCGGAGTGGGTTCGCTTGATGGCGGGGGACACTGTTAATAGGGAAAGTTAATCCACACGGAAAATTCAGTCCAGTGCTACTAGAAGTAATGAGTGTGGACTACGTTTGAGTTCAAAGCGAGTGAGCGCAAAACAAAATAAAACAAAACAAAAGTTAAATAGGAATACACTATCAAATAAATAGGAATACATTATCAAATAAATAGGAATACACTATCAAATAAATAAGAATACACTATCAAATAAATAGGAATACACGATCAAATAAATAGGAATACACTATCAAATAAATAGGAATACACTGTCAAATAAATAGCAATACACTATCAAATAAATAGGAATACACTATCAAATAAATAGGAATACACCATCAAATAGATAGGAATACACTATCAAATAAATAAGAATACACTATCAAATAATGGACCGACAGGATTTTGTCAGAAAATATAACCAACGCCAGAAACAGCAAATATTGGAGACTTGTTGCAGCCAACATTTATTATGGAGGCGAAGCTTGATTGCTTATTGTAAAATACAGAATCTGAAGTTATCACCCACCCCAGTTCCTGATATAGTGAATCGAATCCTAGACTTCTCATATTAGGGTTAAACACATGAAGCTCCTGTAAACACGCTGCCCACGTTAATCATCAGTGGCCGTTCGAAATGGTAAAAGTAGGCCGAAACTCAGCACCGCCATGGTAAAATTACAAAAATTTACACAAGCTGCCCAGAATACACTACAGTAAAACTTCGATTAACCGTCACCGTCGGGACCAGGGCTGTGACGGATAACCGAATAGACAGATAACAGAAATCTCTTAATACATATGTACAGTAACGTTACTATAATGAGGGTTTGGGACGGAAATGAAAATGAAATCCTTTGAAAGTGAATAATACACACATATTGCATTTAATTTTGCAAAACGATCAATATAAACTTCAATATAAAAGTAGTCAATTAATGGATACTGGTGTATTTCAGATAGAGTTATTACGGTAAAAATCAAAGGCAAACCAATAGACATAAATATTATACAAGTATATGCACCAACAGCAAGCAGTAGTGAGGAAGAAATACAACACTTTTACGACGAAATAGAAATGGCGATGGCTCAAATTGGATCACAAGAAATAAAGATAATACTTGGTGATTTTAATGCAAAAATAGGAAAGGGAAAAATGGAGGATGTAGTGGGGAATTATGGTTTAGGTACAAAAAATGAAAGAGGGGAAAAGCTAATAGAATGGGCAAATATCAATGATATGATAATTGGAAACACATGGTTTAAGCATCATAAAAGACGACTGTACACATGGATAAGCCCTGATAAGAAAATACGCAACCAAATTGACTACATACTAATTAATAAAAGATTTAGAAATGCTTTAATTAATGTAAAGACAATGCCTGGTGCTGACTGTAATAGTGATCATGTACCATGATGTGGACAAATAAAAGTAAGATTAAAGAGAGGGGAAAAAATGGTTAAGAACATGAGACTTAATAAAGAGGTTCTGAAAATAGATAAAGAAATGCAAGAACAATACAGAGTGACTGTGAAAAATAGGTACAATGCAATAACTAAAATACAGAGTATAGATGAACAATGGGAAATGTTAAGGGACTCCATTCATCAAACTAGCAAAGAAGTATTACCGGAGAGAGGCAAAATAGCTAAGAAAAAATGGATGAATGAAGATATCTTAAAACTGATGGACAAAAGAAAACAGAGTAAAAATGACAAACAAGAATACGCTAAGATAAATAAAGAAATAAAAGATAAATGTGGGAAGGCTAAAGAAAGTTGGTTAAACGAGCAATGCAAAAAAATTGAATTAAATTCCATTAAAGATACAAAAAATATGCACAGACAAATCAGTGAGCTTACAGGAAGAAAAATAAGAATAAATACGGGGTGTTTGAAATCAAAAACAGGAAAGATAATATTAGAGGAAGATGCTATAATGAAGAGGTGGAATGAGTATATAAGAGAATTATATGAAGGAGAAAGGGAAGAATTAACAGAAGATAGTAACTTAGAAGGTCCACCTATTCTGAAAGAAGAAGTCGCTGACGCTATGAAACGTATGAAGAAAGGAAAAACAGCTGGGCCAGATGAAATCACAATAGAAGAATTAGAAGTATTGGGAGAATTTGGAGTAGATATATTAACCAAAATGTTGAATGATATTTACAGCAGTGGATATTTACCCAGTGATATGCTGAAATCTGTATTTATAGCTATACCAAAAAAGACCAGGAGCAATTGATTGTGAAGATTTTCGTACAATTAACCTTATAAACCACATCACTAAGCTTCTACTCAGAATGATAATGAGAAGAACCAAAAAGAAAATAAAAATGGAAATTAGTGAAGAAAAGTATGGATTTGTGGAAGGAAAGGGCACAAACAATGCAATTTATACATTACGGACACTAATAGAAAGGTCAATAGAGAAACAGAGAGACATATATTTGTGCTTCATAGATTATACTAAGGCATTTGATAAAGTAAAACATGATGAACTGATTAAAATGTTGGAAGATATCAACATTGATGGAAAAGATTTAAGAATAATAAAGAATGTTTATTGGAACCAAGTAGCAGCAATTAAAATGGGAAATAAAGAGGGTAGTTACGAACAGATAAAGCTAGGAGTACGACAAGGGTGTGTCTTGTCACCAGATCTTTTCTCCCTGTATAGCGAAGTAATAATGAGAGAGATCAAAGAGATGCCAGGAATACTAGTTGGAGGTTATAATATAAATAATATACGCTATGCAGATGACACAATATTGGTGGCGGATAATGCAACAGACCTACAACAATTATTAGACGTTGTAGTAACAGAGAGTGCAAGGAAAGGACACTCCTTGAATATCAAGAAAACAGTAACAATGGTAATATCAAAGAAAATGGTGACACCAAAATGTGACATAGAAATAGAAGGGAAAATCCTTAACCAAGTTGATAATTTTAGATACCTAGGGGCATTTATAACATCAGATGGAAGATGTACAACAGAGATTAGGAGCAGAATAGGGCAGGCAAAAGCCGCATTTCAGAAAATGAAGAGTATGTTATGCAATAAGTCACTATCACTGAATGTAAGAAAGAGAGTGCTGAAATCCTATGTAGAACCAGTTTTGCTGTATGGCAGTGAATCTTGGAATGTAAATGAACAAATTAAGAAGAAATTAGAAGCAACAGAGATGTGGTTCCTGAGACGAATGTTGCGAATTCCTTGGACTGCCAGAGTAACTAACGACGACTGCCTGAAACAGGCTAATGAAACTAGAACATTATATACAACAATAAGACAGAGACAAACAGCTTTCTTCGGTCATGTGATGAGAAGTGAGGCATTGGAGAACATCGTAACAACTGGAAAGATCGAGGGGAAGAGAGGCAGAGGTAGACCAAGAGAAGTGATGCTGGATGGATTGAGACGGTGGCATGGAGGAATATCAGCAGCAGAGTTGATCCAGAAAACCAAAGACCGAGATCTATGGAGAGCCATGAACGCCTACGCCAGCCGGCACGGCACTTGATGATGATGATAAAAGTAGTAACGTACATCAATGTATTGTAATACTATAAACCCACATTACTTAAAAATAAAATGTCATCTCCTTCTGTGTCTTTGGGGCTCGAGCTTACTGTGCGGCGATGTTCCGTATCTTACACAGAAGTAGAATCTGTGTTGCATTTTCCTTCTCTTGCATTTCAAACCAGGCGATGCACTTTGATAACATTGTTTCAGCTTCTGTGTGGCTAATTGTAGGTGTTTGGTTAAGAACTGACCCTTCATCGTCATCAATTTCTTCTTCTCCAATGGTAGTCACACTAGAAACAATTTCATCATCGCTCAAAGTTTCAAAGCCTCCACCCAGTCTGTCACATTACAACCAATCTGTTATTCTGGTGTAATTTTTTAAATGTTTAGTCCTACATTATTGCACAGTTGCACAATTTCGTCAACACTAACAGTCTCAGTTCCTTCAGTTTCGTCAATAGATTCTGCCAAGAGTTTATTCCAACCATTCTTGAGGTTAGACACTTCAATGTCAGCCCAGACATTGGCGACATTGAAAAATAGAGTCCTTTTGTTGATACTCACGCATTATTTATTTAATTTTTTGTTTAAAGACGATGACGGATATCAGAAACTGTCGGTTAAACGAGTGACGGTTAATCGAAGTTTTACTGTCTTTAGAAAATTAATCTTTTATGTGCATGTGACAAAATCACCACATTAACGTCCCAGAAATCTGTGTATGTGCTATCACAAAGCTGGGTTTATGAATGAGTGAAATGTTTAAAACAAACATACTAGTCTTCGTAACTGAATAGCGTGACCTGACGAGAGAAACTTGGGTGGGCAATTTATTCACAATTACAAGCGTTACGGATTAGAGATTACACGCAACAAATTGCGTCATTGTTTCGGTGATAGAACACGTGCACTTCCGTGTAGATGATCATCATCATCATTATCATCATCGTGTGCCATGTAGACGACTAGCGCAGAAGGTCATGTTCATCCACACACACCTGCCCTCTGAGATAATCAGCCACTTGTAACACTTAGTCCTCTTCTTCTGTTGCTCTCTTTCCCTCATTGCGACATATTCTCTCAACCAACTCACTCCATTTCCTATGTTTAGCTATCCCATGTAGATCTGCCCTTCTCATATTATTCATTTCTGTTTCTATTCTTTTCTCAATGAGTTTCAGGCCTTCCTTTATTTCTTTTTCTTTGTGGGTTCCAGACTAATGCCTTTTTAATTATACTATCCTCGGCTTTTATCACTGCATGTTTATCTAGCACCAACGTCCATTGTTCACATCTTGGTTCATTGGTATTTGTCTAGTTCTATCCATGAGCTCCACATTGGTATTTGTCTAGTTCTATCCATCCATGAGCTCCACATTGGTATTTGTCTAGTTCTCTCCATCAGCTCCACATTGGTATTTGTCTAGTTCTCTCCATCAGCTCCACATTGGTTCTTGTCTAGTTCTCTCCATCAGCTCCACACTGGTATTTGTCTAGTTCTATCCATGAGCTCCACATTGGTAATTGTGTCATATCACCTTATTCCTCCTTGTCTGTGTAGGCCCCAACTGGCGAATCTTTGCAGTTTATTTATATTAGTATTCCTTTCACCTCGGGTGATCTCCAGAATTTGCACACGGAATGTTATAACTACCATAACTACTACCACCATAACCACTACCACAACTACTACCACCACAACCACTGTCACTTCCAGAACTGCTACCATTACCACTACTCCCGCCACTACTACTACTACTACTACCAATACTATTACTACCCCCATCACCACTACCTGTTTTCTTAATGAGAAGTCAAAGCTTAAGCCCAAACTTAATGTCGGTGTACGGGCTGAACCGCCTACGTCGCCATTAGAAAACCGGAAGTCTAAGAATAACCTCCCGACCACGTGGACGTCTCATGTTAGAATGACCTAAATCCCGGGAGCCGAGACTAGTCCCGGGCCTCTCCCCGCGACCCAACATAAATGTAACCGTCCTGTCGTATAGCAGTTCACAAACGTGAACTCTGTACCGGGGTGGGAGGTCGAAGCCAGAGCTCAAGAGACAATGTCGACTTTCTGACCTATTGACCTTCGACTCGTATCTGTTGCAAATGTCAGCTCACTGTTGCAACGCCATTCGTCAACACCAGTATGTGTCTCTAACTCTCCCATTCTTCAACACCACCTCATGTCTCTAACTCTCCCATTCTTCAACACCACTATATGTCTCAAACTCTCCCAATCTTCAACACCACCATATGTCTCAAACTCTCCCATTCTCCAACACGAGTTTGTGTCTCTAACTCTCCCATTCTTCAACACGAGTTTGTGTCTCTAACTCTCCCATTCTTCAACACGAGCATGTGTCTCTAACTCTCCCATTCTTCAAAACGAGCATGTGTCTCTAACTCTCCCAGTTTGACATTTTATTAATTGATTCAATGACAAAGTATAGTAAATATATCGCCAAATGTGATCTCCCATTTGTACAGAAGAATGATAATAGTCATAATACGGTCATCGCATTATTTATTTTATTTCATGGTATCTTTCGCTATTTCAATGCCGAGTGAACGGAAATTGATATGACAGAACTTGTTTATTCGATTGTCCGCATTTACTTTTGGCTGGGCACTGACTCAGTTAAGTAATTACTATTTCAAAGCAAACATTGTACAAATAATAATGTTTTGCATATCCTTTACAGGACATCGCTGTCAACATCAGCATCTTTCAGCTGATTGTTGATTTCTTGGCAAGATTACGCTCAGTAGTTTGCCATTGCTTTCCAAGCTCCATACTCTCATAAGTCACTGGCGCGATTCGAACCGCTTCCAGTTCTCGTGAGCTCACGTCAACCACGAGAGTATTCGGGGTTACGGAGAAAGCTGCTAACCTGTCGGCCAGAGAGACCGGCACATTGTACAAAACCTCCCTATAAATATGTGTAATAAATGGTGGAGTCAAGGGAGGCAGCATTGTTGTTGGTTATCTTTCGTTTAGGACATTCTTGTGAATATCGTTGATAGTCAAGAAAGCGACCACTGAGGCGTTGAAAGCTGCACGTATTATCACATCACTCGTCACAGCTATAGACACTCATCACCATCATGTGCCAAACCGATAAACGTGGACGTTATGGTTCGCTTTTTAGCACGATCGTCAGAGTCTTGGATCAGCTCCATGGTTTTGCCTCGAATATGCCCCGTAGCCAATCCATCTAGGTGAAATTAATAAACAAAGAAAAGAAAAGCAAACATTTATGGGCAGCATTAATAGAAGGGCTACCGTTTTTTAAGGACTTTGTATGGAAACTTTTAGGCAAGCGAGCCAAGGGAAGACACATGAATATGCATGTAGACAGCTGACACAGCTCGGCATCAATTTAATAATATAACATCAGTGTCTTTAATCTATGAGAAGACCTAGGGAAATGGCCAATCATGGTTGCCTGTGTCTATACCAGACTTGGTAGCCGAAATAGAAGACGAAGAATTATTACTTCTATCAACACTCTTTTACGAGTGCCAATCATGTTATCACAAAATCGCTATACAGCAATCGGGTGATATAAAAGAAGACATGCTTGACAATGGCTACAACTGAACAGAAAAGACAGAAATGTCGACATTAGACATATCACAAGCACCACTTCCTGCAGTACATTTACAGAGTCTATACATAAAGTCGTTCAGACATTTTGCGACACTGAAGCCTACCCAGCTATCAGTTTGTGTTTACAGCCCAAGACGGTCAAGCTATATCGCTAGAGCAAAACCACGAATCACACGGAGTCTGTCGAGGATATATTACGCAAACACAAACTGACCGCAGTCCAGCCGACATATTTCGTTTTATAGTGGACAATTAACCCCCCTCTTCCCACCATCATTAAAATTAATGACATATTTGGGCCAAATCCATTTAATTAAGAGTAAAGACAACTACAATCTTTACATACTATCAAACACTGAACAATCACCAATATATCAATTGGAGTCTTCGAAATAACATGTGACCAGATTCGCAGTCATTGACTAGACTTCATAGAAGTCAATGAAAGAATGAGACAAGAGATGACATACTAGGTAATATAATAATTGATAGCAATAGGAATGCTGTGGTATTTTGCTACATGGTCAACTTAAATGACAGCACCTCACTAAAGGAACAAGTGTATTTCAGTACATGGTCAACTTAAATGACATCACCTCACTAAAGGAACAAGTGTATTTCGCCACACGGTCAACTTAAATGACAACACTTCACTAAAGGAACAAGTGTATTTCGCCACACGGTAGACCGTACCTACCTACCTACCTACCTACCTACCTACCTACCTACCTACCTACCTACCTACCTACCTACCTACCTACCCAACAAAATACCAATCAAGTAAATTAACAAATAACTAACCTACCTACTTAACGACCATTAAAACAACCAACGAGCCAACCTACCAAAAAACAGACTTACTGGCCAGTCAAACAACACATCAAACAAATATCCAATCAACCAACTAACCAAACAAACAAAGAAACCAACCAAATAACCAAGCAACCAAACAGGCAATCAACCGAATAACTTCATAATCAACCAACTAAATAACTAAATAACCAGCCAACTAAACAACTAGCAGCCAATCAAATAACCAAACAAGCATCTTCACAATCAAGCAAGCAACCAACCAATCACACAATCAACTAGCCACACAAGCAACCCATAACTAACCAACCACACAAACAACCAACCACACAACCAACCAATGAGACAACAAACGCATCTGCCAACCAAACAAACAACCAAACAGCCAAATACCCAGCCAACCAACCAACCAATCAACCAACCAACCAACCAACCAACCAACCAACTAACTAACCAACCAACCAACCAACCAACCAACCAACAACACAATCAACCAACCAACCATACAACCACACAACCAACCAACCACACAGTCAATTAACCAAAACAACAAAGTAACCAAGTAACCAAACTAAGAATTAAGAAATATTTCAAGACACCCACACAAACCTCCCCTGCTCTTTCAAAGACTCAAATATCCACCTCAAATTTCAAAACACACACACTGTCCGTGAGTCACAGGCCAGGAATGCGCACAAACACATTTCTGCTACAATATGATAATTCAAAATAATGCATAGCCTTCGTGGTTGTAAATTCAGAAGTCACAAATAATAGTGCGCACAATTTAATGCCCAGGATATTTTGCTTCATCTCTTCAGGTGCATACTGTAGAATAATGTATATTTGAGGTGGATACATAAATCATATGTTGGCTGAAACACATAGCACATATAATCACTGATACTGTTCGAGTGTGGAGCATTTGTTGTCTCCACGGTAATTGCAGAGTCACAACGAAGTCTTCTTGTCTGTATAACCCAGGTTTTAGACACTTAATTGTTTAGGCCTCGGCATTCTTGAGTAATCGTTTAATGTTCGTCGAATACAGTTTATGTAAAGCCCTTTCTTTGCTAACTTTATGGCCGCAATGTAGCAGGGGTTGAGAGATGGTCGAAGTTGTACTTTCATAGCCTGTCATTTGCGTGTGGTTTCCAGAAGACTGTTAACTCTCTTTTCCACTCATACTGGTTTATGTTCGGTTACTCCATTAACTAATTGGGGAATATGGCAGCAGTTAGTAAAAGGAGTAATGGAAAATATAAAAGTATGGTTTGAGAAGAGCGTTAATCAGTCTTCGGAAAACCTCATGCAGTCCACAGGCTATAAAAGTTCAGCCTAGACTAGGGGTGGGCAAACTTTTTGTGCGTAGGGCCACATTGACAAATGTAAAGCTGTTGGGGGAGGGGGGGGGGCGCATATATATATTATGTCCACTTTGTTTACAGCAACCTATCACAATAAGTAATTACGAATTATTTATAGATTATCAAACAGTATAAATAACTAATTATTGCAATTTTATTTTATTTATACACTTATACATTATATTTTACAATATGGACAAAAACTTCTACTAATTTGTTAACAAGATTTTACAATTTATTATTATAATAAATTTGTTTTATTATCTATCAATGGCTTTAATTTAGACAACCGACAACATTGTCACTACAATTGTTGATTTCTAATGAGATGTATGTAACTTGCAATTTTTGACAATATTCTTGAAATCTGGAGCAAGTTTACGTGTTGAAATTCGCATGACAGCATACAAGGTGCAGTCCGACAATAAAGATCTATTCTTAGATTTGTTGATCTTCAAGCAAGAAAATGCTTATTCGCAAATGTATGTTGATCCAAACAATGATAAAAGTTTACAAAACAGAAAATTAGAAAGAAATTTTATGAAACATGTTAAAACCATCACAATGGAACATGAAATTCTGCAAAATTCAACAAAATAACTTAAAAACGAAGTAAACATTTTTATTTCTAAATACCCTTGAGGGCCGCATAACATCATTTTCCGGGCCGTACCCCTAACCTAGACTATTAAATGTAATAACCATATAACAGTAGAGAATACTACCTTGCTTTTGTTAGCACCCAATGCTTGGGGGTGGGGGAGGGGAGGGGGGGGGGGGGGGGCTCACCAAACCCGACACCCCACATTGTGCCAAGGGTTTCTAGGGTAGGAGCGCAATTGGGAATTTACAAGTCTTACCCGAGGGCGAGGATATGCAACCTAAAAAATAAATGTCATTGCAGCACAGACCAGGACCTACTAAGCCTTGGTCGGCAACTGGTCTAGGATCGAAGCTCCGACAGGCGGACAGTTAGAACATTGCTTTGCTGATCCTGCAGTTTCTGCAGCTTGACTTGGTCTAAATGTATTGGTGGTACTTTTCCTCTGGAATAAAATAGTCAGGCGACAGCGGGATCATGCTGCATGGGCAACACATGGTCTTTACATTTCAGCCCAATTTTGGTACTATAGAGAGTTATAATTCCATCTCTAATCCCCGCCATGGGTTGCAGTTACCATGCCTTTTTTTGAGGCACAATATAAACAAACTATCGTCAACAATTCAAACATTTTGCTATGAAGAGGTTATTTTGCCTTTTTTAACTGTAATTCTGTAACACTGTAAGAAACTATCGTCTGTCAAAACGGCCGGCGCCAGTAGTCCATCCATCTAATGCAGTGTTTTCCAACGTGGGGCCCACGCCCCACAGGGGGGCAATTCGATTGTTAAGGGGGGCAATTCGAAAATGGAAGAAATCGGCTGAATATAACAAAACGGGGAGATTTGAGACTAACTAAATTGGAACCTGACATAAGATCTCTTTGCAGCAAGCATCAAGCGCAAGGATCTCACTAAATTTAAATAATAAATAATTACTAATAATTAAAATATTATAGAAAAATCTTTCATTAAAATTATTTTGTACTTGAATTTCAGTTCTCCATTATATGTTTTGAAAATTTACTTACTGTGTTTGCTCAATAATTACCTAGTGATTTCTTCCTAAAACCTATCATTCAAGTTTTTTTAGTGAACATTTCAATTTTTGAATATTAAAAATAATGTATATGTTGAGGGGGGGGGGGGGGGCGTGGGGCTGGGGAGGGGGGCAATATGAATTTTAGAAAGGCTTAAGTGGGGCATGGCACAAAAAAGGTTGGGAAACACTGATCTAATGCATAAGACTGTTTACACGGGCGGATCTAGTAAACCCCACAAGCAGAGATGTAGCAAATAATAATAAATAATCCTTTGTTGATCGTATGGCTTGTTAATCTACCAACGAATCAAATGTCAGTTATGATTGCATGAATAGCCAATGTATCATCATCCAGTGCCGTGCCGGCTGGGGCGGCGACCATGCTTCTCAACAAATTGCGATCTATGACGGCATGGATCAATTCGTGTGTTCACTCCCTTATGCATGTATAAATATTCCTGGCTAATCAACATTGTAACGTACAACTTATCAACAAACAAAATGCACAGAATAACTATTTGCATCCATCCATCCATCCATACATACATCTATCCATCCATCCATCCATCCATCATCCATCCATCATGTGCCACGCCGATAAGCGTGGGCGGTCATGTTTCGCCATCTCACTCGATCAGCAGAGTCGTGGATCAGCTCTGTGTTCCTGTCTCGACCATGCCATGTGGCCAAGCCATCCTCCTCCCTTCGATCTTGCCAGTTGTCACCAAGTTCTCCAATTAATTTCTTCTCATAACATGACCAAAGAATTTTGACTGTCTACGTCTAATGTCTCTAATCAGTTTACGATCTTCACTTGTTTCTTGTGGGACTTCTTCGTTGCTTTTTCTGTCTGTTCATGATATTCTTTGCATTTTCCTCAAAAACCACATTTCCACAGCCGTCAGATGTTTTTCAGCCTGTCTGCTCATTGTCCACGCTTCACATCCATACAAAGGTACAGGTTCTATGTAGCACTTCAACACTCTTTTTTTCGTTTCAGTTGATATCTTTTTATTGGTCAGTATGCTTTCCATCTTGCAAAAGGCTACCGTCACAATGGCAATTCTTGTTCTAATCTCTTCAAGGCATCTCCCGTCTGATGTTATGACTGTTCCGAGATAACTGATAATTTGCATATCTAGCTATTTTACACAATGATAGCAAACGGGATAACACTGAAACAAGAAGAGGGCTCTATTGTCTAGAGTCAATGATAACACTGAAACACGTAGAGGGTTCAACTAACGGGGTCAATGATAACACTGAAACAAGCACATAGGTTTAATTGTCTACAGTCAATGATAACACTGGAATAAGTAGAGGGGTTTAGTTATTACTGGTCAATGATAACAATGAAACAAGTTGGGGGGGGGGGGGGGTGTGTGTTCAATTGTCTAGATTCAATGATAACAACGAAACAAGTAGAGGGGCTCTATTGTTTAGACTCAATTATAACAATTAAACAAGTAGAAAGGTCAATTATCTAGGCTCAACGATAACAGATGCAAATATGCAACACAAAGATAACATGAAATATAATCCAAGCGAAGGTAGTATTATAGTATGTCCCGAAAAGAATGCCTTCATTCACGATCAATTATTTTGAAAACTGTTTTTTGCATCGTTATGAAATTTTTCCAGCCGTCTTATATTTACCCCCACCCAAGGAATATGTCTTTGATAGGTCCAAAAGCAACTTAAATCATCGAAAGCGGCGACATTTCTTTGATGTTTTGCTGAAAAACTAGTGATTTCTCGCTAACAAATTTATGTTTACAGTAATGAAAGCCCCGCCAATTAAGATGACACACAAGGCGTATCCGGATTCGTATGGGAGTGGGTGCAATGAAAGAAGTAGCTTAAAATCGACAGGGTCGGCTGCATTACACCGGGTTTTTATCCCATATGGCTCAGTTTCTTTCCGCAGCGCAGAAAGCGTCGCACAAAGCGCGAACTCCGTACCTCCAGCGACGACCCTCGGGAGTCTCCGAAAAAATGCACTCGTGAAATGAAGGACGCGGCCCGGAATCGAACATACAACCTTCGGAGCCCGAGTCAGACGGCTTGACCACTTCACCACGGAGAATCTCGAGAGGGGTGCAATGTGTATTATTAGTAAAGACAGAGAATTTACAGAGGCATGGGGTAAATAATTTGTAAATTGAGAGGAAAGTAGAAGGAATATATTTCTTACCTTATTTTTCATTTCCTTCTTGTTTCTTCAGCTGCTGGTTAATATTGTGTACACAAGTATTCGTGTTAGCTTTTTATATTGAGTTCGTGAAAGCTTCCAAATATCTGTGCGTTAATGTGCGTATGGAGTGACCAGAAATGATACCGCAATTTAGTCATCATGTTTCCATTTTTAAGGATCTGTTCAGCTATCTGTGTAGTTTGTTCACACGTACACATGGGTGACAGACCCGCTTTGAGTCTTCGTGAAAGATTGTCTACTCTGCTGTTTACCGTTCAGAGACGGAACATGATTACCTGTTTTGCACTATGAAAATAGTCGTCAGTGTCTCTGTAGTGGGCTTTCTTCTTAACGACCAGGATGTTGGTCCTCTTTTCATTGAAGTTTATAGATTGATTCGTATGCACGTGTGTTGTCCCCTAATTTGACAACGTGTTTGCTCTCACGTTTCTTGTTATGCCACACTATGTCAGTTTCCACCGCAATATTACTCTTCTGTTGGTATTCAATGCGTTTAGTGTGTGTGTGTGTGTGTGTGTGTGTGTGTGTGTGTGTGTGTGTGTGTGTGTGTGTGTGTGTGTGTGAGAGAGAGAGAGAGAGAGAGAGAGAGTTTTTTCCCAATACAGTTGTTTGTCACCGCTGAGGGCTTGCGGAATTGAAAATTCATCACTGTGGAATACAAACTGTTGCCATTGACATTATGCTGATGCTGTAATGTTTAGGGCCTGCAATTCTTCTGAATATTTGTAGCAAAATATCCCAGTTGGTGTGCACGTGGATTAAGGTCTGCGATCTGCCCTTTATCTGTGTCGTATGATTCCAGTAGGTTGATGACTGCTCTCGGTTGCATAAATTTCAATCCATCCTTTCTCCAATAATCCTCTTCCTCTTTCAACACATGGTCCTCACATTTTTTCCAGTAACTTTTATCAATATTTAATATTGTGGACTGGATTAGTATCCTGACGTCAGACAATTTGAATATAGTATTGTCAGCTGCCACCTGTCCTTTAATTTTTGCCCACGCAAGTTCTATAGGGTTAAAATGAGAATGGTACGGCGGAAGTCTCAAGCACCCATGACGATGCTCTTCTATCAACTTGTCGATTTTATATTTCTTGCTTTTTGGCGTCTGTTTTACAAGGGACAACAATTCTCGCTAGAAATACGTTTCTGGAAATGGTATGTTTTCCATTCGGAGTCATATCTTTATTGCTCCCTTTGTGCTCGATGCTTATTTTGTCTTCTTGAGCAGCAACATTGATTTCATGCATTGTCCATAATTGGACACGACGGTCTATCTAGGAATGGAAGCTCAGTATTCTCAAGCCAACCTCTAAATACATTACCATTCATCTTATTATGATAATCCATAGTGTCTGTATGCTTTGATACGAACACGAGTCCAGCATTCTGTTGTAAGCCATTATGCGTATTACCAGCATGGGCCATGACCAAAAGCTGTCCTATACTACTGGGCACTTATCGCTTTATCTGTCCATCCACTGATTGTCATTCCTTATCACTTGTGTGGTGCGCATTGATCCACATTTCATCCAAACACACTATGCCATAATTTTCTTTGCGCATTTCCCATATTTCACGTAGGTATCTGCTTCTCATGGCTCCTAAATGCGGTTGCTCGCAAAGATTATTTCTACCGCCCTTGTACTTTCAAATAGTGAAGATAATGTCCTTATAATTTTCCACAAAGTTGTTTTGGATAGCTCTATGTTATTGTTCTTTCTGAATCAAACCCTAAGTTTTCTTACAGTCACTGTTTCTTTGGCATCTAGCATTTTTATAATGCTGGATAATCCTGGATATAAAATCCAAAATTTTGATAATTTTAGGAGTCTCCGTGGCGAAGTGGCCAAGCCTTTTGACTCGGGCTCCAAAGGTCGTGGGTTTGATTCCGGGCCACATCCTTCGGTTCAGGAGTTAAATTTTTCGGAGACTTCTGTGGGTCGTCGCTAGAGCTGCGGAGTTCGTGCTTTGTGCGATGCTTTCCGTGCTGCGGAAAGAGACCGAGCCATATAGGATAGAACCCGGTGCAATGAAGTCGACCATGTCGAATTTTAAGCGACTTTTTAAAGAATTTTTGTAATAGCTCTCCTTATGACATCTTTGTCAAAGCTGTCTACAATAATCTTTCTAACTACCGTTTTGTTATTGCGTGGTGGTTTAATTCCAGATTCTTGTACCCATCGACGAAATTACCGTTTACTCAAACCCAATGCATGCACTGTTCTTTTTTCGGAATTTGTAATAGTATAAAACAGTTTCCTGCGATCAGCTTCTTGACAAAAATATGTATACAACTTCATAGCGATTCTTTGAAGTGTACAATTTCGCATTAAATCCCATTGAAAAATATTCACACATTTCAATGTTAGCGATAAGTGGTAAGATTAAAAAAACAAACAAAAAACAACAACATATTAATCAGGATTCATGAAATAACCCACATTTTGAGACACCTCTGAACAGTCCTAGTTTGAACAACGCGGGGAGTTGGCATAAGGCCAATCCCTTCAAAACACGTACAATATTCAACATTGAGCGCTGATTGTCTGGCTACGCTGTAATACATTTAAAATTTTGAATTTCATCTCAGACCCGTAAATTATATACCGCATATAAACAAACTTTGAAATCTGCCGTACAATCTCCAGAACAAAAATTTTTTTTGTTGGGTGGACATAATGATAAGGTTATATACTAAATCTCATAATTTTCCCTCAGTTGGTTACTGAGATATGGATGATTATATTGGGGCAAAAAAAAAAAAAAAAAAAAAAAAACAGACTATTTTTTTAAAATAACAAATGTATTCCCTAAGTGGATTAACAGACGCCACAAACAATATATTGCGTAATTTATTGCCTGTCATATTTCGCGGCATCTCGTCAGGTGCACACTGCAGAGTTACATATCTTATGTCACGACATCTCGTCAGGTGCACACTGGACAGTTACATATTATATGACGTAAACACACTTTATTTCGGCTGAAATACTTAAAACACATTATCACTGATATTATTCAAACGTGGAACATCACTCATCCCCACAATAATCGTAAATTAAAAATGAAATCTTTATGTTTGCACAACTAATTATGTTCAATGTCCAGTTAATTGTATTTTGATTTTAGCGCTCGCTCACTTTGAAATCAAGCGTAGTCTGTATTCGTGTTACTACTTCTAATACAAGGTGTAGTTTTAATAACTGAGGTTTTTGAAAATATTTTCGTTCCAAGTTTTGTATTTACCTTTTATGTTGCATGAACTCCACAGAGGGTGAATACATAACTTGGAAAGGCAATATTTTGAAAAACCACACAGTCATTTACAATACACCCTGTAGCATTGGGTTGAGTTGTGCGTGTGGATTAGCTTTCCCTATTACCAGTGTCCCCCGCCATCAGGCGAACCCACTCCGACTTCAGAAGTAATTAATTATTGAACTCCGTAGCTCCAGGAACGACTCTCACAAAATCTCCCAGAAAATTGCAATCCTGGACCCAATGGCGGAGTTTGTAATCGAACCCACAACCTTCGAAGCGCGAGGCATTGTGTCGTGTCGGTTATTAGCTAATGAAAACCATTCTCTAACTCACTGCGCAGTTACGAAACTTGTAAACAGTGATCTGGGGAATTCACTGAGTGATAAATGGGTAGCTGGTAAACTAAACAAATTCAGATGTCGTCCTTTACAAAGCCTTACCGATCAATTAAATTGTTTTTTGTTTTTTTTACATGATTTTATAATTAGCTAACCAATCAACCATTCGTAAATGCATTTAAATAATTAATTTTATACCTGTTAAATTATTAACCAATACGCATGTATATCTGATTACTTTCTAAATTAGTTAACTTTTTGTGTAGATAAAGAATTAAGCAACAAGCAATATCCAAAACCATGCATTTCGTTATTGAATTTTAACACTATTTACATAAACAGTAGGCATAGTTAAGTTTATAAATATAGCTTTCAGTGATAAAGATTTACTTACGAATATTCTGTGGATTGTAATTCTTGTTGACAGCTTATCTGCTTTTAACCAAATGCGGAATTCAACAGTCGTATGCCTGTTGTGAGCGCACTTATAAAGTAAATAGCCTTAACAGATGTTACAACGCCTGACCTATTTACTCACATCCGACACACATGCTTTGTTGTGCAGCACATAAACCAGGAAACAGAAGGATTAAACCTTCTATCGATTACAGTCACCTCGGCTCCTACAGGTGTCAAACGTAGATGAGTCATGATATGGAAGTATAGGCTAGTAATGCAGAATATTTCTATTACAATAATATGCAGCACTGGTATAGTCCGCGCGCCATACAGCAGCAGTCTTGTGTAGCTGATTAATTTGTCAAAACACTATGTGAATGCAGGTGGCAGCTGCGACGGAAAGCCGTTAGAACATAATTTCGTAACAATGGAGTCAATTACCTTGTAGTGACAGTTTTCTGCTAGGGAATTGGCGTAAATATTTATCAGTGACGTCTAAGAAACAATTGATTGATTAAACACTAGAAATAAATACATTGTTGATCGACAGCCTAGTAAACAGGTTATCATCATCACGCTTGTGTCAGAAATTGTCACCCAATACCGACGTCACAGCACTTTGAACATTTCCATTTGTGTTCATTGCGCTAAAGATGTAGAAGAGTATAATGCTATAAATTATGTGCACAAGTGATCTATACTGATGGGTCAGTGGTGAGAAACAGACGGAGTGGTTGGGGTTTTATTGCGAAGGCTAATGGATAATTCTTTAAAAAGGAGAATATGGCATATGAGACTACGACCAGAAGCATGAGAATTGGGGCGGAAACAGTCACAGAGGCATTCCGCTGGTTAGAAGAGACCACTGCAACACACATTGTCTTCATCACGGACTCAAGGAGTATGCTTAGCAAGGTGGAGAAAGGAATGTTTCGTATGGAATGGCTCACCTCGTTTTAGAGGTCACAGATTGTAAGAATTGTATGGATTTTTTGCCTGGCTATGTGGGAGTGCGGAGGGAATGAACAGGCTGATAGGCTGACAGGGAATGCACCTCTCGGGGGTAGATTACCTATGGACAAGGAAGAGGTGGTTGTGCGCCTGTGGAACCAGGCAGATAAGGTGGGGGAACAGAATGAGAACCCGTATGTGGAAAGGATGAGATTGAGGGGGATTGGCAGGGGTTCTGGTAGAATCTCAAAACTGAGAGGGAAGACCAGGAGAACTTTCAATCAGATAGCGGTGGGAACAATTAGTAGTGTGACTCTTCGCTGGCTGTTGAACGAGGGGACAAAGCGTGTAATGTTCTGAGTGCAGTGATGTCAGTTCTTAGCTCAACTCAACTCATCTCAACTCTGTGGACAAGTTGTCCTTCCTGTTTGTGCTGAAGTCGATTCCTGATTCCATCAGTTGTAACTACATCGAATATAAAGAGGACGACAGTTGCCACTAGAGTACCCAGATTTAGTTAGTATGAACTGGCCAAACATAAAACGTAAGGCAGCGCACCATGCAATGTTTCGGACACACTGGAACGTGAAACACACACACACACACACACAAACACACACACCCACACATACACATCACGCGTGTCCTGAGCCAGTGAGAGGCAAGACCGGTTTGTCTTGTTCCTTACCACCTATTAATAATTGTTTAATTTTCATTGTGTTATCATAAATAAACACACATAGTATTATTTGGCGCTCACAGAAGGAGAAGAAGGAAGTAGAGACTAGAAGACGCACTAGACAACATACAATTAGAAAGCTCTAGTTACCGACCGGGATCGAACCTGTCACCTCCAAATGACGACAGCGCCTCGTTGCATGAACAAATTGTTTACGCTTTACTCGTCATTTGGAGGTGACAGGTTCGAATTCCGGTCGGTAATTATAGCTTTCAAATTTTATGTTGTCTAGTGCGTCCTCTAGTCTCTACTTCCTTCTTCTCCTTCTGTGAGCGCCAAATAATACTATGTGTGTTTATTTATGTAGCTGTGTGAGTGGCCTCGATGAGTTCCCCAATTTATTTCCTGTGGTCTCATGTACGATAAATTAAAACTACTTCGGTCATATCAAACTTCACAGTGGCTATCAGATAACAGTGATGGGAGGCGTGGTTCCTGGTAGAAGAGGCTGGGGTCGAATGTCACGAAGATGGACACAGGCCATGGCAGACTGCTTGGGCATGAGGGTGCATGAGGCAGGAGACATGGTCAGAGATCGAGAGGCTTTTAAACGCGCGATGATGAGAGTAACGTTGCAAAGAACCTGCAACATGATGTCATATCTAATCTATATCAATGTATTAAACCTGACATCCCAATAGATGACAACGTCTTCAAGCGGAGGAGCGCGATTGGAAGGATACAAGCCTTATCCTGGTGCGAGGACATGCAAGATAAGAATTAGTCATGCCAGGACAAACCAGGCCCTAAGCCTTGGCCGGCAACCGGTCTAGGATCGAAGCTCCGACAGGTGGTTAGAGCATTGCTTTGCTGATCCGGCAGTTTCTGCAGCTTGTCTTGTTCCAGTTGTATTTATGTTAGCTGTCCTATGGGGTAAACTAGAGAGACCGAGAGAGAGAGAGAGAGAGAGAGAGAGAGAGAGAGAGAGAGAGAGAGAGAGAGAGAGAGAGAGAGAGAGAGATCATGCTGCATGGGCAGCTCATGGTCTCTACAATTCAGCCCAGGCGGTGTACTATACAGTGGTATAACTCCATCCCTGGGCTCCGTCATGGGTTGTAGTTGTATACCTCATTTAAGGCACAATGTCACAAACTACCGCCTGTTAAGACGGCCGAATGCCAGTACTCA
The DNA here is from genome assembly GCA_963921405.1 of Cepaea hortensis. Lineage (NCBI taxonomy): Eukaryota > Metazoa > Mollusca > Gastropoda > Stylommatophora > Helicidae > Cepaea > Cepaea hortensis. The sequence goes on from OY992886.1 coordinate 108,917,273, forward strand.
TGTTCTGTATGTGAACGTGATAATGATTCTTGCATATGCTGACCATTGAAATAGAAAATTAGATAATATCAAGAAAGAAATGGAAAGAATGAAGATAAATATATTAGGGATTAGTGAAATGCGATGGCCATGTGTGGAGGGAACATATTTATAATATATACGTATAGAATGATTTACTCAGAAGGGAAGGACTACAAAAGGATAGTTGGCATAATTTTGGATCAAATGAATGTTAGGACAGTTAAAGGATTTTGGACAATCCCAGATAGAGTATTATTAGTGAAACTCCATGGCAAACCACTGAAATTAACATAATACAAGTATATGCGCCAACAGCAGACTTTTAAGAAGAAGGTATAAATATATTTTATAACGAATTAGACATGGCCATTGTCCAGTGTAAAAATGTTGCAATGACTGTCATACTCGGGGATTTCAATGCCAAAGTGGGCAACGAAAAGGCGAGGCGTCTGACTGGTAGCTATGGCCTAGGCGAGAGGAATGAGACTGTTGATAGATTAATAGCATGGGCAGTATATCATGAAATGGTAATAGGTAACACTCGGTTCAAACACCGTCCTCGACAATTATATACGTGGAAAAGTCCTGGAGATAATATTCTCAATCAAATTGACTACATACTGATTTAAAAGAGATTCAGAATCAGTTTAATAGGAGCAAACACTAAACCAGGAGCAGATGCACATAGTGACCATTTGCCAGTTATAAGAAAGATGAGGTTCAAACTTAAAAACATATAGAAAATCCCAAAGAACATCAAGTTAGGTCTAGCATTACTTAAAACAGATAAAGAAATTAGAGAAAGGTATAATGTAACTGTAAAGAACAGATATAATGTCATGGAGATAATACAGACTATTGATGAACAATGGGACATATTGCGGGAATCAATCCAACAGACATCAACAGAAATCATTGCACCTAAACATAGAAATGCAAAAAAAAAAAAAAAAAGGAAAAAAAAAGAAATGGATAACAGATGATGTTTTGCAGATGAAAGTGAAAGAAAAAGCAAGATAACGAAGAATATAATAGAATACATAAAAAAACAGTAAATAAATGCGAATTGACTAAAGAAGTATGGCTGAATCAATAGTGCCTAGAAACTGGGTCAAACTATGGACAAGACTCACATTCCATGTATCAACGGAGGACGGTGTAATTGTGATGGCACAATATATGTGTGTGTGTTTTTTTAAGTATATATTTATATATATGTGCGTGAGTGTGTGTGTGTGTGTTTTAAATTCTGTCTGTCTGTGTCTGTCTGTCTGTCTCTCTCTCTCTCTCTCTCTCTCTCTCTCTCTCTCTCTCTCTCTCTCTCTCTCTCTCTCTCTCTCTCTCTCTCTCTCTGTATAGAGTACTGTCTAGCTCCCATTATAATCCCACGTTATGTGCAGTGTAATGTAGCCAGGAAACTAAATTCTCACCCACCGCCACAGACTCGTATTTCCCCAAGCCACACTGTATTGTTTCCCTGACTGAACCTTGTCAAAAAGCCACTGAAGCACATGAAAATATGTTGTGAACGTCTTTCTTGACGCAGTTCTGGAAATCCCCGGTATTTCCCTCAGCTCAAGTATTGACCGTGTGCGAAACTGTGGTTATATTCCCACGCATCCAGAGTTGGTATGTATCTAATAGAGAGAACTTCTGGTACACATCTATCATCATCATCAAGTGCCGTGCCGGCTGGAGTGGGCGATCATGCTTCGCTACATCTTACTATTTCCAACGGCATGTATCAATTCGTATGTTGACTTCCTCACGTGTCATGATACCATTTTTTCTCATTGTCTTCCTCTATCTCTCTTTTCACAAATCTTTCCAGTGGTTTGATTTATTGATTGATCTAGGAACCGATATCACAGCATACGGGGCATTCCCATAGGCGATCCGTCCCCATCCACAGCAGCCAGCGAAGAGTTCCAATTGTCACAAGTTCTAGTTTTTGTCTTCTTGTAATGTTTCCCCCCCCCCCCGCATATTCTTTACAGGACATCGCAGTCAACACCAGCATTTTACCACTGTTTGATTTCTTGGTCAGATTACGCTCAGTAGTTTGCCATTGCTTTCTGAGCGGCCAGCTGACTTATCTCGTAAGTTACCAACGCGGCGAGAATAGCTTCCAATTCTCGAGCGCAGAGTTACCCTACATGGATAAACGGGATTACGGAGAAAGTCATTTAACCCCTAGGCCAGGAAAACAAGCACACAGATGCTTATTATTGCAAACACATACAGATCTATTATTGCAGACACACACAGATCTATCCATGCAGACACACACAGATCTATCCATGCAGACACACACAGATCTATCCATGCAGACACACACAGATCTATCCATGCAGCCACACAAATCTATCATTGCAGAGACATACAGACATACATAAAACCATATCATTGCACACACACACAGGTCTATAATTTCACACACACACACACACAGAGGTCTATCATTCACACACACACACACACACACACACACACACACACACACGTCTATCACTGCACACACACACACAGATCTATCATTACACACACAGCTTTATCATTGCAGACACACAAGTCTACCATTATATATACACACACACACGCAGAGATTTATCATTGCAGACACACACAAGACTATCATTACACACAGAGAGATTTATCATTGCACACACACACACACGTTTGTCTTTGCACACACACACACACACACACAAACACACACACACACATGTCTATCGTTGCAGATACACAAATCTATCATGGCAGACACACACACACAGGTCTAGCAATGCAGACACACAGATCTATCCATGGATACACACGTGAATTAAAGAGAACGACACAGGGCAGACGATCATGGAATAGAATGATCTGGAAATGTCACGACTAGCTTCAGAGCTGCCATACTTGATGATGATGTCCGACACAATATTTATACATATGTTTCATTCATTCATTCATTCATTCAGTAGCATGTCCTTTGCAAAACCTCGCTCCCATAACAACCTAAATATGTTTAGTGTGGTAAAATTAGCGTTACATTGTCTGATAATTCTACTGCCTTTTTTTTCTATTTATTTGCCAAGTTGAATGTTCATGTTTGTGTACGATTTGTTAGAGTGATGGTTCTGCAATACAACTGACTTTGCCTTTTTTTTTTTTTTACTACCTTTGTAATTCAGCTCAAGCATTCCGTAAATACTCTAAGGCTATTTATAGGCTCTGTGGTAACAGGGTTACGAATTCAGTTCATAATCCCGCTTACCGCGTTCAAAAAACAGTTGCGGGCCAGTTGGAAGAAGACAGCCCTGCGTTGGTTTTTATAAAATGTTATGAGTACTGGTCATTCAGACAGCAATGGGAAACTACTGAACGTTAACTTGCCAAGAGATCACAAATAGACAAAAAATTACGAAGTTGACTGCAACGTCCTGTAAAGGATATGCAACTAAGTTTAATGAGGCGGCAAGAATGGGCAGGCATTGCTCCTTGTTTGGTTCGTTTAGGCATCATGTTCTATTGGTTGCTTTCTATTCTCCGTTGTCTTTTCTATATTGTCTGCCTACAACATGTGCACCGTTGTTTTTGATGAGAAACTATGTCATCACATTCCACAAATTCTTCACGTCATATAAGAGTGACAACTGGAGCGACGTGGTTCGAAAATAAACAGACAAATCTAATAACTAACAACTAGACACACATATGAGGGAGGTTAGAAGCAGAATCATCATCCAGTGCTTTGCCGGCTGGCGTGGGCGATCACGCCCGTCCACAAATTACTATCTTAGGCGTCATAGATCAATTCGTGTGTTGATTCCGTGCCATGACACAAGAGTGTCAATATTCTTTTCGCTCTGTCTTCCTCTATCTCTCTTGCCGCAGATCTCTCCGGTTGTCACAACATGTTCCAGTTTTTGTCTTCTCTTAACGTGGCCAAAAAAGAAAAAAAAACGAGGACTGCCTCTTTCTGATGTTTGTGATACATCGTCTTTGCGACACAGCCTCCCTTAGAACGTCTTGATTGCTCTTTTTGGCTGTCAGACTAATTTTCAGCATTCTTCTATAAAACCACTTCTCCATGGCTTCCATTGATTTCTTCACCTGTTTACTGATTGTCCAGGACTCGCAGCCGTATGTTAAAACTGCTTCTATGTGACATGCAAGAACTCTTTTCCTGACTTTCAATGCCAGTGACTTATTGCACAAAATGTTCTTCATTTGATAGAATGCAATTTTTGCTTGTCCTATTTTGCTCTTTATCTCAGTGATGTATCTTCCATCTAGAAGAATATGAATATGTTAAGTTTCTGGAAGACGTGAATAAAGAAGCAAATACATTACATGAACAAATAAACACCATATATCCCACCTATAATCTAAACAGAATAAACAGGATATATCATCATCATCAAGTGCCATGCCGACAGGCGTGGGTGACCATGGTTCGCCATCTCAAGCAGTCACCAGAATCTAGAATCAGGTCTGTGTTCTTGTCCAGACCATGCCATGCTGCCAAACCATCAACCCTTTGTCTATCGCTTGCTCTCTTCCTATCAAGCTTGCCAGTTGTCTCCAAATTTTCACGTTCATTCCATATGACGATATCCAAAGCAGCCGGGAGTGCAGCTAACACCGATAAAAATAAAATCTTGACTGTTAACGTTTAATTTCTCCAATCAATATCCATTTTTCATTTGTCTCTTGAAGGACTGTCTCATTTGATTGTATGTCCGTCCAAGGTTTCCTTTGCATTCTTCTCAAAAACCACATCCCCATCGCCATTGCATTGATGTTCCTCAGCTTGTCTGTTCATTGGAACAAGATGCATCTATTTACAAACACTGTTAGTCCGAGAAGGTCAGTGTGAGTCAGCACCCGGCCAGTGCAGCAAATAACGACAACAACAGCGGCCGGCCAGTGCAGCAGATAACCATAACAACAGCAGCCGGCCGGTGGGACAAATAACGATAACAACAGCAGCCGGCCAGTGGAGCACATAACGATAATAACAGCCGGCCAGTGGAGCAAATAACGATAACAACAGCAGCCGGCCAGTGGAGCACATAACGATAATAACAACAGCCGGCCAGTGGAGCAAATAGCAATAACAACAACAGCCGGCCAGTGGAGCACATAACGATAATAACAGCCGGCCAGTGGAGCAAATAACGATAACAACAGCAGCCGGCCAGTGGAGCACATAACGATAATAACAACAGCCGGCCAGTGGAGCAAATAGCAATAACAACAACAGCCGGCCAGTGGAGCAAATAACGATAACAACAGCAGCCGGCCGGTGGGACAAATAACGATAACAACAGCAGCCGGCCAGTGGAGCAAATAACGATAATAACAACAGCCGGCCAGTGGACCACATAACGATAATAACAACAGCCGGCCACTGGAGCAAATAGCAATAACAACAACAGCCGGCCAGTGGAGCAAATAACGATAACAACAACAGCTGGCCAGTGGAGCAAATAACGATAACAACAACAGCTGGCAAGTGGAGCAAATAACGATAACAACAACAGCTGGCCAGTGGAGCAAATAACGATAACAACAACAGCCGTCCAGTGGAGCAAATAGCAATAACAACAACAGCCGGCCAGTGGAGCAAATAGCAATAACAACAACAGCCGGCCAGTGCAACACATAACGATAATAACAACAGCCGGCCAGTGGAGCAAATAGCAATAACAACAACAGCCGGCCAGTGGAGCACATAGCAATAACAACAACAGCCGGCCAGTGGAGCAAATAGCAATAACAACAACAGCCGGCCAGTGGAGCAAATAACAATAACAACAACAGCCGGCCAGTGCAGCACATAACGATAATAACAACAGCCGGCCAGTGGAGCAAATAACAATAACAACAACAGCCGGCCAGTGGAGCAAATAGCAATAACAACAACAGCTGGCAAGTGCAGCACATAACGATAATAACAACAGCCGGCCAGTGGAGCAAATAGCAATAACAACAACAGCCGGCCAGTGGAGCAAATAACGATAACAACAGCAGCCGGCCAGTGGATCAAATAACGATAACAACAACAGCCGGCCAGTGGAACACATAACGATAATAACAACAGCCGGCCAGTGGAGCAAATAGCAATAACAACAACAGCCGGCCAGTGGAGCAAATAACAATAACAACAACAGCCGGCCAGTGGAGCAAATAGCAATAACAACAACAGCCGGCTAGTGGAGCAAATAGCAATAACAACAATAGCCGGCCAGTGGAGCAAATAGCAATAACAACAACAGCCGGCCAGTGGAGCAAATAGCAATAACAACAATAGCCGGCCAGTGGAGCAAATAACGATAACAACAACAGCTGGCCAGTGGAGCAAATAACGATAACAACAACAGCCGGCCAGTGGAGCAAATAACGATAACAACAACAGCTGGCAAGTGGAGCAAATAACGATAACAACAACAGCTGGCCAGTGGAGCAAATAACGATAACAACAACAGCCGTCCAGTGGAGCAAATAGCAATAACAACAACAGCCGGCCAGTGGAGCAAATAGCAATAACAACAACAGCCGGCCAGTGCAACACATAACGATAATAACAACAGCCGGCCAGTGGAGCAAATAGCAATAACAACAACAGCCGGCCAGTGGAGCAAATAGCAATAACAAAACAGCCGGCCAGTGGAGCACATAACGATAGTAACAACAGCTGGCCAGTGGAGCAAATAACAATAACAACAACAGCCGGCCAGTGGAGCACATAACGATAATAACAACAGCCGGCCAGTGGAGCAAATAACAATAACAACAACAGCCGGCCAGTGGAGCAAATAGCAATAACAACAACAGCCGGCCAGTGCAGCACATAACGATAATAACAACAGCCGGCCAGTGGAGCAAATAGCAATAACAACAACAGCCGGCCAGTGCAACACATAACGATAACAACAACAGCCGGCCAGTTTAGCACATAACGATAATAACAACAGCCGGCCAGTGGAGCAAATAACGATAATAACAGCAGCTGGCCAGTGCAGCAAATAGCAATAACAACAAACTAACATGTGTTACACTTTCAAGTAACAAATGTTACATGCCTATAAAACAATTTTTTTTTTAAACAAGACCAAAAAATAAAAACATCAAAATACCTTGCATGATTCTGCAATAAGCTTCTACTAACCATAGTGAGTCTTCCACTCGTGGTAAGTTGATTGGGACAGCCTTCCACGAGTGGTAAGTTGATTGGTGCAGCATTCCACGTGTTGTGAGTTGATTGGTACAGTCCTCCACACAATGTGTCCTGATTGGTACAGCCATCCACACATAGTCCGTTTATTGGTAGTCATGCATACATTGGGTAACTGCGGTAGCGTAGTGGCTTGACGCTCGCCTGCCGACCCGCTGGACATAGGTTCGAACCCACACAGATCGGAATGTTAAAATTGCCCTCGGCTCTCAGGTCGATCCTGACTTAAATAGGTACCAGAAAATATAGTGGGGAGTCAAGGCGGTCGTCATGATACAGACCACATCAGCCACCCAGTGCCGGTTGGGCTACAGACATATGGGTGGAGCACCATGTACCCAACACGCCTGACACGTGAACAGAGTCCGTTTTCTGTACCTGTCTTATCCGTTCATGTGGTCAGGTCTTAGATATGGCTGAGCTACTGTATGACAGTAGACGGTACTGTCTGCTTTCTGTTATCGCCGAACGTTGAGTCTTAGTCAGATATGACTGAACCACGGCATAAAAGTAGACGGTACTACCTAGTTTCTGTTAGCGCCGAATGTTGGGCGACGCTCACCAAACCCTACACCCCACATTGTGCCAACGGCTTCGGGCGGAGAGCGCAATTGGGAGGGTATAAGTCTTATCCTAGTGCGAGGAAAAGCAACCTAAAGGCAACATGTCATGGCAGGGAATATAAGTCTTGTTAGGCAACTGGTCTAGGATCGAAACTCCGACAGATTTTGCAGCTTGTTCCAGACCTTTCCTCTGGAGTAAACTAGGCAGGTCGAGAGAGAGAGAGAGAGAGAGAGAGAGAGAGAGAGAGAGAGAGAGAGAGAGAGAGAGAGAGAGAGAGAGAGAGAGAGAGAGAGAGAGAGAGAGAGAGAGATCATTCCGCATGGGCAACACGTGGTCTTTACAATTCAGCCTATACTTTGTGCTATGGAGAGGTATAACTCAATTCCTGGAATGTAATTATTATGCCTTTTTTGAAGAACGATGTAACAAACTATCGTTTGTCAAAACGGCGAGGTGCCAGTTTCAATTCATGGTACGTTTGAGAGGACAGAAAGCAGAACTGAAAATAAATTGTTGCTTGCTTGGTTAATTTGGGCATTCGCATCTATTATTTATTATCTCCACCCCATTTTCTATCCTGTATTGTTCCTTATATCTGCCAGTAAATCTTGTGTATCTATTTTTGACTTCAGTAAGGCAGCCGTTTTTATGTGACTGTTTCACTGATGTTATCTACTGAGCTTATTGTGTTGTATTATCTTTCATTGTGTTCTTTTAAAGGGTGTAAACGCAAGACGAACGATATTATTGTACAGGGTGTATCCTGGTCTTTCTCCACACAGAGACTAACCGCTGGCTGAACGCGTCACACCCTGCACGAACTCTGACCCCCAGCTACCACCCCCTCCCCCAAGTCTCCGAACAATTGTACTTGTTAGAAGAATAGACAAGTGGCTAGAATGTTGGGTTTTCATTCTGCAGACCCGGGTTCGAATCCTCAGTAAGGTGATGGATTCTTTTTCTGTCGGAGAAAATAAAGAAAGCTCTAGCCTGCACGAAACCCCACCAAGTGGTGCAGACCCAGCCAGCCTGTCCGTCTGCTCGTTTCCCACCACACCAGCATGTCCTGGTGAAAACATCCAACAGATGCTATGTTTGATTGTTGAATTGAAGCCTGCCACTCTGCTCGAAACATGCATGTCTTCACTTTACTCACCAGGCTTTGTGAGTTCAATTGATGCATGACAGGACAGATGTGGTGAAGGCACTCGGGGAGCACGTGAATAATGCATAAGAACATGGTCTAGACTCTAGGGAGAATGCAGCAGCAAGGGGTGGTCAGAGGATCTGGTGGACAATCTCACTCAGAAGTCAAGCATGATGACATATAATCAGATTCCAATAGGCACCATTAGTATTGGAACTCTTCGCTGGCTGTTGAAGATGATGACTGAGCGCTTATGAGAATGCCCCGACTGCAACGATGTCGGTTCTTGACTCAACTCAACTCAACTCAACTCAACTCAACTCAACTTTGTGAGTCGCTTACAATAGCGACATGTCTGTCCTCCCATTTCTCATCACACTCTGTGAGTATGCAACAATAATGATATCTTACGCTGTTTGTATGGGAAAATAAACACACCAAGAAGAAAGGGCAGTCCTGAAGTAATGCTCTAGCGTTGCTGCATTCGCGATCAGAAACAATAGTTGACATCATTACAATGAGTTGCGTGCCCTTGACAGGGCGTGGCAATCAATCCCATCATTTTTGGCTGTTTTTGATTTAAAAGGTAATGTTTATGTTTAGTAGTTTGCCTTTCATTTCTGAACGATAGATGCCCATACCATCGAAATCAACGCAAGGCGGTTTACTACCAAACCATCTGCAACTGATTTCGAACCCTCCACTCGAGGAATTGTGAAACACTGTGCACTGTACTCAAGCCACAGTGTCGGTATTTTTGGTTACGAAATTTAAAAAAAAAATGTCTCTCACTTTTAACTCGAGCTTAGTTCATGCACGGGTTACTACCACCAGCAGTTGCTACTACTAATGAGGGTAATGGGTTGCTGCTTTCCCTATTACCAGTGTCCCTCGCCATCAAGAGAACCCTCCCTGATTTCTGAGGTATTTGTAATGAACGCCCCCCAAGTCAAGGATGAGATGGCAAAATTTTAATCCATTAGCACGATGTATGGGTGGAACCTGCTACCTTGCCATCAGCGCAACGGAATTTTAAGAGCGATTGGTGTTATCCTTTCGTATATGCTGATCTCAGTTTACGGCATATGATCTATGTCATTACCACTATTAAATCTGTCCACAGTTGTCTCCCCGTGACAATCTAAAGCACTTGATGACTACGTGTAGTTGAGCCAGGGGCTATTACCTCCCCTCCCAGCACCATTTACGTGTTTTAACGCTGGAATACGAGAAGAAAATTATTGTAGAAACAATTGTTTGCCCTCATTTTCGTCTGCTTTAACAGGTGGATCGTGCTGGGAACCAGACACAGAGGGCCAGGACTTGTTTAAAAGTGGTTCACTTAGTGCGTTATGCCTGACATAGGTTGCTAAATGTGTCGACTCCAGTAATATCAGCTTAAAGCTTGGGAACATGGCTGTACAACGACCGGTTGTTTTGTGGCTGTCCAACTTCATAATATTCTTCGTCTTATAATCTATGCCGTGTGGCGTTAGTGATCATATCTGTCCACAGCCGCCTGTCTCTTGTGTTACTAATGATATCTGACACGATGTTCCTCAATGCCATGTGGCGTTAGTGATCATATCTGTCCACAGCCGTCTGCCTCTTGGGTTACTAATGATATCTGACACTGATGTTCCTCCATGCCGTGTGGCGTTAGTGATCATATTTGTCCACAGCCGCCCGTCTCGTGTGTTACTAATGATATCTGACACTGGTGTTCCTCCATGCCGTGTGGCGTTAGTGATCATATCTGTCCACAGCCGCCTGTCTCGTGTGTTACTAATGATATCTGACACTGATGTTCCCCCATGCCGTGTGGCGTTAGTGATCATGTCTGTCCACAGCCGCCCGTCTCGTGTGTTACTAATGATATCTGACACTGATGTTCCGCCATGCCGTGTGGCGTTAGTGATCATGTCTGTCCACAGCCGCCTGTCTCGTGTGTTACTAATGATATCTGACACTGATGTTCCTCCATGCCGTGTGGCGTTAGTGATCATATCTGTCCACAGCCGCCCGTCTCGTGTGTTACTAATGATATCTGACACTGATGTTCCTCCATGCCGTGTGGCGCTAGTGATCATGTCTGTCCACAGCCGCCTGTCTCGTGTGTTACTAATGATATCTTACACTGATGTTCCCCCATGCCGTGTGGCGTTAGTGATCATGTCTGTCCACAGCCGCCCGTCTCGTGTGTTACTAATGATATCTGACACTGATGTTCCCCCATGCCGTGTGGCGTTAGTGATCATGTCTGTCCACAGCCGCCCGTCTCGTGTGTTACTAATGATATCTGACACTGATGTTCCCCCATGCCGTGTGGCGTTAGTGATCATATCTGTCCACAGCCGTCTGCCTCTTGGGTTACTAATGATATCTGACACGATGTTCCTCCATGCCGTGTGGCGTTAGTGATCATATCTGTCCACAGCCGCCCGTCTCTTGTGTTACTAATGATATCTGACACTGATGTTCCCCCATGCCGTGTGGCGTTAGTGATCATGTCTGTCCACAGCCGCCTGTCTCGTGTGTTACTAATGATATCTGACACTGATGTTCCTCCATGCCGTGTGGCGTTAGTGATCATGTCTGTCACAGCCGCCTGTCTCGTGTGTTACTAATGATATCTGACACGATGTTCCTCCATGCCGTGTGGCGTTAGTGATCATGTCTGTCCACAGCCGTCTGTCTCGTGTGTTACTAATGATATCTGACACTGATGTTCCTCCATGCCGTGTGGCGTTAGTGATCATGTCTGTCACAGCCGCCTGTCTCGTGTGTTACTAATGATATCTGACACGATGTTCCTCCATGCCGTGTGGCGTTAGTGATCATGTCTGTCCACAGCCGTCTGTCTCGTGTGTTACTAATGATATCTGACACTGATGTTCCTCCATGCCGTGTGGCGTTAGTGATCATGTCTGTCCACAGCCGCCCGTCTCGTGTGTTACTAATGATATCTGACACTGATGTTCCTCCATGCCGTGTGGCGTTAGTGATCATATCTGTCCACAGCCGCCTGTCTCGTGTGTTACTAATGATATCTGACACTGATGTTCCCCCATGCCGTGTGGAGTTAGTGATCATGTCTGTCCACAGCCGCCCGTCTCGTGTGTTACTAATGATATCTGACACTGATGTTCCTCCATGCCGTGTGGCGTTAGTGATCATATCTGTCCACAGCCGTCTGCCTCTTGGGTTACTAATGATATCTGACACGATGTTCCTCCATGCCGTGTGGCGTTAGTGATCATATCTGTCCACAGCCGTCTGCCTCTTGGGTTACTAATGATATCTGACACGATGTTCCTCCATGCCGTGTGGCGTTAGTGATCATGTCTGTCCACAGCCACCCGTCTCGTGTGTTACTAATGATATCTGACACTGATGTTCCTCCATGCTGTGGTGTTAAACTGTCCAGCATCTTCTTTATTGGTCTCCCTCTTTCTCTCCTCCATTCCAACTTTCCCGTTTGAATACATCCTCCAACTTTCCTCTTCTCACGACATGCCCAAAGAATATGGACTGTCCTCTTCTGATGCGAGCAATCTGTTCTCTGTGCGGGTTAACTTCTTTCAAGATATCTTCATTACTCTGTTTATCTCTCCACTGTGTTCTCATCATGGGCATGAGTAGTTGACGTCCCAGCACCGGGGTGTGGCACTGGATAGTGTCACTCCGTTTGATTTTACAATTTCTTTGATGTCGTCAATCCAGCTTCTTCTCGGGCGTCTCTCTCTCTCTCTCTCTCTCTCTCTCTCTCTCTCTCTCTCTCTCTCTCTCTCTCTCTCTCTCTCTCTCTCTCTCTCTCTATCTATCTATCTCTCTCTCGTAGGAAATCTTCTTTGATGTAGGGACATGGCAGTTGATGGTGTTGCATCCTCATTAGATGACCGAACCTTTTGATCTTCTGTATTTCAATATATGTGGCACAAGGTGTTGATCCCACTGTCTGACAACATCATTTCTTACTCGGTCTCGGATAGTTAAGCTGGCAGCTCTTCTCAAGCATCTCATCTCACTGGTGTTGATTTTGCTTAAGTGTGGTTTTAGTAATGTCCAAGTTTGACATTTGTAGCATAGGGTTGGTGTGAATATGCTATTTATTATCTGTCGTCTTGCGGTGTCCTCATATTTCCTCTATAAAACCATATCTACACAAGCTCCACATAATTCCTCATTTATCTGTTAATTGACCATGATTCACTACCAAACATCAGGATTGGCTCAATATAGCACTTGAGAACGCTTTCGTCACCTCGATTGACACAGATAAATAGAAGAGTATATTCTTCTTCCTGTGAAACGCTACCTTTCCTTGCACTATTCTACATTTAACTACCTCAGTGCATCTTCCAATTGCTGCTATTAGATAACAAGTGTGGAGAAAATATGTTATCTTTTAACGAATTCACCAAGACGTAATTTGGGACCTTCACCAAATTGTTATTTATAGCTTGCAGTATATTCCATCTGAATATCTTCATGAACCCTGGTATGACTGCTTTCCCATCTGCATATTTTTATTAACCCTGGCATGAATGCTTTCCCATCTGCATATCTTCATGAACCCTGGCATGAATGCTTTCCCATCTGCTTATCTTCATGAACCCTGGCATGAATGCTTTCCCATCTGCTTATCTTCATGAACACTGGCATGAATGCTTTCGAATCTACAATACCAGTGCCCCTGTGGCCGTGAATGCCTGCACACTATGATCAATTGGACAATGTATGCACAAACATTTGCGAAGATTTCACACCTCCATAACGTGCATCAGCTGATGAAAAAACGAGATCCCCGCTGTCAAAAGGATAAGAGCTCGGCTCTTAAACTCCGGTTCGTTAATGGCAAGGTAGATGGTTTAACCCCTATAACGGCATTACATTTAACTTAAAGGTTGACTTCTAGTTCAGAAAGCAATGGCAAACTACTCAATGCACAATTGCCTAGAAATTCAATCTGGGGTTGATCGTCACGTCTTGCAGAAAGACATGTGACATTTTAATGTATGCCAAGGCGATCCAGTCTGGACCCCCGGAAGAATTGACTGAAATTCAGGGACAGTAATCTACTTTGTAAGTGAATTCATTGTAAATATGTATTGTACACAACGGGCAACTACTGTTAAATCTACAGTTTAAAAAGAAAACAGAAATTATGGTCATCTCCTCGAAGAAATACCACAATGTAACTTCCAAATAAATGGAAAATTGTCTAACAGGTGAATCAGTGCAACTATCTTGACATAACTATAACATCTGATTTCAGGTACATTGCAGAGATTAGTACAAGAATCTTAGTGGCAAAGGTAGCCTATTCAACAATGGTCAATAGACTCATCTTTAAAAAAAAAAAAAATAAAGATTAGCTGTCATGTCATTTGCTGCCAATATAGTACCTTGCGGTGTATGGCAGAGGGGTCTGTGAGCCTGAGGAATGAAGGCCGCCTGGCTAGTGCAGTCGCCGCGAACTGTGCAGGTTAGGATTTTCTTTTTGCCCCCGACAGAAAAAAATCCCACGCCTTACCGAGGGATCGAACCCGGGTCTCCCGAAGGAGAGTCTGGCGTTGTAGCCACTCCGCCAGCCACTCCTGTCAACTGTAGTGAGAAAAGACTGGTGAAGTGCCTATGCAACCAAAACTGTTGTCAAATGTAGAGAGAAAATACTGGTGAAGCGCAGTGTGCAACCAATACTGAAGTATGTATGTGAAACTTGAGCAACAGACAGGCACGCCGAGAAACATCTAATGGCAGTGGACATGTGGATTCTGAGGAAACTACAAAGAATACCATGGGCGGACAGATAAACGATGAGATAGTCTTTCAAGAGACAAGTGGAAACCGTCAACTGTTGAGATAAATTTAACTTTGACATTGAAGAATTTTTGGAGAAATAAGCTTGAAAATTTAGTGACAACTGGCACAACTGACAGGAAGTGAGCCAGAAGAATGCAAATAAAACGTACCTGGATTGATTGATTGATTGATTGATTTAGGAACCGACATCACAGCATTCGGGACATTCCCATAAGCGCTCCGTCCCCATCCTCAGAAGCCAGCGAAGAGTTCCAACCCCAATAGTGCCAGTAGCAATCTGATTACATGTGCGTCTCGACCCTCCTCCAAGCGCCGAGCATCGGCCAGATCCCCCCGCCTCTCCACGCCGTCGCACTACCGCCAGACCACGGTGACCCATTCCTCCCCCCCCCCCCCCGTGGTAACGTACCTGGATGGCTTGGCCTAATCAGGACAAGAACGCAGTCATGACACAGGGCTCTGGTGTTGGTCTTAGATAGCGAACCATGACTGCCCTGTGCTATCTGCACGACACACGATGATGACAGATTTAATTTATAGGAACCCACCTTAGCCATGATAATACACTGGCTAGCACTTTTGGCTACCGGCCCAATGCCAATTTAAAAAAAAAAAAATAATTTGACCTGGGAAGCAAGGTCGATTGAGTCTAAAAATAGGCATCGGGAAGTTAGTTAGTTAGTTAGTTAGTTAGTCGCGGTTCCAACTTCACGGCAACAGGTCGTCCCCATATTGCTCCGTTCATGTGCCAGTGAATATCACACAATGCTCCTCACTGCCCCATGTGAACAATGGAATAGACAGGTCGGAGTGTCGGCAAGCCAACAGCCCACACAGGTACACTGTGCATAATGCCGCCGACAGAATGCCAACACAGAAGTCCTCCACGAAAAATACAGTTCATCGTCGATGGAAACGGCAGTCACCAGAAAGACTTCATTGACCCGAGTTTTATTCCATATGGCTCGGTCTCTTTCCGCAGAGCGACCCACCTAAAGCGCCGCACAAAGCACGAACTCCGTAGCTACAGCGACGACTCCCAGGAGTCTCCTGAAAAAGCACTCGTGAACCGAAAAGGCAAACCAGTCAATCCAGCAACAGCAGGCAGTCATCGTTCCGAACATGCAGTTCACGCTAAAAACAACCGCGGACAGATGCAAAAGCATTCCACGCGAAATTCATAGCTCACAGTGTCGCGCCACGCACTCACTCAGTAGCAGGGCGACGGAACCATAGCCTCCTTAGTCGCCTCTTACGACGTGCATGGTAGGCAACAGTGTTACTATTCTTTGCTCCCCCGTATGGGCCCCGGCAACACACGGGCGAGGCAGCGGGAAATACCATGGGAAGTAAGGTGACCAGTGTGGTATTGACAACAGCACACACCAAGTGCCGATTGGTGTGCACAAATAAACGTGAGCATCATACACCAAAGGTATGTGATAGTGTCCCCTGTTTACATACCAGATACTCTGTACCTCTCAAAATATGTGATAGTGTCCCCTGGTTACATACCAGATACTCTGTACCTCTCAAAATATGTGATAGTGTCCGCTGTTTACATACCAGATACTCTGTACCTCTCAAAATATGTGATAGTGTCCCCTGTTTACATACCAGATACTCTGTACCTCTCATAATATGCGATAGTGTCCGTTGTTTACATACCAGATACTCTGTACCTCTCAAAATATGTGATACATACATACAGACAGACAGACATTCTATTATATATATATATATATACGATCGGACACCTTACTGTTATTTTTATTGGTGAATTGTCGGATTTAATTAACAGCAGTAGAATTACTACGCCAAAAGAAAACACGCGTATAAACCTCAGCTCAAAAATAATATAAAAACGTAGACTATAGTCTACACAGTATATTTAACATGAAAGGTTATAAGCACTCCTAAGAATTTAAGTCACTGATTTAAAAGTAATTGCCAGATTGTTCTTGGAAAGCCGACGGTGTTGACATAAAATTTAGCCATTATAATTATTGTACTAAGCCTTACTTTCTCAACAAGCATGCTTGACATTATTCGTGGGATTTTCTGGCATCGATCATTTTCTGGTGTCAATTGATTGATTCATTGAGAACTAGGAGATGTGACAGCCCCATTCGCTTTCTTGTGTAAATTGATTAACTCTCTGAGCACTAGGAGATGTACCAGCTTTATACACTTTCTGGTGTAAATTGATTAACTCACCGAGCACTAGGAGATGTACCAGCTTTGTACACTTTTTGGTGTAAATTGATTAACTCACTGAGCACTAAGAGATGTGGCAGCTACATACACTTACTAGTGCAAATTGATTTAACTCACCGAGCACTATGAGATGTGGCAGCCCCATACACTTTCTGGTGTAAATTGTTTAACTCACTAAGCACTATTTGATGTGACAGCTTCATACACTTTCTGGTGTAAATTGATTACCTCACTGAGCACTAGGAGATGTGGTACCTTCATACACTTTCTGGTGTAAATTGATTACCTCACTGAGCACTAGGAGATGTGGCAGCTTCATACACTTTCTGGTGTAAATTGATTAGCAAATTGATTAACTCACTGAGCGCTAGGAGATGTGCCAGCTTCTACAATTCCTTTTTATATGCAACTTTTGAATACAAAGTGCATTTAATGTCTGCGAAGTATTAATTTATTTCAAACTACTGAGCGTAATCTTGCCTAGTACTTCAACAGCAGCTGAAAAAATGCTGATGTTGACTGCAACGTCCTGTATGGGATATGAAAAAAAAATGTAATATATAGTATGCAGTCATTACACAAACAATTAGAGAATATTGCTGCATTTAACGCCGGGGGAGGGGGGGGGGTGTTGCATATTGTAAATGTTAAAGAAATCTCGCAATCCACCTTGTAAAAATACAGTTTTGTGCGAAATACAATCACGTTGTTTTTAAGTTGCGTATCCTTCACGGGACGTAGCAGTCAACCCCAGCATTTTCGCTGTTCTTGATTCCTGGGCAAATTTTAAGTTCAGGACGTTGCAGTCAACATCAGCATTCTTTACACATGCCAAGAAAATCATGTTGTGTTCACTTATCGATAATCAGAGAAACGGCGTAAATGGGTGCTCCATAGGAGCAGCCTCGCCCGGTAGGGATAGTCATGCGCACCAGGTGACTCCAGACCGTCAACAGGCTACTAGGTGCAAAAGATTAATATCATTGAAAGTAGGAACTTGGAATGTTAGAACAATGAATGCAGATGGAAAGTTGGAGGACATCAAAAAAGAAATGGAGAGAGAGAAGATTAACATATTAGGAATATCGGAAACGAGATGGAGAGGAGCAGGGATAAGGACAGGAGAGGATTGTAAGATTATTTACTCGGGGGGAGAAGAACAGCAAAGAGGTGTAGCCATTATATTAGATAAGCAAACATCAAATTCTGTCAAAGGATATTGGGCTGTGTCAGACAGAGTTCTATTAGTAAAATTAAACGGAAGACCTTTTAAAATAAATGTAATTCAAGTATATGCCCCAACAAGTGAAAGCAGTGAAGAAAGTATAGAGGAATTTTATAATGACATGGAGTCTGCTTTGAAGAACTGTAAAAAATCAGAAATAAATATCATAATGGGTGATTTCAACGCAAAAATAGGAAAGCAAAGCGATGGATACAGTGTAGGCAACCATGGTTTGGGAGAGAGAAATGAAAGAGGTTACAGACTTGTAGAATGGGCAAAAGAACAAGAATTGGTTGTAGGAAACACCTGGTTTAAACAACATCCTAGAAGATTATGGACATGGAGGAGTCCAGACAGCAGGATTAAAAACCAGATAGATTACATCCTGATAAGCAAAAGGTTTCGAAATGCATTAACAGTTGTAAAAACAGTTCCAAATGCAGACTGTTACAGTGATCACAGATTAATTACTGGCACATTGAGGGTAAAGTTAAAGAAAGTCAAGTATACAGCAGGAAACCCTAAATATGACTTGTGCAAATTGAAAACTGACAAAGAAATACAAGATAATTTTAACATAGAAGTAAAGAACAAATTTGATTTATTGTCTGATCTAGAGATCCTATTTCAAGATGTAGATGATCAATGGGAAATGCTGAAGAATTCAATCAGTTGTGCAGCAGAAAAAACTATTCCAAAAGTAAAGAAAGTTGGCCGTAAGACATGGATGACTGAAGAAATTTTACAACTAATGGAAACAAGAAGACAGAACAAAAATAATCCTGCCAAATATGAAGAAATTCACAGAAAAGTCAAAACCTTATGTAAGGAGGCTAAAGAAACATGGCTTGAGAAAAATTGCAGAGAAATTGAAAAACAACACAACAGTAAAAATGCGAAACTAATGCACAAAAGAATTCAGGAGATTACTAATCAAAGAACACGTACATCAGCAGGCTGCCTAAAGACAAAAGATGGAAGAGTCATAATAGAAAAAGATCAGATTTTACATGTATGGTCAGATTACGTGAAAAACCTTTATGACGATAGCAGAGACGAACAATATATTGTTCAAAATAACAATGAAGGGCCAGCAATTTTGAAGATGGAGATTCAGAATGCTCTTAATCATATGAAATCTGGCAAAACCCCCGGTCCAGACAGCGTCACAACAGAAATGATTAATGCTTTAGAAGAATATGGAATAGATAAAGTTACCAGTCTGCTTAATACAATATATGATACTGGAAACATACCTCATGAGTTATGTAATTCTGTATTTATTGCAATCCCAAAGAAATCAGGAGCCTTGGAATGTGATCAACATCGAACAATTAGTATAATGAGTCACATCACGAAGATTTTGCTAAGAATTATCATGCAAAGAGTTAGGAGGAAAATACAACCTGAAATAGGAGAAGAACAATGTGGGTTTGTAGTAGGCAAGGGTACAGTAAATGCTGTGTATATACTGAGAACCGTAATCGAACGTTCTATAGAAGTAAACAAAGATCTACACCTTTGCTTCATTGACTACACAAAGGCTTTTGATAAAGTGAGACATGTCAACATGATAAGGATGCTTGAAGATCTACAAATTGATGGGAAAGACCTTAGACTTGTAAAAAACATATATTGGAAACAACAAGCTGCCATAAGAGTTGATAATGAAGTAAGCCAATATCAGCCTATTAAGAGAGGTGTGAGACAGGGATGTGTAATGTCTCCAGATCTGTTTTCCCTGTACAGTGAAAATATTTTTAGAAATATTGAAAATATGGAAGGAATCAACATTGGGGGACGATGCATCAATAACATTAGATATGCAGATGATACAGTCTTGATTGCAGACAATGAACAGGACCTGCAAAATTTAGTAGATGCGATTGTTACACACAGTGAACAACAAGGGTTAGAATTAAATTGTAAAAAGACACAGATTATGGTCGTCACTAAGAAGAACGAAATACCACAGTGTAATATACAAGTAAATGGGAATATTCTTCAACAAGTGAATAGGTACAATTACCTCGGAACAGTAATAACATCTGATGGGAGATGCCTTGAAGAGATTAGAACAAGAATCGCCATGGCAAAAGTAGCCTTTAGCAAGATGAAAAACATACTGACCAATAAAAAGATGTCAATTGAAACGAGAAAAAGAGTGTTGAGATGCTACATAGAACCTGTACTTTTATATGGATGTGAAGCTTGGACAATGAGCAGCCAGGCTGAAAAACATCTGATGGCTGTAGAAATGTGGTTTCTGAGGAAAATGCAAAGAATACCATGGACAGCCAGAAAGACCAATGAACAAGTCCTTCAAGAAACAAATGAAGATCGTAAACTGATCAGAGACATTAGACGTAGACAGTCACAATTTTTTGGGCATGTTATGAGAAGAATTGATTTGGAGAACTTGGTGACAACTGGTAAGATCGAGGGGAACAGACCAAGGGGAAGACCTAGAAACAAGTATCTGGATGGCTTGGCCTTGTGGCATGGTCGAGACAAAAACACGGAACTGATCCACGACTCTGTTGATCGAGTGAGATGGCAGAACATGACCGCCCACGCTTACCGGCATGGCACATGATGGATGGATGGAGTTTGCCATTGCTTTCTTAACGACTGGCACCTATACCTTTTTCGAAAAAACCAGCACCTCTGTGTTTCGAATTCGGGTATACGGGCTCACAAACCGTGTTCGCAAGCTTTAGGCCACGGAGACCGGTACAACCACATTAAAAATAAAGAAATAAAATTAAAATATTGCAAAGGGACATAACAACATATTGATTATGTGGTTGTTTCGGGATTTGAAATTTAAATATTGAGCACAACCCACTACTGGCAACGCCGATCGCATTCCGGTATGAACCTAAGGCCTATCCACGTCAATATGGAAGCACTATACTCGAGTTTCGCCCTTGTTTGAGCTCGTCAGTAGTGCATATCCCTGACCGGATCCGGAAACAGTCCCGGATCACGCATGTGAAGAGGGTGTGTAACCACGCGGCACACACTGGACACACCAAATTATCACAACAGAACACCACAACGCTACCCATCGTAGGCTATGCTCAAGATTGCCCAATCGCCGCGACCGACGTCCGTCAATCGATGGGACCCGAACGATCAGGACTTCTCACTGGCAAGGAACACCAGGCCTCCTAAATCCAGTGAGCAATAATAAATTGATTATGTGGTTGTTTCGGGATTTGAAATTTAAATATTGAGCACAACCCACTACTGGCAACGCCGATCGCATTCCGGTATGAACCTAAGGCCTATCCACGTCAATATGGAAGCACTATACTCGAGTTTCGCCCTTGTTTGAGCTCGTCAGTAGTGCATATCCCTGACCGGATCCGGAAACAGTCCCGGATCACGCATGTGAAGAGGGTGTGTAACCACGCGGCACACACTGGACACACCAAATTATCACAACAGAACACCACAACGCTACCCATCGTAGGCTATGCCCATATTGACGTGGATAGGCCTTAGGTTCATACCGGAATGCGATCGGCGTTGCCAGTAGTGGGTTGTGCTCAATATTTAAATTTCAAATCCCGAAACAACCACATAATCAATTTATTATTGCTCACTGGATTTAGGAGGCCTGGTGTTCCTTGCCAGTGAGAAGTCCTGATCGTTCGGGTCCCATCGATTGACGGACGTCGGTCGCGGCGATTGGGCAATCTTGAGCATAGCCTACGATGGGTAGCGTTGTGGTGTTCTGTTGTGATAATTTGGTGTGTCCAGTGTGTGCCGCGTGGTTACACACCCTCTTCACATGCGTGATCCGGGACTGTTTCCGGATCCGGTCAGGGATATGCACTACTGACGAGCTCAAACAAGGGCGAAACTCGAGTATAGTGCTTCCATATTGACGTGGATAGGCCTTAGGTTCATACCGGAATGCGATCGGCGTTGCCAGTAGTGGGTTGTGCTCAATATTTAAATTTCAAATCCCGAAACAACCACATAATCAATTTATTATTGCTCACTGGATTTAGGAGGCCTGGTGTTCCTTGCCAGTGAGAAGTCCTGATCGTTCGGGTCCCATCGATTGACGGACGTCGGTCGCGGCGATTGGGCAATCTTGAGCATAGCCTACGATGGGTAGCGTTGTGGTGTTCTGTTGTGATAATTTGGTGTGTCCAGTGTGTGCCGCGTGGTTACACACCCTCTTCACATGCGTGATCCGGGACTGTTTCCGGATCCGGTCAGGGATATGCACTACTGACGAGCTCAAACAAGGGCGAAACTCGAGTATAGTGCTTCCATATTGACGTGGATAGGCCTTAGGTTCATACCGGAATGCGATCGGCGTTGCCAGTAGTGGGTTGTGCTCAATATTTAAATTTCAAATCCCGAAACAACCACATAATCAATTTATTATTGCTCACTGGATTTAGGAGGCCTGGTGTTCCTTGCCAGTGAGAAGTCCTGATCGTTCGGGTCCCATCGATTGACGGACGTCGGTCGCGGCGATTGGGCAATCTTGAGCATAGCCTACGATGGGTAGCGTTGTGGTGTTCTGTTGTGATAATTTGGTGTGTCCAGTGTGTGCCGCGTGGTTACACACCCTCTTCACATGCGTGATCCGGGACTGTTTCCGGATCCGGTCAGGGATATGCACTACTGACGAGCTCAAACAAGGGCGAAACTCGAGTATAGTGCTTCCATATTGACGTGGATAGGCCTTAGGTTCATACCGGAATGCGATCGGCGTTGCCAGTAGTGGGTTGTGCTCAATATTTAAATTTCAAATCCCGAAACAACCACATAATCAATTTATTATTGCTCACTGGATTTAGGAGGCCTGGTGTTCCTTGCCAGTGAGAAGTCCTGATCGTTCGGGTCCCATCGATTGACGGACGTCGGTCGCGGCGATTGGGCAATCTTGAGCATAGCCTACGATGGGTAGCGTTGTGGTGTTCTGTTGTGATAATTTGGTGTGTCCAGTGTGTGCCGCGTGGTTACACACCCTCTTCACATGCGTGATCCGGGACTGTTTCCGGATCCGGTCAGGGATATGCACTACTGACGAGCTCAAACAAGGGCGAAACTCGAGTATAGTGCTTCCATATTGACGTGGATAGGCCTTAGGTTCATACCGGAATGCGATCGGCGTTGCCAGTAGTGGGTTGTGCTCAATATTTAAATTTCAAATCCCGAAACAACCACATAATCAATTTATTATTGCTCACTGGATTTAGGAGGCCTGGTGTTCCTTGCCAGTGAGAAGTCCTGATCGTTCGGGTCCCATCGATTGACGGACGTCGGTCGCGGCGATTGGGCAATCTTGAGCATAGCCTACGATGGGTAGCGTTGTGGTGTTCTGTTGTGATAATTTGGTGTGTCCAGTGTGTGCCGCGTGGTTACACACCCTCTTCACATGCGTGATCCGGGACTGTTTCCGGATCCGGTCAGGGATATGCACTACTGACGAGCTCAAACAAGGGCGAAACTCGAGTATAGTGCTTCCATATTGACGTGGATAGGCCTTAGGTTCATACCGGAATGCGATCGGCGTTGCCAGTAGTGGGTTGTGCTCAATATTTAAATTTCAAATCCCGAAACAACCACATAATCAATTTATTATTGCTCACTGGATTTAGGAGGCCTGGTGTTCCTTGCCAGTGAGAAGTCCTGATCGTTCGGGTCCCATCGATTGACGGACGTCGGTCGCGGCGATTGGGCAATCTTGAGCATAGCCTACGATGGGTAGCGTTGTGGTGTTCTGTTGTGATAATTTGGTGTGTCCAGTGTGTGCCGCGTGGTTACACACCCTCTTCACATGCGTGATCCGGGACTGTTTCCGGATCCGGTCAGGGATATGCACTACTGACGAGCTCAAACAAGGGCGAAACTCGAGTATAGTGCTTCCATATTGACGTGGATAGGCCTTAGGTTCATACCGGAATGCGATCGGCGTTGCCAGTAGTGGGTTGTGCTCAATATTTAAATAACAACATATGTTTATTTCAAGGGGCATTACTATGACTTTTATGACTATATTTAGTAATTTATACAAATTATTAGTTGTCTTAACCAGTTACAAAGATTTTAAATAATTTATCTACAATTCTACGTTTTTAAACAAAAGGAATAAAAATTTTCAGAAAGATTTAATAATTTTGTAAAATTTAAGCTCTATTTTTATTTAAATGAGAATTTTGTAACCCATTCTAGTAATTCTTTTAGATATTACATTCCATAGTGTATACTTCCATTGGCGTCGAAAATTACAATATTTACGTAAAAATATTTTTTTCTGGTCTGTTTTACAGGCCAAATATAATGTATGTGAGTCAGTGGTCTTTGTCAATCGAGATTTGACCTTTGCTTAACCTCCTTCTCCCGGCCCAGTTAACGGCCCTAACAAATCCTTTGTACCTGTAACATAACCCTAGGAAACTATACATGGAAAAGCCCTGGAGATAGAACAAGATAGTAATTGACTACATTATGATTAGAAATAGATTTAAAAACAATGTTGGGACGCAGAGGTGTTTCCAAGGCACCAGGGCCGGGTTATATACTGGCCAAGACCTATTGACGCGTCCTCGTCGAGCGTCCTGGGCAACAGGTCCCTTCGGGGTCCTGGCTAAAGTCAGTAGGATCGCCGATTCCTCCGAAGTCGGAGAGTGTCTGCCTGTACGGCGAGGAACCACCAGTCTGCACACCAATAAGCCAGACATGGGACAACGGATACTCATGCAAACCTCAGGTCCTGTATGACATCACACTGATGTTGGACAACAGGATGCCTTCATCCGATATACAGGACTTCGCGTTGGAGCTCAAGCCAACGAACACAAGCAAGCAAGCAAAAACAATGTTAAAAATGCCACCAAAAAAAAAAAAAAAAAAACATACCGTGGTGCTGATATCAACTCTGACGATAATCCTGTAGTCTTAAAATTACAAATAAAACTTAAAAACCCAGGAATAAGGACATCGAAGACGCCTCAGGTAGATATATCGGCATTGAAACAACTAAAGATAAGTCAACTATACCTGGTTGAAGTTAAAAATAGATATGATGGGCTAATCATTGAAAGTATGGAACAATATCGACGTGAAAATCCTGAGGATAAAATTGATACACATTGCTAAAGTGTAAAAACCAGTATACAGAGTGCAAATACCACCTAGCTAGTGACAAAACAGTTATGGATAACCGATGAAATCTTGAGTAAAATGACTCAAAGAAAGAAAGCAAAGAACACTCCAGAGTATATATTAATAGATAGAGAAATACGTCACATGTGCAGAAGAGTGGTTGCAGAAACAATGCAAAGAAATAGAGGATCTGGAAATAAAACACAACTCGAGAGAATTACATGAACATACATAAAGATTCACAAAGAAGAAAAATAATATAACAGGAAACGGCTGTGTCAGAGGAAAAAATTGAGAAATTATAATTAATAACATTGACATAATAAAAAAGCTGGGCAGAATACACAGAAGATTTATTCTGGGACAACAGGGTCAATAGACCAAGATTGTATAATACTCAAGATGGACCAAAAATATTTAAGGCTGAAGTAGAAAAGAGAATATATGAGTAATATAATCAAAGATATGGAAACTAATCACCAGAAAAATGAATCCAGAAAATTTTTTAAAGAACTGAAGTCAATGAAACGAGGGCACCAACAAAACACATATGGTTTAAAAGACAAAAATGGGAATATGATAAATACCAATGAGGAAATGTGCAACACATGGAAAGAATATTTTATTGAATTACTAAATTGTGAAGCTCCAAGTAACATTTTCTCACAGGAAGAGGTTCTAACATGCGAACCACAAATTGAAGAACCTACATTTGAAGAAATCCTATATGTAATCACACGACTTAAAAACAATAAGGCAACTGGGACTGATGGAATTGCTGCTGAATTTATAAAGGCAGGTGGCCATGCATTACATCTAAAGCTATACGAACTAATAATAAAAATCTGGAGGACAGAAGAATTACCCCATGACTGGAAAGAGTCATTATTGATACCTATCTTTAAGAAAGGAGACAAGTTCCAATGTGGAAATTATAGAGGAATATCACTACTGTCCACAAGCTATAAGATACTATCCGCAGTATTACTAAATAGACTAAAACCATATTCAGAAGACATATTAGGTGACTACCAGGCGGGTTTTAGACAAAACAGATCAACAATAGATCAGATATTTATCTTACGACAAATAGCCGAGAAAAATTGGGAATATAAAAGAGATCTCCATAACATTTTTGTGGATTTTAAAAAGGCTTATGATAGTGTCCATAGGAATAGTCTATGGAATGCTATGCAGGAATTTGGAATACCAAGGAAGTTAATCAACATGACCAGACTATGCATGGAAGATACTTATAATATAGTAACATATAAAGGCAGGAAATCAGACCCCTTCCAAATAACATCTGGCTTGAAACAGGGTGATGCACTATCGCCGCTACTCTTCAATCTGGCTCTAGAGAAAGTTGTAAGGAAGGTAAAGGAGGAATGTGATATTGGAGGAACATCCAAGCTGCTTGGTTATGCAGATGATATAGATATTATAGGGCAAAGTGAACAAAAGACATTGGAAATATTGACTCACTTAAAGGAAAAAGCCCAACAGATGGGGCTGGTTATCAACCAAGATAAGACAGAATATATGGTAATTTCAAGAGACGGAATGGCTAGAAACTCTGGCCACATACAAATAGATAATATGACCATTAAAAGAACGGAAACATACAAATACCTGGGTACGATCTTCAACTGCTCCAACATCATAAGGGAAGAAATACAAACTAGAATCAACTCTGGAAATAAGATATACTATGCACTACAACATCTACTAAAATCAAAGGCGCTATCTCGTAACACCAAAATCACAATATACAAAACACTGATCAGACCAGTTGTGCTGTATGGCTCTGAAACCTGGAGTACAACGAAAGGAGACGAAGCCTTGTTACAAACCTTTGAGAACAAAATTTTAAGACGCATCTTTGGACCCATTAGGGATACACAAAGTGGAGAGTGGAAAAGAAGAAGTAACAAAGACATTTATGATCTGTTTAAGTCCCCGCTAATCACTGGTATCATGAAGGCTAATAGACTACAATGGCTGGGGCATATAGAAAGAATGGAAGATAATAGGGAAACAAAACTCGCTTACACTCAGGAAATAAATGACCGTAGACCCCGAGGTAGACCAAGAAGGCGGTGGAGAGATAATACATGTACAGACCTACAAGCACTTGGAATCAACGACTGGCAA
Organism: Cepaea hortensis; assembly: GCA_963921405.1. NCBI lineage: Eukaryota > Metazoa > Mollusca > Gastropoda > Stylommatophora > Helicidae > Cepaea > Cepaea hortensis. Next base: position 108,944,792 of record OY992886.1, read on the forward strand.
GAGAAGGTCCACCAGAGAGACGAATGGAGACGGATTGTATTTGCAGCAAAGAACCTCAATGGCTCGGAACGCTGAAGAAGAAGAAGAAGAAGAAGAAGAAGAAGTAGAAAAGGCTATTAAAAAGATGAAAGAAGGAAATGTTGCAGGTCCTGACAAGATAACAACAGAGATGATAAATTCCTTATCCAGCTTTGGCATTGAAACTATCACATAATTATGTAATGATATATATATATATATATATATATATAATACTGGGTACATCCCCAAGGATTTGAAAACATCCATTTTCATCACACTACCGAAGAAGCCAAGAGCTGTTGATTGTGAGGATTACAGAACTATTAGCTTAATGAGCCACATAACTAAGATACTACTCAAGGTCATACAAGAAAGAATTCAACATAAAATAGATGAGGAAGTAGCTGAAGAACAATCTGGGTTCCACAAAAACAGCGGCACCAGAGAAGCAATTATCTGTTTGAGTGAAAAATATATAGAAGTTCAAAAAAGTATATACACTGTATGTTTATTTTATAGACTATAAGAAAGTTTTTGATAGAGTACAACATGAACATCTAATTACGTGCCTTCAAGATACAGGAGTAGACGGACAGGACATAAGGCTTATTAGTAAATTGAACTGGGAACAAGTGGCGTCTATTAGATGCAGAAATAACTATTCATCGCCTATAGAGATAAAAAGAGGAGTACGGCAAAGATGTGTACTGTCCCCAAGCCTCTTCAACCTATACACAAAAAGAATTTTTAAACAAGTTGCTTGCTTGCTTGCTTGTGTTCGTTGGCTTGAGGTCCAACGCGAAGTCCTGTTTGTCGGATGAAGGCATCCTGTTGTTCAACATCAGTGTGATGTCATACAGGACCTGAGGTTTGCGTGAGTATCCGTTGTCCCATTTCTGGCTTATTAATGTGCAGACTGGTGGTTCCTCGCCGTACAGGCAGACACTCTCCTACTTCGGAGGAAAACAAGTTGAAATGCCTGGACTTAACATCAATGGAAGATTCATAATCAATCTTAGGTATGCTGACGGTACTGTGTTACTAACAGAAAAGGAGTAAGAGTTACAAGACATAGTGGAACAAGTAAACTGGCACAGTGCAGAATGTGGTCTCGAGTCTCTTGGTCTTGTCGCAGATTATCTTTGATGTAAGGCCCGTGATGGTAGTTGTTGGTGTTGCATTCTAAAGACATAGCCAAACCACTTGATCTTCTGTCTTTCAATACATGTGGCACAAGGTGTTGATCCCACAGTCTGTCTGATAGTAGCATTTCTTACTCGATCTCGGATTGTTAAGTTGGCAGCTCTCCTCAGGCATCTCATCTCGCAGCCAAAAAACAAAAACTATGATAATTAGCAGTGAAAAGGAAATGTCATCAATGAACATCACAGTAAACGGGTAGATACTAGAACAAGTAACAAGTTTCTCATATCTTAGACATATAATAGCAAATGATGGCAGAAGTGTAATAGAAATCAAACAGAGAATAGGAATGGGGAAAAATGCTTTCAACGGCATGAAATCAGTATTAACATCTAGAGAGATTAATAACGTATTTAAAATGAGAATTGTCAAATGCTACGTATATTCAATGCTACTGTATGGCGCGGAAGCCTGGACATTGAACAAGCAACTAGAAAGTCGCATAGAAGCCCTGGAGATGTGGATATACAGACGAATAGGTCGTATTTCATGGAAACAAAAACAATCAAATGCAGAGGTTCTAGAAAAACTAGGAAGAAGAGAGAGTTGATGAAATAAATAAAGAGGAGGCAAGTGAAATATTTCGGCCATGTTAAAAGACATGCTACTCTTAATACAAACCATACTGGAAGGCAAGGTTGTGGATGAGCGAGCAAGAGGTAGACAACGATACAAGTGGGAGGATAACATCAAGAGATGGACGAACATTAGCCTGACAGAATGTAGTCAAGGCGAGAGATAGACAGTGTTAGAGATCCATTGCAGCCAACCTTCATTGTGGAGACGGCACCTGATTGGTTGATTGACCTGTAAACTGCCGAAGCCACATGTGTGGCAAACTTAAATCTGTTTGCTCTCTCTCTCTCTCTCTCTTTTCTCTCTCTCTCTCTCTCTCTCTCTCTCTCTCTCTCTCTCTCTCTCTCTCTCTCTCTCTCTCTCTCTCTCTCTCTCTCTCTCGCTCTCACTCTTTCTCTATATCGGGCGCACGCGCTCAAGCAATGGGATGCTTTCTGCGAGGTTTAACGTGGGGAAATTTGTAGATACATACAAAAGTACCATTGTCAGGAAACAAAAGTGATTCAGCAATAATGTTGAACTTGGTTACATGAAAATAAGTGTGAATGAGAATGCATGGAGCGTGAAAGACTTTCCATTAAATGGTTTAGTATGCATGGGAGCAAATGATTACTCAACTATCATCGTCAACAATTCATATGTAGGTTGTTACACCATGCCAAGAATATAATGTTGTCATATTTGTATGAATGTATACGCTGTATTCGCAAATGTAAAAAGACAATGTTTTGTACATAATAAACGCTATAAAAAAAAATAAAATTTAAATTTAAAAAAAAATCCTAGTCCACACAAAATTAAAACGAAACACCACACCCATCCCATAACCTTAACTCCCGCAGAGTATTGGGCAAAATATGAGGAGGATAGATACCACAAGAGGGAACGGTAAAGATGAATACGAGCCGGTAAATGGGCCTAAATCTCCATTTTCCACCAGACGTATCCAGCCAAGCGAAACGCACAAGTAGCCAAGAGCCTTCACTAACTAAAGAAAACACCAGAGGAGACGGACACAAAGGACAACGCGCCGACCAATCCCCCAGCTGACGTCACATACACAAAAGCCTATATAAAAAGTCCGAGTCAGGACCCACTCGTAAGAGCTCACGGACAAAAACAGAGTAAAACCCACAAAAACCACAGACGATCAACTCTAACCAAGGCTGAAGAGGCAGGTTGAACGAGGCCGAATTTGGAATTTTTGTTTTTGAATCAAGTCAAGCCAAGTCAAGTCATACCTTGGAAATATTAAGAATGAAGTGAGAAGACTGGATATTAACATGCTTGTGATTATTAAGAGCATGCATCTTTCCCATTGCAACATACGTCTGTGAGACATGGACACTTACTAAACAAGGTGAACAACGAATAAATGCCTTTGAATATAAATGTTTTAGGCGAGTTCTAAGAATATCTTGGATAAAGAAAAGAACATATACACCCATACTTCAAGAGCTGAATATTGAAGAATGTTGGCTATTAAAGTGGATATAACAAAGAAAATTGAAATATTTTTGGTCACTTGAGACATCACGAAAGTTTGGAGAGAACAATAATGGAGAGGTATATGCCTGGGAAGAGAGGAAGAGGAAGGCCAAAGAGAAGATTGGTGCAGGATGTGGTGGATGATCTCCAGATGGGTGTATCGGACGCGGGTCGTCTTACATATGATCGAGAGGTTTTCCGGAAGATTGTTATGGGAGCGAGGTTCTGCAAAGGACATGCTACTGGTTGAATGAGGCATATGTGAGACCAAATGGAAAGGAATGGGCATTTTAATATCTGGTGGAGAGAAAAAACAGCGAAGGGCAGCAATTATAATGGATATAGAGAGCTCAAAATCAATCAAAGAAAATTGGACCGTGTTAGACAGAACAATACTAGTAAATTTGAATAACGAAGACACAAACAATAGATTGCACGATTTATTGCCTGGCATATTTCGCTGCATCTCGTCAGGTACATACTGCAGAAATCACACAACTTACGTGAATTAATTAGATAAATCCAGAGAGATCCATGACATCTTCATGGCACACTTAGAAGAAAAGAGATCCTCAGAAATCAATAACTTGGCCTTTTACCGTCGTTACGTGGACGATATACTGATTATCACCACAGACGAGCTACAAGCAACGTCGTTCCAGGCCACAATGAACGAGTCACATATAAACATCTCTTTATCTATGGAACACGAACACAACGAAGCGTTGCCGTTTCTAGATATCCTAATGAGACGTAGAGCAGATGGCACAATTCAAAGATCGGTGTACCGCAAAGAAACATGGACTGGCCAATACTTAAATTTTCAGAGCTTCGCACCTGTCCAGAACAAACGGGGCTTAGTACGGACCCTGTTTGACCGTGCTAGGAAGATATGCACCCAGGACACACTGACAGAGGAATTTAAACTCTGAAGAATGCCTTAAACCTGAATGGGTACTCCACAGGATTTATAAAGCACCACTGCCAACAGCCCAAACCGAAATCAGAAGTAACTACAGTCCCTAAACTCAAAGTATTCATCCAGCTAACCTTCCGAGGAGATGACGCAATGCAACGTCTGCGTGACCGGCTCACCACAGCAGTCGAGCGAACATTCTGTGTTGCAGCTCTAGTCATCAGGTACAGAAACACACCGATCCCAGTCCCAGCAGTAAAAGAACCTGTAGCTTTGTACGCCAAATCAAATTGTATTTACCAATTTACATGCAGATGCGAGGCCATCTACATAGGCAGAACTGAGCGACAGTTACATTGCAGGGTTTCGGAACATATTCCGAATTGGTTGGACAAGATACTACACACAGAAGATGGTAGCCTAGGCAGGCCGACACACCGGAAAAGTCTGGCTTCATCGGTCGGGAGACATGTGCTCGAGAGTGGTCACGTGGTTGAAAGAGACAGTGCCTTCCGTGTGTTGTTCAACACACAAAGTAGTCGATTGTTAAAGTTTGCTGAAGCTATACTAATCAACCTTCGTAAGCCGTCCTTGTGTAAGCAGAAAGACATGTTAGTCAGTTTAAAATTACCGTGGTAGACAATCGACATTACTGTGCGAACATGTGTATATTTCATTTTGAAGGATTTATCTAATTAATTCACGTAAGTTGTGTGATTTCTGCAGTATGTACCTGACGAGATGCAGCGAAATATGCCAGGCAATAAATCGTGCAATCTATTGTTTGTGTCTTCGTTATTGTCACAAGATAAATTAACTTGTCATTCGATCGATGACAACCAGGCCCGACATTATTTTGCTAACACAATTGACTCTTTGATGGTGAACAAACTGAGGAAAATACGTCGGTACAGATTCTCTGCACCTGGTCGACAGTGTGTATGAGATCAAAGGGAGTCACGTCGAGTTGTCTACACACAGTCGACAGTTTGATGACAGGATGTTGTTCGAGAGGTGTGTATTGGCAACATTTGTCTACAAAACGGGAGTTGGCCGTTGAAAGTAATGGACAGATGTCTGCTAGAGGTCAGAAGGATTCTGTAATGGGAGAAAGGTCTCTGGCTCACAGACAACCCGGATATTTGTTGGATGAGACAAAGAACTCCCCAGATGAAAAGGAAACTTGACAGCTAATTGACTCTGGTTAGTCTGGAAATAGGAGGACAAAGCCAGATTCTGGACTGATTGGCGTCTGGACTTTCTGGTGACTCACTCAAGCACCCATATAAAACCCAGCGCAGTAAACAGGTAGAGGGAGTCGAGAAAAACATTCTGTAGTGTTAGGAGTGGGGATTATTCCGAGTTGTGTTATATGAGAGGGACTAGACTATCTAAGTAGTGATAGTTATCCACGGACATAGATCCGATCGGATTGCCTAGTTTCTCGAGTAACAACAGGAATAGACATATGGTAGGCAATTAATTATATCTAACTTAAGAGTATGATTAGGAATAGAGTACAGTACTGTGCGGTGATATAATGTACTATAGGTGCAGTGATATAATGTATTATGATTAGTGATAGAATGTTCTATAAGTGCGGTGCTAGAAAGTATCATAGGAGCGTCGGCACTAGTATTCTATTGTGTGGCTTCAAGTAGCTTGTGTTATATATCATTTTACTCGGGAAGTTGAGGACAATGTAGTGGAATAATAATGAGAGAGATTAAGGATGGTTGAGAGGGAGGAGGGGAATGTGTAATGGTAGGATCTTCCAGTAGGGCATCTGCTGGGTTTCTACCCGTTCCTTTAGTCTTTCCTGGTATTGCCATGTCTCAGATCATATGATTGAGTTATTTGGCCGTATGACAGAGATCGGATCTCTGTTATAGATCTGAGTGCTGTTATTGGCCTACACTTGCCTAATTCTGGCCAGGACTGAGTTGCCCTCAGCATGATGTTATCTGCTCTACAGGTTCCATGTACAGTTCCCCTTGAGTGTTCCACTTGAGTGTGCGATGATTTACTACGAAGAAGCAGGTTCAAAGTTTTATACAAGGAGGGCTCAGCATCTGAAGACAGAGGTTGCTGAGAGGCCGCTACATAGGGCTTATACCCAAGTTGGTTTGCGGGAACCTGGCTTCTGCTGAGCAGGACATGTTGACGAGATTGAGGTTTAGCCAAGTGATAGATGTACCAATAAACAGTCAGCACATTGCATAATTTATACTGATACCCAGAACAGTTAGATTGTGGTGTTAATATGAGGAATCTTTAGAACCAGTGACTCTAGATCCATTAAGATTTCTCCACTAACAGTGACAATAGGATTATAATTTCCTGATTAACAATCCATTAAATAACCGAGGAAGTTCATAGTGTGAATCAGACTCTAATTAGACAGTGTTTGTCAGGGGTGTCCAAGCATCCTGGTGGTTCCAGAGACAACGGAGGAAGTCTTCACGTGACCGGAGGAGCATCACCTGGGTGAGGCTACTTGTATGGGATACATGGTGCTGGTGTGTCTTCAGCACAGGGATGAGAATGAATATCCTCTTGAACACTGATCTGAGTCTATAGACGATTTAGAATACCCGTCACACATTCTACACCTTATACACACATACAATTCTCCTACATATACTCTTTGCTTTAATAAATTTCTTGTTTTTTTTTGTTGAAGCGAGAGTTGTCAAGTATGTTATGTTGGGGAAGAATGAGAGGGGGCATGATCCAGGGGTGAGTAAGAGTGAGAGTAAGGTGTCTTCAGATTGAGGGAGTGTGTGGACGGAGTCTGCTGGATTTCTCCAGAATAGAGATATTGAATTAAAAATAATGTGGGTATTGATTCTCTTCACTCCAGGGACGACACTAAAGTGGTAAAGAAGAACAAGTAACTAATACGACAGTCATTCTTTACACACACACGACATTTATTGGGGGCTCGTAAATGTGATCTTTGGACAGCGGGATCTTTAGACAACGGGATCTTTTAACACGAGATCTTTAGTTAGAGGATGGAGATATCCTATTAGTGAGAATTCAGCTAGAGTGAATGTGGATAGGTGTTAGGACTTATCTTACCTGTTCACACTTCACACGTCTGCATAGGTCTGTGGTCCTGATTCTACTATTGTCACTGAGTGATTGTGTTGTGTTGTGTGGTGTGTTATAATATATACAGATTAATAGTATTTGGTCATTAGCGATATATTGGTTTAGAGATAATCTATACTCTATCTGTTGAGTTACCTCTCTGTAAAATGGCCACTCCTAGATTAACTACGGCAGAACTTAGAGCAAAGGGGGAAGACATGGGATTGTCGGATTCTGCTCTAACGGATTACATACAGGAAGTGGAGAGGGAGTATCGTCAAGCAGAAAGGGAAGATCGAAAGGCCGAGTTGGAATTGAGAAGGATGGAGGCAGAGCAAGCAGCTAAGAAATTGGAAGCAGAACAAGCTGCTAGGCAACTTGAGGCTGAGCAAGCCATGAGAAGGCTGGAAATAGAAGCTAAAAAACTGGAAGCAGAGCAAGCTGCTAAGAGACTTGAGGTTGAGCAAGCTGCTAAGCAACGGGAAGCGGAGCAAGAGGCTCAGAAAAGGGAGCATGAGTACCGGATGCGGGAACTCGAGCTCAAGAGGCAATCTGGTGGGGAAACTGAGGGAGCAGTGGGAGGTTCCTCTCTCCCTGGCTCAACACCATTAAGTGGACATAGCTACCATGCTATGAAGTTCCCTCTAGCGATCTACGAGGAGGACAATGAGAAGATTGACCAGTACCTTCAACGCTTCGAGGCTATGTCAGTTGCTATGGGTCTGGAGCGTGACAAATGGAATCTCAAGCTATCCCAGGGATTACGCGGGACCGGTTACGAGGTTTATTCTCGCCTGCCACCAGGACATGAGAACAATTATGACGAGTTGAAGACGGCTTTGCTGAAACGATTTGAAGTTACGTCACATACCTACCGAAAAAAATTTCGAGGAGCGAAACGAGAACCGGGGGAGTTGTTCGCCGCCTATAGTCTGCGTCTGAAAGCATATCTCCATAAGTGGATGGATTTGGCTGGGTTTGCGCATGACTATGAGAGTCTGGAAGAGCTCACGGTAGTCGACCAGATGCGGAAGCAAATGTCGAAACCTCTCAGGACATTCTTGGGAGAACAAGGGGCGGAACGAATCGACATGGTGATGAAATTGGCGGAACGGTTCGTCGAGGTCCATGGGGAGGCAGCAGAAAACATTTCTACAAACACCAAAAGTCAGGAAAAACATAACCTGAAGAAAGCAAAAAGTACAGGAACTAAGAAGGTGGAACCATATGTCAAAACTTCAGAGGAGAGTTCGGAGAAGACGAAGGGGGAAAGCAAGAAAACCTCCAGCTCGACACAAAAACGACCATGGTCAGAGAAGTGGTGTTCGATTTGTAAGTCACCTTCTCACAATACGAGGGATTGCAAATCGAAGGCTAAGAACCCTCACTTCGCGGCATGTCAAGTGACTTCAACGCAGGTGGACACTGACAATGCCAAGGTCGACAAGGATGCTCACCACCAGGAGAGCTCACTCAAGTCCGGCACAAGAAAATCTAGGACAGGGAAATGGTGCAAACACCGCAGGTCGAATACACACAATGCTATTGACTGCAGGGGAAAGTCAGGAGACACTCAATTCGTCGTGTGCCCCGGAAAACCTAAGGTGGAGCCCACCGAACAGGTCGAGGCCGAAGGAGAGACTCCAGACCAGGAAAAACCACCTGTAGTGGAATTGGTAGAAGTTAACGGTCGTCAAGAGGAGTATTTATACGACACAGGACTGGACGGGGAGGCCGTGATTTCTGCGGATCTGGTACATCCAAAACAATTCATAGGTGAAACCATGGAGATACAACCTGCACAGAAGAGTGCTGTAGCCATGAAATTGCCCATTGCCAGAGTGGAGATTCGGTCAAGATATGTCACCGGCACCATCAAGGCCGCGGTGTTGACTGATCCCATTTTCCCCGTAATCCTTGGTTGCCGGTATGTCTTTCTGAGAATTCCCAGGGAGCCAATCCATATGGGAGCAATTCAGACTCGCTCTCAGACGAAAACGGATGAGGCAGAAGCCAATGTGACTAACCCACTGCCAGGGGAGTTGCGAACTGCCCAGAGTGAGGATGCTACTCTACGTCCTTGCTACAAAAAGCTGCAGAAAAGTGCTGATCCACCCAAACGGGGGCAGTACTATATGAAGTATAGGATACTCTACAGGAGAGCCGGAAGGGGAGACAACCTACATGGTCAGTTGGTGGTCCCAAAGGCCCACCGTTCCCAGATTCTTCATATGGGGCATACCATCTCATTTAGTGGACATATGGGTATTGCCGCCACGATGCAGCGGATTTCCTGCCATTACTTTTGGCCGGGAATGACAGGTGATGTGCGTCGGTATGTGAAGTCATGCCCTGAGTGCCAGAGGGTGGCACCGAAACACTGGACAGCACCGGTGGTGTTGGGTGAGATGCCCATCATGAACTCTCCTTTCGAGAGGGTAGCCATCGATATCGTGGGTCCACTTCCTAGGACTATGAAGAGGAACATGTATATACTCACAATGGTGGATTGCTGTACAATGTGGGGTGAAGCCATACCGTTGACCAAGATTGACTCGAAACGAGTGGCGGACGCACTGATGGAGGCCTTTACTAGATTAGGCTTTCCTGATCAAATACTGACGGACAATGGGTCCCAGTTTTGTGGAAAACTTATGGATGAGGTATTTAGGGTATTCCACTCTAACCATATCCATACCAGCCCTTACCACCCTCAAGCCAATGGACAAGTAGAGCGTTTCAACGGCACGTTGATGACAATGCTCAGGAAACTAGCGCAGGAAAAACCTGATAGGTGGGATGAATATATCCCAGCAGCACTCTTTGACTATCGGGAAGTTCCTCATGGCTCAACAGGACTACCACCTGCTACGTTGCTGTTTGGTCGTCCAATCAAGGGACCGTTGGAAGCCATGTTGAGGAGTTGGACTGAAGAGGGGATATCAGAAGAAGTGATCTCTTCTTACAAATATGTGGAGGAACTGAAAGGAAAACTTCACAAGGGATGGACTCTGGCAAATCAAAATTTGAAAAAGGCCAGAAAAAGACTAGCGGCTTACTACAACCGTAGGTCTAAAGACAGATCTCTAGAGGTGGGAGATAAAGTCTTGTTGCTACTCCCAACGGGAAACAACAAACTGGAGATAGGTTGGCAAGGACCATTTCCCGTGGAAAGGGTGATATCCAGAACCAACTATCAGATTCGGATCCGGGGAAAGTCGAAGATTTTCCATATCAATCTCTTGCGGAAATACGAAGAGAGACCCGGAGAAAAAGCAGCTCACCTCATGGCAATGGCAGTTGCAGTGGAGACGGAAGTGGGAACCAACGAGGGAAGGGAATATCCCCTGGTACACCAGGAAACCTACAAGGATGTACAGGTGAACCCTGATCTGACTTCCCAGGAGAGGGAAAAGATAACCCAGGTTCTCGGGTCTCATAAGGAGATACTGACTAATAAACCAGGACGAACGAGGTTGGTGGAGTTCGAGATGACTTTGACCACTCAAGAGCCTGTTCGCCAAAAGGTTTACCTAGTGCAATTCTCTAAAGAAAAGGCCCTGGAGGAGGAAATACAGAAACTGTTGGAGGATGACGTGATTGCACCTTCCACATCCCCATACAATGCGGGGGTAGTTTTGTTACGAAAACCAAGTGGAGAACACCGGTTGTGTATAGACTACAGACTTCTGAACAGTCATACACAATTTCAGGTGGAACCTTTGCCGAATCCAACTCAGCTATTCGCGAGGCTCCATAAAGCAAGGTATTTCTCAAAGGTAGATCTGAGTCGCGGGTATTATCAGATTCCGGTCAAACCAGAGGTTCGACCCCTACTGGCCTTCAGTACCCCCAGTGGACATTATGAATTCAAGGTCATGCCCTTTGGACTCAGCAATGCACCTAGTGTGTTTACTCGCATGATGAGGACTTTACTAGATCCTTTAAAGGATCCGTCCATCATCTCATTCATGGATAATATTCTGATTTCCAGTGACAGTTTGGATGACCATTTACAATCCTTGGAAAGTGTTTTCAATAGGCTCAAGGAAGCAGGGCTTACAGCTCGTCCAACCAAGTGCATGATCGGTTACCAGACTCTGGAATTTCTAGGTCACACCATCACTCCAGGACACATTGTCCCAGAGGAAAAGAACCTAGAGAAAATCAGAAGTGCTCCAAGGCCGAAAACGAAGAAGGATGTGCGATCTTTTCTCTCGTTGTGTGGGTTTTACCACAAATTTATCCCACATTTCACAGAACTGGGAGCTCCTTTAACAGAAACCTTGAAAAAGGGATTCCCGGACCAAATAGTTTGGACACCAGAGTGTGAGAGTGCCTACAGTCAGTTGAAGGAGGCTTGGTCAGCAAACCTGTGTTACAGCTCCCGGACCTTTCCAAACCATTTGTGTTGAGAACGGATGCAAGTGGGATTGGGATTGGGGCAGCTTTGTTACAGGAAGGAAAAGACGATGCTTCAGTTTTGAAACCAGTGGCATATGCAAGCAAGAAACTTCTCCCGGCTGAGAGGAATTATTCGACCGTTGAGAGAGTGTTTGGCTCTTGTATGGGCCGTACAAAAATTCCAGCCTTATTTGTATGGAGTTCAGTTTCGAGTTCAGTCGAATCATCAACCTTTGATATTCCTGGCCACTTCTCAGAAGCTCAGCGCCCGTTTGATGCGGTGGTCATTGCTACTTCAGCCATACCACTTTACAGTGGAGTATATACCTGGGAAGGAAAATGTTGGAGCTGATTTCCTGTCTAGACATCCAGCTCCTGAAGAAGAGGAATAGGTCATCTGAATCGAACCTCCAAGAAGAAAGATATGTTGCGGACTACTCTCTTAGGAGGGGGCCTAAGTCACAGGATAAATTAACTTGTCAGTCGATCGATGACAACCAGGCCCGACATTATTTTGCTAACACAATTGACTCTTTGATGGTGAACAAACTGAGGAAAATACGTCGGTACAGATTCTCTGCACCTGGTCGACAGTGTGTATGAGATCAAAGGGAGTCACGTCGAGTTGTCTACACACAGTCGACAGTTTGATGACAGGATGTTGTTCGAGAGGTGTGTATTGGCAACATTTGTCTACAAAACGGGAGTTGGCCGTTGAAAGTAATGGACAGATGTCTGCTAGAGGTCAGAAGGATTCTGTAATGGGAGAAAGGTCTCTGGCTCACAGACAACCCGGATATTTGTTGGATGAGACAAAGAACTCCCCAGATGAAAAGGAAACTTGACAGTTAATTGACTCTGGTTAGTCTGGAAACAGGAGGACAAAGCCAGATTCTGGACTGATTGGCGTCTGGACTTTCTGGTGACTCACTCAAGCACCCATATAAAACCCAGTGCAGTAAACAGGTAGAGGGAGTCGAGAAAAACATTCTGTAGTGTTAGGAGTGGGGATTATTCCGAGTTGTGTTATATGAGAGGGACTAGACTATCTAAGTAGTGATAGTTATCCACGGACATAGATCCGATCGGATTGCCTAGTTTCTCGAGTAACAACAGGAATAGACATATGGTAGGCAATTAATTATATCTAACTTAAGAGTATGATTAGGAATAGAGTACAGTACTGTGCGGTGATATAATGTATTATAGGTGCAGTGATATAATGTATTATGATTAGTGATAGAATGTTCTATAAGTGCGGTGCTAGAAAGTATCATAGGAGCGTCGGCACTAGTATTCTATTGTGTGGCTTCAAGTAGCTTGTGTTATATATCATTTTACTCGGGAAGTTGAGGACAATGTAGTGGAATAATAATGAGAGAGATTAAGGATGGTTGAGAGGGAGGAGGGGAATGTGTAATGGTAGGATCTTCCAGTAGGGCATCTGCTGGGTTTCTACCCGTTCCTTTAGTCTTTCCTGGTGTTGCCATGTCTCAGATCATATGATTGAGTTATTTGGCCGTATGACAGAGATCGGATCTCTGTTATAGATCTGAGTGCTGTTATTGGCCTACACTTGCTTAATTCTGGCCAGGACTGAGTTGCCCTCACCATGATGTTATCTGCTCTACAGGTTCCATGTACAGTTCCCCTTGAGTGTTCCACTTGAGTGTGCGATGATTTACTACGAAGAAGCAGGTTCAAAGTTTTATACAAGGAGGGCTCAGCATCTGAAGACAGAGGTTGCTGAGAGGCCGCTACATAGGGCTTATACCCAAGTTGGTTTGCGGGAACCTGGCTTCTGCTGAGCAGGATATGTTGACGAGATTGAGGTTTAGCCAAGTGATAGATGTACCAATAAACAGTCAGAACATTGCATAATTTATACTGATACCCAGAACAGTTAGATTGAGGTGTTAATATGAGGAATCTTTAGAACCAGTGACTCTAGATCCATTAAGATTTCTCCACTAACAGTGACAATAGGATTATAATTTCCTGATTAACAATCCGTTAAATAACCGAGGAAGTTCATAGTGTGAATCAGACTCTAATTAGACAGTGTTTGTCAGGGGTGTCCAAGCATCCTGGTGGTTCCAGACAACGGAGGAAGTCTTCACGTGACCGGAGGAGCATCACCTGGGTGAGGCTACTTGTATGGGATACATGGTGCTGGTGTGTCTTCAGCACAGGGATGAGAATGAATATCCTCTTGAACACTGATCTGAGTCTATAGACGATTTAGAATACCCGTCACACATTCTACACCTTATACACACATACACTTCTCCTACATATACTCTTTTCTTTAATAAATTTCTTGTTTTTTTTTGTTGAAGCGAGAGTTGTCAAGTATGTTATGCTGGGGAAGAATGAGAGGGGGCATGATCCAGGGGTGAGTAAGAGTGAGAGGAAGGTGTCTTCAGATTGAGGGAGTGTGTGGACGGAGTCTGCTGGATTTCTCAAGAATAGAGATATTGAATTAAAAATAATGTGGGTGTTGATTCTCTTTACTCCAGGGACGACACTAAAGTGGTAAAGAAGAACAAGTAACTAATACGACAGTCATTCTTTACACACACACGACAGTTATTCAAATTCATCACGGGAAAACATTGTTTTGAATACTAGTAAAGTTGAGTGGAAATTTTTTTTTTATCTCAACACCATTACACACATGCGCACATACACACATGCAAACAGACATATACACGCACGCATATACACACATGCACATACACACATGCACATACACACATGCACATACACACATGCACATACACACATGCACATACACACATGCACATACACACATGCACATACACACATGCACATACACACATGCACATACACACATGCAAACAGACATATACACGCACGCATATACACACATGCACATACACACATGCACATACACACATGCACATACACACATGCACATACACACATGCACATACACACATGCACACAGAATACACACACACACACATGCACATACACACATGCATACAGACATATACACGCACACACACACACACACATGCACAAGTGCACAGATGCCATCCATCCATCATGTGCCAGGCCGGAAAGCGTGGGCGGTCATGACTCGCCATCTCACTCGATCACCAGAGTCGTGGATCAGCTCAATATTCCTGTCTCGACGATGCCATGTGGACAAGCCATCCAGGTATTTCACTTCTCTGTCTTCCCCTTGGTCTGTTCCCTTCGATCTTGCCAGTTGTCATCAAGTTCTGCAATTAATTTCTTCTCATAACATGCCCAAAAAATGTTGACTGTTTACGTCTAATGTCTCTAATCAATTTACGATTTTCATTTGTTTCATGTAGTACTTGGTCATTTGTTTTTCTGTCTGTCCATGGTATTCTTTGCATTCTCCACAGAAACCACATTTCTACAGCCATCAGATGTTTTTCAGCTTGACTGTTCATTGTCCAAGTTTCACATCCATACAAAAGTACAGGTTCTATGTAGCACATCAACACTCTTTTTCTCGTTTCATTTGATATCTATTTTATTTATTGGTCAGTATGTTTTTCATCTTGCTAAAGGCTACTTTCGCCATGGTGGTTCTTGTTCTAATCTCTTCAAGGCATCTCTTATCAGATGTTATGACTGTTCCGAGATAATTGTACCGATTCACTTGTTGAAGAATATTCCCATTTACTTGTATATTACATTGCGGTATTTCTTTCTTCCTATTGACGACCATCATCCGTGTCTTTTTACAATTTAATTCTAACCCCAGTTGTTCACTGTGTGCAACAAACGCATCTGCTAATTGTTGCAGATCCTGCTCATTGTCTGCAATCAACACTGTATCATCTGCATATCTAATGTTATTGATGTTTCTTCCTCCAATGATGCTTCCATTTATATCTTTTACATTTCTGAAAATAGTTTCACTGTATAGGGAAAAAAGATCTGGAGACATTACACATCCCTGTCTCACACCTCTCTTAAAAGGCTGATATTGTCCTACTTCATAATCAATCCTTATGGCAGCTTGTTTTTTCCAATATATGTTTTTAATAAATCTAATCTCTTTTCCATCAATTTGTAGATCTGCGAGCATATCTACCATGTTGACATGTCTAACTCTATCAAAAGCCTTTGTGTAGTCAATAAAGCAAAGATGTATATCTTTGTTTACTTCTATAGAACGTTCAGTAACTGAACGCAGCATATACACAGCATTTACTGTACCCACCCTTTCCTTCTACAAACCCACATTGTTCTTCCCCTATTTCAGGTTGTATTTTCTTCCTCACTCTGTGCATGATAATTCAATTAATTCGCAGCAAAATCTTCGTCACATGACTCATGCGCATACATGCACACATGCATAATTGCATCTCCCCGTGTGGCATATACTATACATTCATATTATCACCCACAGGAGAAAATCACAAATGATGAAATCAGGACTAAAGTGAGGAGTAAGAGCAGTGCTAGATTTAATTAGAAAACCGCATGTTAGTTAAATGGTTCGGCCACATGACAACAGACAATTCATCACAAGAAGCAATGATGTACAGACCATATGGAATCAGAAGAAGTGGCCGACCATGTAAACCAGTGTTTCCCAACGTGGGGCCCACGCCCCACAGGGGGGTAATTTGACTGTTAAGGGGGGCAATTCGAAAAAGGAAGAAATCGGCTGAATATAACAAAACGGGGAGACTTGAGACTGAAGTTAACTAAATTGGAGCCTGACATAAGATCTCTTTGCAGCAAGCATCAAGCGCAAGGATCTCACTAAATTTAAATAATAAATAATTACTAATAATTAAAATAATATAAAAAAATCTTTCATTTAAATTATTTTGTACTTGAATTTCAGTTCTCCATTATATGTTTTGAAAATTTACTTACTGTGTTTGCTCAATAATTACCTAGTGATTTCTTCCTAAAACCTATCATTCAAGTTTCTTTAGTGAACATTTCAATTTTTGAATATTAAAAATAATGTATATGTTGAGGGGGGGGGGGGCATGGGGCTGGGGAGGGGGGCAATATGAATTTTAGAAAGGCATAAGTGGGGCATGGTACAAAAAAGGTTGGGAAACACTGATGTAAACGGTCCCTCTGTCCATCGTTTACATTGTCGGCCTTTGAGAGTGTATAATAACAGAATCCGTGGGAATTTCGATACATCAATCAATCAATCAATTAGGTGCTGTCTACACAATGAATGTTGGCTTCAATGGATTTCCAACACTGCGTGTCTCTCGCCCCGAGTGTACATTATGTCAGGCTAATATTGGTCCATCTCTTGATGTTATCTTCCCACTTGTATCGTTGTCCACCTCTCGCTCTCTTGCTTTCAACCTTGCCCTCCAGTATGGTTTTTATAAGTGTATCATGTCATTAATGTGGCCGAAACATTTCAATTGCCTCCTTTTTATTTCTTTCATTAACTCTCTTTTTATTCCCAGTTTTTCTAGAACCTCTTGAAGCCCATAATTTTATTAAAATTTTAAGATATGAAGCCGATGAAGGCATACACCCCTGTTTGACTGTTATTGATGCCTAAACCTTGACACTGCACGTTATAAGAAGAACAGGGTGAGATGAGATAATGAGATTCTCAGGTCTATGGGATGTCCTGCGCCATTCTCTTGTCTTAAAGAAAATAAACACGTTTTTCAATCACCTAAAGTAATGAAGCTTTACATAATAGAATTACGACACATACAGGAAGTTGCGGCGATTAGCCCTTCATCAGCAAACAAACACATTCACAAAACACAACATGAATGTGTTTGTTTGCTGATTAAGGCTAATCGCCGCAACGTCCTGCATGTGTCGTAATTCTGTTATGTAAAGCTGCACTACTTTATGTCATTTTATATTGTTTACATTTTCACAACTTTACTGCAGTTCCATCAACATTTTTTTTCAGTCGACCAGGACATCTAAAAATAACGTATGATGTCAGCGGAAGTACCTACGCCTGACAGTACTTCCTGAAAGCCAGTGGTTGCCTCCCATGGTGGATATGCAGAAGTGAGAGAACGGTGACAGTTGTAAGACATGTAACCCGTGTTTGTTTCACAGCCATTGTATTCTCTGTGAATTCTTGTTTATAAATGTCTGACATGGAGTACAACAAGCAGTGCATTTATCTGAATGGGGCAATTTATTCATGAAATCTTGTTTTCAACTTCCTGAATGTGGTTAAGCTTTTTAAAGTTATTTTTATTTTCCCCGTCTGTTTCCCCCGCCCGGCCAAATAATATATTAATAATAAAACAGTAGAGTAGTCAGTTTACTAATTAGATTAGTAATGAATAGTAACTAATTTGCGGCACTACAAGTCACGCATTTACTTAATCATTTAATGACCGTTTTACTTCTGCTTTCGTCGGGTATATGTAACTATGTTACAGTACTGTACTGCTGTACTGTGACAGATTTTGAGTTTTTTTTGGGTGCGGTTTATGATTATTATTAGAATTTGGTTGCGTATTTACCGATTTCTCTTGGTCTGCCACTGCCTCTCTTCCCCTCGATCTTCTTCTCATCACATGGCCAAAGAAAGCTGTTTGTCTCTTTCTTATTGTTGTATATAATGTTCTAGTTTCATTAGCCTCTTTGAGGCGGTCGTTGTTAGTTACTTTGGCAGTCCAAGGATTTCGTAACATTTGACTCAAGAAACCACATCTTTTCTTCTTTCAAGCTCTTCCTAATTTGTTCATTTACATTGATTACAGGTTCTATATAACACTTCAGCACTCTCTTTCTTGCATTCAATGATAGTGACTTATCACATAAGATATTCTCCATTTTCTGAATTGTATGGTGGTTAATAAAATACATTGCTGTCACCATGTTCATACTTGTTAACTGATAATTTTCGAATTTGTTCTTTTTTAGGTCAAGGTGATGGTGTCATTTTGTTGAACACTTTATTCTAACTGGGAGACAACCGTTTCTTCACCGCAGTCTGATCTAGGCTAACATGCCTTACTAGAGCCCTTAGACCAGATGGCTGTTCACTTAATTGGGGATGGAAGCATCTTTCTGTGAATTGTTGAATGTTTGAAAGGAGTTGCAAGTACAGACATCTTCTGTGAACTTGTTCATCAATTATTGGCACATCTTCTCACCTGTTTGTGAGGTCATTATATTTGATCATTTTAAAAAGATAATTGACACAAAAACAAAAGAAAAAAAAATGTCAGAATTAAATGATTCAGTGGAATCCATGGATGATATGGATCTTCTATGTGAAGACATGGATGGCCTAATGGATATGACAGATACGGATGATGTTCCAAGTGCTCTGATAATTGCCAACATTGATCAAAGTGTTTTCATAGATCCAGTTGCTCAGGTAAGATATTGTCATGTATCGCTTTATTTTCATGACATTGATACAGGTAATCCGCTGGCGTGAAGTGTTACACATTTAAGAGTGGGGGGGGGGGGGGGGGGGGGTGGCTAAACATTATTCAGGAGCCAGCCCCTTTCTCTCAGGAGCCAACCCCTTTCCTGTCAGGAGTCAGCCCCTTTCTCTCAGGAGCCAGCCCCTTTCTCTCAGGAGTCAGCTCCCTTTCTCCCAGGAGCCAGCCCCTTTCCTGCCAGGAGCTAGCCCCTTTATCTCAGAATTCAGCCCATTCCTCTCAGGAGTCAGCCCCTTTTCTCTCAGGAATCAGCCCCTTTCCTCTCAGGAGACAGCCCCTTTCTCTCAGGAATCAGCCCCTTTTCTCTCAGGAGCCAGCCCTTTTCTCTCAGGAATCAACCCTTTACTCTCAGGAACCAGCCCCTTTCTCTCAGGAGTCAGCCCTCTTTCAGGAGCCAGCCCCTTTCCTGTCAGGAGTCAGCCCCTTTTCTGTCAGGATACAACCCCTTTCTCTCAGGAGTCAGCCCCTTTCCTTTCAGGAGCTAGCCCCTTTCTCTCAGGAGTCAGCCCCTTTCCTGTCAGGGTACAACCCTTTCTCTCAGGAATCAGCCCTTCCTCTCAGGAGCCAGCCCCTTTTCTCTCAGGAGCCAATCCCTTCCTCTCAGGAGCCAGCCCCTTCCTCCCAGGAGCCAGCATATTTGGTTGTCACCACAATATTCTGACAATTGCCTGGGATTTGTCAATTATCCCTGCTCTTAGACTGGGTCAGCCCTGGCGCAGTAGCGGTGGGGAAAGCAGAAGCAATACTCCTGCCATGGAGAGTCTCCACGGTGAAGTGGTCAAGCCATTTGGCTCGGGCTCTGAAGGTTGTGGGTTTGATTCTGGGCCGCGCCCTTCGGTTCACGAGTGAAATTTTTCGGAGACTCCTGTGGGTCGTCGTTAGAGCTACGGAGTTTGTGCTTTGTGCGGCGCTTTCCGCACTGCGGAAAAAGACCGAGCCATATGGGATAAAACCCGGTGCAATGAAGTCGACCCTG
This sequence comes from Cepaea hortensis, assembly GCA_963921405.1. NCBI lineage: Eukaryota > Metazoa > Mollusca > Gastropoda > Stylommatophora > Helicidae > Cepaea > Cepaea hortensis. The sequence goes on from OY992886.1 coordinate 108,964,899, forward strand.
TCGACTTTTAAGCGACTTTTTTAAAGCCATGACATATATATATATATATATATATATATATATATATATATATATATATATATATATATGTATATATATATATATATATATATATATATATATATACATAATGTTTGTGTGTGAGAGAGAAAGAGATGTAGACAAAAACAGGGCGCTCGGTTACCATGGAGTAGAGTTCTCTGTTAATCTATTATTAGCTGTAGATATATATGTGTATGTGTGTGTATTTATATCTGGTTGTGAGGACACATACATACATATTGTATTTCCATATCAATTGCATATAGCATAATGTGTCAGGTGTTAGTCAGATATGACTGTGCTATTGTGGTACTACCTGCTTTCTGTTAGCACCAAATGTTGGGTGCCGCTCACAAAACCAGACACCCACATTGTGCCAACGGCTTCGGGTGGAGGAGTGCATTTGGGAGGGTACATTCTTACCCTAGTATGAGGAAATGCAACCTGAAGACTAAATATCATGGCAGGGCAAACCAGGCCACAAGCCTTGGTCAGCAACTGGTCTAGGATGGAATCTCCGACACGCAGACAGTTAGAGTATTGCTTTTCTGATCAGATAGCTTCTGCAGCTTGTCTTGCTTCAGACGTATTGGTGTTACCTTTCCTCTGGAGTAAACTAGGCAGGCTGAGAGAGGGATCATGCAGCATGGGCAACACATGGTCTCTAAACTCAGCCCAGGCTTTGTGTTACGGAGAGGTATAACTCCATTTTACAAACTATCGTCTGTCAAGACGGCAAGGTGGCAGTTAGTCAGATATGCATACATTTTTGTTCCTTTTTTTCTGTTCTGTTCAATTTTCGTCACCTCTTTTCTTGTTTCTTATCTCTGAGATCCGTTCATAGTTTTTGTGTTGATCTGACTACTTTTCAGATGAAAAGTTAGGTTTTCTCATTTGTATGTGTTTAGTTGTATTTCTTTCTTACTCGTTGATAAAAACTACAACTCATTCTTTTTCCTTTCATTACGCTTCCTAGTCACATTTGATGTTTTTAAATCTGCTGAAGATGATAGGAACTTCATTAAAATATATTTATTTATATTTTGTTTAATTGTGATTCAGTTGGCCAGATTTTTCTATGCATTTCAACCAGTTGTTGTTTTTGGTTTGTACACCTCATTCTTCAGTTTGTGAGAGGTCTCACTAATGCTCTTTCATTGGACAACAGCAATTATGAGATGAGTTGTGTGTTTGTGTGGACGCGTGAGGTATGGCAGACTGACTGGGTAGAACCAAGTCTCTCAGGTAGTAGGTTTTAACCTCGGTCAAGGCAACAGGAATGATACTAATCAAAGGTACAAGAGAAAACCTATTCTGTACACTGTGTGATAACAGTTAGGACATGCAACCTTTAACCTTCAAGTCCAAATACACACAATATAGTTCAGAAAACTGTAATGATAGACATAATGTGCTCACGCATACACACATGTAAGCTCACCCACATACACACATGTAAGCTCACCCACATACACACATGTAAGCTCACCCACATACACACATGTAAGCTCACCCACATACACACATGTAAGCTCACCCACATACACACATGTAAGCTCACCCACATACACACATGTAAGCTCACCCACATACACACATGTAAGCTCACCCACATACACACATATAAGCTCACCCACATACACACATGTAAGCTCACCCACATACACACATGTAAGCTCACCCACATACACACATTGTTATGCATTTATTAATTGATTATTCCTTAATGCTGCTGTTACTTTATTCAGGCAGCATTTGAACATACCTTTCGTGAGTTGGATAAAGATGTCAGCTTCATCTACCTAAAAAACTTTCGACGTGCCAGGTTGCAGTTTTCATCAACAGATCACGCTGCTGTTGCACGAATCCGCCTCGATGGGATCGTCATTTGTGGACAGAGCATCAGGTGTTATTTTATTCAGGTAATTGGTTCCTGTATGCCTGATTATGTCACTCGAACAATCAAATACAGAGGTTCTAGAAAAACTGAGAATGAAAAGAGAGTCGATGAAAAAAATAAAAAAGAGGCAAGTGATATATTTTGGCCATGTTAAAAGACAACACTCTTATAAAAACCATACTGGAGTGTAAAGTTGAAGGCAAGCGAGCAAGAGGTAGACAATGATACAAGTGGGAAGATAACATCAAGAGGTTGATAAACAACAATCTGACAGAATGTACAGTCAGGATGAGAGACAGAACATATTAGAGATCCATAGCAGCCAACCTTCATTATGGAGACGGCATCTGATTGATTGATTATGTCACATGAGTGAGTCAATGAAAGCGAGAGGTAGAATTGATCAGCTGTTCTAGAACACCATGATTATGTCATAATATGCGATGAGAGGCTGGGCAATACTCATTGCTTAGGGGAAGATGCAGGCGAGCATTTATTTAATCAGGCTGCCTGTGACACTACCAGCATAGAAACTCTTTATTGGCTACTCAAGAAGGTGACAGGGTGTAGTGGAGTTGGTTCTTCAACTCATACTCTTATTCTGTATCACAGATTAAGTGATTCAGTGGCAAAGAATAATATATAGCCAGATAGGACCTCCCTTTGTACAGAAAGATGATATTGCAATAGAGTCGTCATTTGTTTTGTTTCGTGGTATCCTACGCAGTTTCAGTGCTCAGTTAATGGACATTTACTTCAATTAATGGACATTTACAACATAAAACTTGTCCATTTGATTGTGTTCCATGTTTGGTGCAAATATACTTTTTGTTTAGCACTGAATCAGTTATATAGTGTGTGTATCCATGTACAGCGTGTATGTCAGTGTTCTGTGTTATTTGTCAGAGAGATGTGTGTGGTTTTTAGTAGACTTTTTAAAATTTGGACTAAAATGTTAACTTCTCATCCTTGACTTTGGAACATTAATTACAAGTACCTGTGGAGTCTATTTCATATTGTGTTGATTTTATAATCATGACTATCAGGTATTTGTGATATCCATGATGTTCTATCAAAACTTCATTCATGCTAGTATATTCACAGCTCTTCAATATTGTTCTATCCACCTTCATTCATGCTAGTATATTCATATTGTTCTATCCATCTTCATTCATGCTAGTAAATTCATAATGTTCTATCCATCTTCGTTCATGCTAGTATATTCATAATGTTCTATACATCTTTATTCATGCTAGTATATTCATAATGTTTTGTCCATCTTCATTCATGCTAGTAAATTCATAATGTTCTATCCATCTTCATTCATGCTAGTAAATTCAAAATGTTCTATCCATCTTCATTCATGCTAGTAAATTCAAAATGTTCTATCCATCTTCATTCATGCTAGTATATTCACAGCTCTTCAATATTGTTCTATCCACCTTCATTCATGCTAGTATATTTATATTGTTCTATCCATCTTTGTTCATGCTAGTATATTCATAATGTTCTATCCATCTTCATTCATGCTAGTATATTCATAATGTTCTATCCATCTTCATTCATGCTAGTAAATTCATAATGTTTTGTCTATCTTCATTCATGCTAGTATATTCGTAATGTTCTATCCATCTTCATTCATGCTAGTAAATTCATAATGTTCTATACATCTTCATTCATGCTAGTATATTCATAATGTTCTATCCATCTTCATTCATGCTAGTATATTCATACTGTTTTTCATGCTAGTAAATTCATAATGTTTTGTCCATCTTCACCCATGCTAGTAAATTCATAATGTTCTATCCACCTTCATTCATGCTAGTATATTCATAATGTTTTGTCCATCTTCATTCATGCTAGTAAATTCATAATGTTTTGTCCATCTTCACTCATGCTAGTAAATTCATAATGTTCTATCCACCTTCATTCATGCTAGTATATTTATATTGTTCTATCCATCTTTGTTCATGCTAGTATATTCATAATGTTCTATCCATCTTCATTCATGCTAGTATATTCACAGCTCTTCAATATTGTTCTATCCACCTTCATTCATGCTAGTATATTTATATTGTTCTATCCATCTTTGTTCATGCTAGTATATTCATAATGTTCTATCCATCTTCATTCATGTTAGTAAATTCATAATGTTTTATCCATCTTCATTCATGCTAGTATATTCATAATGTTCTATCCATCTTCATTCATGCTAGTAAATTCATAATGTTTTGTCTATCTTCATTCATGCTAGTATATTCGTAATGTTCTATCCATCTTCATTCATGCTAGTAAATTCATAATGTTCTATACATCTTCATTCATGCTAGTATATTCATAATGTTCTATCCATCTTCATTCATGCTAGTATATTCATACTGTTTTTCATGCTAGTAAATTCATAATGTTTTGTCCATCTTCACCCATGCTAGTAAATTCATAATGTTCTATCCACCTTCATTCATGCTAGTATATTCATAATGTTTTGTCCATTTTCATTCATGCTAGTAAATTCATAATGTTTTGTCCATCTTCACTCATGCTAGTAAATTCATAATGTTCTATCCACCTTCATTCATGCTAGTATATTTATATTGTTCTATCCATCTTTGTTCATGCTAGTATATTCATAATGTTCTATCCATCTTCATTCATGCTAGTAAATTCATAATGTTCTATACATCTTCATTCATGCTAGTATATTCATAATGTTCTATCCATCTTCATTCATGCTAGTATATTCATAATGTTCTATCCATCTTCATTCATGCTAGTAAATTCATAATGTTTTGTCTATCTTCATTCATGCTAGTATATTCATAATGTTTTGTCCATCTTCATTCATGGTAGTAAATTCATAATATTTTATCCATCTTCATTCATGCTAGTATATTCATAATGTTTTATCCATCTTCATTCATGCTAGTATATTCATAATGTTTTGTCTATCTTCATTCATGCTAGTAAATTCATAATGTTTTGTCCATCTTCACCCATGCTAGTAAATTCATAATGTTCTATCCACCTTCATGCATGCTAGTATATTCATAATGTTTTGTCCATCTTCATTCATGCTAGTAAATTCATAATGTTTTGTCCATCTTCACTCATGCTAGTAAATTCATAATGTTCTATCCACCTTCATTCATGCTAGTATATTCATAATGTTCTATCCATCTTCATTCATGCTAGTATAGTCACAGCTCTTCAACAAGTAGCTTCACTGATTCAATGCCATGGGATGATTGATTGTCTCACTGATTCAATGCCATGGGATGATTGATTGTCTCACTGATTCAATTCCATGGGATGATTGATTGTCTCACTGATTCAATGCCATGGGATGATTGATTGTCTCACTGATTCAATGCCATGGGATGATTGATTGTCTCACTGATTCAATGCCATGGGATGATTGATTGTCTCACTGATTCATTGCCATGGGATGATTGATTGTCTCACTGATTCAATGCCATGGGATGATTGATTATCTTAAGCGACTTCCTGTATCTGCCATAGGTTTATATATCACCAAAATGTTGTCATTGCATTATAATACAACATGTCTGCTAGCATATTAACTGAATGACTGGCGGCACCTTGCCATCTTGACAGATGGTAGTTTGTAACATGGAGTTATACCTCTCCATAACACAAAAGAAAGGGCTGAATTTAGAGACCATGTGTTGCCCATGCTGCATGATCCCTCTCTTGGCCTGTCTAGTTTACTCCAGAGGAAAGGTAACAACAATACGTTTAGAACAAGACATGCTGCAGAAGCTGCTGTTTCAGCAAAGCAATACTCTAACTGTCCGCCTATCTGAGCTTCCATCCTAGACCAGTTGCCGATCAAGGCATAGGGCCTGGTGTGCCCTGCCATGACATTTAGTCTTTAGGTTGCATTTCCTTGCACTAGGGTAAGGCTTGTACCCTCCAAATTGCACTCCTCAGACCCCCAAAGCCATTGGCACAATATGGGGTGTTGGGTTTGTTGAGCACTGCCCGACATTCAGCACGAACAGAAAGCAGGTAGTCCCTGTCACACGGTAGCTCAGTCATATCTTACTAAGACCTGGCACAGATCATATTAACTACTTTTAAGTTATAACTGAGACACACCCCTACTTCCCGTTTTCTGTCATTCATTTTTGTTTGGTCTAAACCTACTTTTTGTTTCACACAGAATCTGTTAAATGATTAGTATTTTACTTTGTAACATTAATCCCCCATATAGGAATTGTTTTGTGATATATTGCTTGTAGCTCACTAGGGTTATCTACCCTTGTCAGATTTCCACTGTTGTAAGCTTATTGCAGTGAGTCTATATTCAAGGAGCCATATCCTTTGAAGTTGATATCTCTTGCACTCCAGTATGTCATGTTATATTTTATTATGCTTCTGGCATTCAGCACGGTTGCTTTCTTAAATAGTTTGATAAGCTGTTCCAAGTTGTAACCTCAGTCATTTGTTATTGCCAGGAATTTTCAATTCTTTTGTGACCTGACAGCTCTTATTAAAGCATTTAGCCATTTGTATGCATGTCTTCCTTTCAAGCCTTAATTCATCTTTTATGGCCATTCTTCTGGTTATCTTTTTTTAATTGCTGATTTAATGTTATCGTTATTCAGTGCAACATGTTAAGTTAGCTGCATATCCTTTACAGGGTGTCTTAATCAATCCCAGCTTCTTTGACTGTTATTTACAAGGCATATTTACATTCAGTAGTTTGCCATTGCTTTCTGAATGACATGCTCATACCGTTGTTAAAAATCTCCCCAAATAGGTCAGCTTCCAAACTGCCTACGGCTGGTTTAAAAAGCCATATGCAGAATTGTGAATCACCTTTGTTATCCCTTCGCCACATTCAGCTACATGTATAGCATTATTATTGTTTGCTTTGCCCTTCTTTGTTTCTTTGTCCACTATTTCATGACCACCAATTCTGACAAGTGCTGGTGTGCACACAGTCAATACAGAACATTGTCTGGTGTTGATGCATGAAGTGGCTTAGAAGGTGATTTCTGCTTTATCTGGTGTCTGGTGTTGATGCATGAAGTGGCTTAGAAGGTGATTTCTGCTATATCTGGTCTCCTACAAACCGTGTTGTTAATTTGGAGTCAGAATTTGTGATATATAATGAATGTTTTACAACTGTGAGTATCTGGGGAGGGTTGCCATGTACCATTTTTAGTAATTTGAGTACAGCCACCTTTCTCCAGTAAAACCGGATACGATCTTTGTTAAACTGAAGTTTCTCATTATTTTCTATTGTGGAATGTAAATTTCTATCCCCAAGTTATTATCTTCTCTTTTGAATTCTGACTGTCTGGCGAAGGGGTTATGGACACAATTCGCAATCCCACACACTGCATTCTAAACACAGTTGTGGGCGATTTGGAAGCAGAACACATTGTGTTAGTTTCCATACAAAGGTATGTGTGCCAGAAGTTCAGAAAGCTATGGGAATATACTGAACGTAAACTTGCAAAGAAGTCACTAGAAGGCCAAAAAAAAAATTCTGTATTTGACTGCGGCGTCCTGTAAAGGAAATGGGACTATTTCTTTTGGACTCATCTTTGTAAACAGTGATACTGTCTTCACATTAGTTGTATGTAACTATTGGCTTCACATTAGTTATATGTGACTTTTGGCTTTATGTTTTATTTCAGGGACAGGCTTCTTATGTAGTTTAACTGCTAGTTGCTAGTCAGTTTATGATTTTATTAATTGTTCTAGCGGTGTAATGGGTGCATGCTTTTAAATTCTGGTTATTAATTTATTTAAAATATCTGAAATTCTTCATTCTAATGTGCCTATACATGCTGTGAACTCAACTTATCAAATTTAAACCATATTCTGTGGGCCTGGCTGTGTTCTTATCTTCCATTGTCTGATCACCATGTTAAGCTTAATTATCACTGCCAGGCACCAATGATATGTCAAAGGGAGTCTGGACTCACGTGTCCAAACTCTGTTGCATTGTCCAAACTCCATTTCACCTATACACTCACACTTAAGAAATAAACAAATGGGAAAATGCACAACATGTGCAAGTGGTAGAACAATCAGACCGTCTGCCTCACACATTGTGGAACATGTGTTTCATCCCCACTAAAATTCTGAGTTTTAACTCTTTCACTTAATAGCAATGCATGAAGTGTGAACAGCTCTTTCCTTTGAATCCCAACCATCATAGTATGTTGTCTGACTTTTTATAATTGGTTGGAGTGCACCAAAGAAGTCTTGGCTTTAATTGCCACTTGCACTGTGTTAATTAGTGTCTTTAAATATAACATACACATGATTGTTCATAGTGGTTATTTCCTGACTTGTCTATTTTCTCCAAAACCTTCTGGAACCGAAGGAGTTAAAACAAATCCTAGCATATAGACTATATGATGCCTGCTTGAGCATGCGGTCTTTAATCCTTGGTCTTCAGAAGAAAACAAAACAACAACTTCCTACACATAACAACAAAGGTACAAATGCCATACTGAAAACAAACGTACATGGAAATTTTATCATCTAAGTGGTATACTAAGCACAGTTAATCATGAAGCTAATGTTTGGGGTGATGTTACTTTTATTGTTTGTTTCCAGCCTCGGCCAGTCATGGAAAATGAAAATGCCTTCTTGCGGCCACCTCAGCCAAAGCGCATGTTCCTGATCTCACCTCCAGCCTCACCTCCAGTGGGCTGGGAGTCCATGCCTGAGACGGAACCAGTCATCAACTACGATCTCCTACATGCCATTGCCAAACTGACCCCAGGTTTGTTTAGCGTCAACATAACTTTATCATGTCTTTATCTCTGCATATTGTATGTATTGTATTTTAGGTCTCGCACTATGATTTTCAGGCATTGGAATGTCTTGTTGTACTTCCTCAGATGTTCTCAATGCCTGTGTAACCAGGGCCGGTGTCTCTACCTCACCGGTGTCTCTACCTCACCTATGTCTCTACCTCACCGATGTCTCTACCTCACCGATGTCTCTACCTCACCGGTGTCTCTACCTCACCGGTGTCTCTACCTCACCGATGTCTCTACCTCACCTGTGTCTCTACCTCACCGATGTCTCTACCTCACCGATGTCTCTACCTCACCGGTGTCTCTACCTCACCGGTGTCTCTACCTCACCGGTGTCTCTACCTCACCGGTGTCTCTACCTCACCGGTGTCTCTACATCACCGGTGTCTCTACATCACTGATGTCTCTACCTCACCGATGTCTCTACCTCACCGGTGTCTCTACCTCACCGGTGTCTCTACCTCACCGGTGTCTCTACCTCACCGGTGTCTCTACCTCACCGGTGTCTCTACCTCACCGGTGTCTCTACCTCACCGGTGTCTCTACCTCACCGGTGTCTCTACCTCACCGGTGTCTCTACCTCACCGGTGTCTCTACCTCACCGGTGTCTCTACCTCACTGATGTCTCTACCTCACCGATGTCTCTACCTCACTGATGTCTCTACCTCACCAGTGTCTCTACCTCACCGGTGTCTCTACCTCACCGGTGTCTCTACCTCACCGGTGTCTCTACCTCACCGATGTCTCTACCTCACCGGTGTCTCTACCTCACCGATGTCTCTACCTCACCAGTGTCTCTACCTCACCGATGTCTCTACCTCACCGGTGTCTCTACCTCACCGATGTCTCTACCTCACCGATGTCTCTACCTCACCGGTGTCTCTACCTCACCGGTGTCTCTACCTCACCGATGTCTCTACCTCACCTCTTGATACACTGGAGTTTGTTTAGTTCTCTTCATGAGCCCCACATTGTGGTTTTGTCATACCATTTTATTACCACTGTTCTGTGTGTGCGCTGTCATGAGCTGAAATGTAAGCTCTGATCACATTGAAGCGTGTAACCGGCCTTACGGCGAGAAGTACGCTTTGGCGATGGCCAAAAGAGAAAGGTCTCTCCTAAGCTTGACACTCGGAGAGCAACTGTTGTCGAAGACAGACTGGTCGAGACTCGTTGAGTGTAGGCAGTGGCGAAGGTCATCTTGCCGCCGTTATATTATAGTTTTAATTACTATTGTTATTAGGCATTTCACTGTAATTGAGAGTTGTGATAGATAGCTGTGATCATGTTAGATATTGTAAATGTGAATTCAAGGACACAATAGAGATTGTAAACTCGTTCGGTGTCTTGTTCAATACTTATAATTAATATGTCACTCTGTGGTTTATCATGTAATGTTAGAATCAAAGTGTAACATTATAACCATTCATTCATTCATTCAGTAACATGTCCTTTGCAGAACCTCGCTCCCATAACAACCTTCCGGAAAACCTCTTGATCACAAGCAAGATGACCCGCATCTGATACACCCATCTGGAGATCATCCGCCACATCCTGCACCCATCTTCTCTTCGGCCTTCCTCTTCCTCTCTTCCCAGGCATATACCCCTCCATTATTGTTCTCTCCAAACTTTCATGATGTTTCAAGTAACCAAAATATATCAATTTTCTTTGTTTTATCATCTTTAATAGCCAACCCTCTTCAATATTCAGCTCTTGAAGTATGGTTGCATTTGTTCTTTTCTTTATCCAAGATATTCTTAGAACCTGTCTATAACATTTATATTCAAAAGCATTTATGCGCTGTTCGGCTTGTTTAGTAAGTGTCCAAGTCTCAAAGGCGTTTGTTACAATGGGAAAGATGCATGCTCTTAAAATTCAAATTTTTGCAGTTCTGTCTGTCCCACTCCATAATTTATTCAGCCACTTGATTACATAATGAGCTTCCTCCGAAGTCGGAGAGTGTCTGCCTGCACGGTGAAGAACCACCAGTCTGCACATCACTAAACCAGGCATGGGACAACGGATACTCACACAAACCTCAGACCGGTATGACATCACACTGATGTTGGACAACAGGATGTCTTCATCCGACATACAGGACTTCGCGCTGGAGTTCACAGCCAGCGAACACAAGCAAGTAAGCAAGCACATAATGAGCCAGTCTATTGATAATAAGCAAATCGACTCAGTCCACCGACACTCAGCAAGCAGTTCTGTACCTGAACAAGGTCAACTTTGCTGAGCCATTCACAACAATACTATATTGAGCCAAGACAGCTTGAGGACACACCATGCTAATCCAACAACCATGTCAACATGAACACTAATATTATTATTATTATTATATCTAAACCCATATAACCGGCCATGACACGTCCAATGTTAATGTGACTGCTGGTGTCTTAAAGTAGTGTCAACCACAGCTAACTCATTGTACTGTGAGCAGATATCATTTGTGACAAACGGCCTGTTACATCATCCTTGACTGATGGCAGGCACCATTTAATGATTGTTTATTAGTAATTATTTTAGTCATTCTCCATGTTTCTGATCAATATAGCAGTACTTATTTAACATTCAACATTGGGGTGAAATATTCCAAGTTTGGTGCTAAGTTTAATTTCCTTTGACTTCTACAAATGTCCTAGTGCAGTGAAAGCTCCTCCTGCATTTGTATTCCTATTGTAATATCTGTGTCTGTTCCTCCATCTTGATCTATATTATTGCCTAAATGTTCCTTCTCCAGAACAACAAATCCTAGTTCAGTCACCTGAGGGTGGTCAGTAGTCGTACAGTTCCAACTTCATACTAACTGTTTTCTCCATAATTTCTCAGTTCCTATGCCAGCGAAAAACACACGACATCCACAGTATTGACTCACATGAACTCTTGAAGGAAACAAGCTATCCTTAGCATGAAAAAGCAGTTCAATGTCCAAGAAGGTGGTCAGTCGAGCAAAACTTCAGCAACTTGAGCACACATTATCTAAGGCAAGATAACCACCCACCATGTTCTTAAATTTACACTTCAAATCACAGCAAACGAGGGCACAAGCAAAATGCACTCTGAAAGAAATCCACAGCTCACATTGTTGCACCAAACACTACGCAGGAAGCCAAAGAAGATTAATAAACCAACACAGAACTGGTGTCGTTAGCCACTACATGCTATGGGATTTACTGAGGAGGGGATCCGAGCACTTATGGACTGAATGGTTCTATGTGCAGTGAGAATGATCTGTCGACTAACTAACTTACTTACTAACACTCATCTCAGTAGCTCGGGGACAAAACCAAATCTTACAAGTCCAAACATCGGAAAAATGCACTAGCAAAACTAAACCTAGGGACACAATCCTCCACGTCTTCCCGAACCCGCCTGCTTAGTCACCATGTTGGCCAGATAACACACACACAAGTAACTCGACAGACGGTGCAGAGAGCAGAACCCTGCTGCTGTCAATGCAGAGGTTAACGCGCTCATCTATGAACACTCAGATAGCCCCGAAGTGCTCATCTATACAGATGGATCTATTGTAAAGCAGCAGAGAAGTGCGTGGGCATTTACAGCCCGTTCGGCGGGCCGAACCGTTCAAGAATCCAGTGGTGCCCACTCTATGACCACGAGCAGCATGACGATGGAGGTGATGGCAGTTACACAGGCTTTCATATGGCTGGAATCACAGTATTTTACCAACGTGTGTGTACTAAGTGATTCAATGAGCATGATTCAGAAGGTCGAAGCTGGATCTGTACGTAGACAGTGGACTGAATCGCTGCGGAAGTCTGTTGTCCGTAAAGTCACCTTCATCTTCGTCCCGGGACATGCGGGAGTCGAGGGAAATGAACGAGCTGACAAACTGGCTGGCTCTGCACCCCCTGTAGATGGCCAGCCCATGGATCGTGCCGATGTTATTAACGTCCTTAAAGATATGGCGAGAACAGAGGACTTTGACGTCAGTGATTCCACATCGCTGTCCAGGATGAAGGAGTAAGAATCGGCACAGCCAGATGCGAGAGGTACATCGGGAAAACAAAGCGTCTCGTCAAGCAACACAGAACTGGCACTATTAGCCACCGGACGCTGATGAATATGCTGGGGGGAGGATCTGAGCACCTATGGACATGTCCGGAGTGCAACGAAGATACCCCAACTGATAACTGATAACTGTTGGCCAGATAGTTAACTTGTGGATAGAGGGTGCTTAAATCTTCTGTCTGTCTCTAGATTCTTTCTTTTATATTGTCCAATTTGTCATATAATTTTCTTCTTTCATATGTTAAATTTATTTGGTTAAGTGTCAATATTTGATTATATTTATCTGTATTATTTCTCTTTAGGAGAAACACATGAAGTACACCCACCATCAGTGACGGCTCCATCAATCGTCGTTCATCTCTGTGACGATTCTGGTGGTTTCCAATCAGATAAACAAAAGATTATACAAACCAGGAGACCTGAGGCTAACTGAATCACATGTCCTTGGCGTCACAACTTGATTTCACACTGACACTAAAGCCACTGCCTACACAGACATGTATATGTGTGATTTGAGGTCACCCTGCCTGGTCGAGTGGGTGCATCAGACATGGGTGCTTGGTTGTCCCAAGGAGGCAGTTTACTGGGTTCACTTTCCAGCAATCCATGGCAGACATGTCTGTGTTGTTTTAACTAGGTCAATGTTAAAGCTCTCTCAGACAGACATGTGTGTGTGTTGTTTTAACTAGGTCAATGATAAAGCCTTAACAGGCAGACATGTTTGTGTTATATTTTAACTAGGTTAATGGTAAAGCACTGATCTACAGACATGCCTATGTTTTATGCTTTAGCAAGAATAATGTTAAAACACACACAGATATGTTTGTCTAATGTTTTAGCAAGAATAATGATAAAACAGTTAACACACAGACATGTTTGTCTTATGTTTTAGCTGGAGTAATGAAAAAAAATTAAAACATTACTAGAGTAATGTTAAAGCATTAACAGGCAGATATGTTTGTGTTATACTTCAACTAAAGTAATAGTAAAACATCGGCATAAATGTTTATTTTATGTTTTAAATATAGTTTCGTTACATATTTACAGGCAGACATGTTTGTGTTATTTTGTAACAAGAATAATGTTAAAAAAACTGACCAACAGACATGTGTTGTTTTTGAGCAAGGGTAATTTTAGAGTACTTATAGACAGACATGTTTTTGTGTTATGTTTTTGCAAGAATAATGTTACAACAGTTCCCCACAGGCATGTTTATGTTAATGTTTTACCTAGATTAATGATAAAATATGGGCACTAATGTTTTGTGTAATGTTAAAATGCTTATAGATAGACATATTTGAGCTATGAGTTAACAAGAATAATGTTAAAGCTTTTTCAGACAGACATGTTCACATTGTGTTTTACCTCGAGTAATGATATGGACATTTATGTTTGTTTTACATTTTAACTAGAGTAATGGTAAAACATAGACATTTATGTTTGTTTTACATTTTAACTAGAGTAATGGTAAAACATAGACATTTATGTTTGTTTTACATTTTAACTAGAGTAATGGTAAAACATAGACATTTATGTTTGGTTTACATTTTAACTAGAGTAATGGTAAAACATAGACATTTATGTTTGTTTTACATTTTAACTAGAGTAATGGTAAAACATAGACATTTATGTTTGGTTTACATTTTAACTAGAGTAATGGTAAAACACTTAAAAGGCAGATGTGTGTATTACATGCTAGAACAGTAATAAAAACAGATAAATGAAACTTGCTGATACACATATGCAGTGATACATTATTAGGTATTGTTATAAGCACTAGTAGAAATACAATGTAGCATAAATTGTAAATTCAAATAGAGAATTCCCTTCGTGATATAAACAGAATCCACAAACAATATGTTGCACAGTTTGTTTCCTGGCATATTGTCAGGGGCATATCCCTGGGCATAACAAACGCTCTACATTTGAACAATATCTGTGACTGTGTGTTTTGAATTTCAGCCAGTTTTAAATCTTTATAGCGCTGTTAATAACAGATGGCTGTAATTTCATTGAAAATGTTTTTGCTTTAAAATGTAGCTAGCGTAATAATGTTAAAAGCACTTACTGACCTAATAATACAAGGGGCTTCTCATAAGTCTTTAGCCTGACCATTAAGGAGTAGGCGGAGAAAATTGAAATTTGGCACAGTGCTTATTCCTTCTCAATGTAGCCACCACCTGAATTTATGCATTTCTGCCATCTCTGCGTGACCTTGAAAAGACCTTCAGAATAAAACAACCTATTTTTCGAACTAAACCAGTTATCACAAGCCAGTATGACATCTTCGTCACTGTCAAAACTATTTCCTTTCAGCTGTTTTTTTTTAAGATTTGGGAAAAGAAAAAAGTCTGATGGAGCCAAATCTGGAGAATATGGTGGGTGTGGAAGAATTTCAATATTCAAATCATTGACAGTTTGCAGCACAAGCCGTGCTTTATGGGAGGGCATGTTGTCTTGAAGCAAAGGCAGAATTTACGTACGCGCTATCCCAGCGGGCACACACTTTTCTCATGTTCAGTCTGTTGTATAAAATTCTAAAAACTGTACTCTTACTCAGTTTTTCTGAACCCGATATCTCTGCAATTGTTATTTTCCTATCCTAGTCTATGATTTTCTTCAATTTTGCAGCATTTGCACTCTGAGGACGGTCGTCCTGACCTTGGCAGATCAGCAACTTAGGAACGGCCACACTTAAACTGCAAACACCAATATTTTACTGAAGCATACTAAGGACAGACTTCCTCAAGCACTGGCTCCATCTCCCTGTGTATTTCTGTAGGTGTTTTTCCCTGTAATATCTAGAATTTTATCACAGTCCTGGCATCTGATTTCTCCATTGTTCTGACAAACTGTTGGATGTGCAGATCTGGTCAATAGGGTGTAGTGTGCCATGCACCATATCGGCAAAACCAGTTGAGGAGGGAAATTCATAATTAATGTGTCCATTACAAATTGAATGAACTATACATGTGCCAAATTTCAATTTTCTCCGCCTCACTAGTGAATATCTCCTGCGTATTAATAGGGTACCATTAAAAACACTTCCTTACAAATGGGCAGGTCCTAAAATGTAACATGCTACAATATTTATCGTGCATATAGTTAAACACTGATTGTAACTTACTGCACAATGGTTTCTAGGTATAATATTAGAAGAGAATACTATTAATGCATGTTTATGTTGGTGATGCAAATTATATTGAAAATGCTGTCAAACCGTAACAGGAAAATGATTACAATACAGTTAGTACAACAACTGGAATACTTAGAAACAACAGAAAATATAATCAAAGGGGATCAAGGTGCTTACTTTGTAACAAGTAATATCAGTGGGGGACAACTGGAATACTTGAAAATAACAGAGAATATCATCAAAGGAGAATAACTACAATTGTTAGCAACTCTTAGTATAGATGAGTAACAGACAATTGTTAGAATTGTTTAATAGTTAGATCCATGACCCCTATGGATGACAATTACTTTTAGATTAATATCCAACATTTGGTTGATTCGGTCACAGGATTATTAATCTGAGGCTGGGATGGGCCCTAATTATAACTTCTCTTCTGAGCTTGAACAGTGTAGGAGTAACGGACAGGGTAGGAGTAATGAACAGGGTAGGAGTAATGAACAGGGTAGGAGTAATGGAATATAGCCTTAGTCTTACCCATGTTAACTCTTGGGGGAGCACATGCCACCAACAGTGGCATTTAGCCAAACACTGATAAATCTACACACTGGCTGTATTTTTGTCTGTAACAACCAGTGGTATTTAGCCTTAAACCCCCCCCCCCCCCCCACACACACACACACACACACACACACCACCACCACCACCACAAAACACACACCCCCTACAATCACTAACAGCAGAACATTATGACAACCCGTCGTCAGCAAATAACACAAAATGTGATTTGTATTTTATTATTATTTGCTGATCAAGGCTTGTTGCTAATTTGTTTTCTGTTTTTGTGTGGTCCCATACCAAATGTCATTGTGTGGAAGTCTGGAAGCACATGAATTTATAAATATCACTTGAGAATGAGGGTTATAGATTGACATGATTACCCATGCCAGCCAACAATGGATGTACAGTAGAACACTAAGATATGTTTTGCAATGACTACAGCCAAAATCATCTGCTGTCTCATTATCTCATTACAAATGATTTCCTTTGCTATGTCAAGAAAGCTACAAGGGACACCAACAAGAGGACAAGTAAGAAACAACCACATCACACAGGCAATCAAGAACATAGGTTTCAGACTTAGCTGCGCTAAAGAGAATTACTGAAAACTTGGGAGAATGGAATCACATGATCAGTTGACTACATAATCGGCCTTCAAACTGGCTAACATGATAGTGATGAGAACAGGGAACAGTGGGGTGACATGATCAGACGACTTTATCACTAATATTTGGACTAACATGGTGAGAACAGGGAACAGTGGGGTGACATGATCAGACGACTTTATCACTAATATTTGGACTAACATGGTGGGAACAGGGAACAGTGGGGTGACATGATCAGACGACTTTATCAATAATTTTTGGACTAACATGATGAGAACAGGGGACAGTGGGGTGACATGATCAGACGACATTATCACCAATTTTTAGACTAACATGATGATGATGTGTCAAGCAAAGGAACATATTTTGAACGATGACAGCTGTTTTTTTTTACCAAGCAATAATTATATGTTGACTAAATCTCTTGATTCATAATTCATTACATACAGATATATATATATTAACTCATTATAAGTCAGCAATATATTATATGTTGGACAGTAACATAATAACATAAAACACTTTTCACGTTACTGACTCATTTTGCACTAAATAGTATGCCATGCATTTATTGTTTATGCAACACAGCACATATGTTCATTGTTTACAGTACATAGCTCATATATATCTGAAAATAACATTTTAACCATGTAATGAGTGATCACCGTACAGAGAGAAACAAAATAGGAAGCATCCCGACAGTAGTCAGAACCCTGACAGTGTGGCACAGAGATGAGCGATACAACCTGAACTGGCCACCCAATGTGGCACAGAGGTAGGGCAATACAACCTGAGCTGGCCACACAGTGTGACACAGAGGTAGAGTGATACAACCTGAGCTGGCCACACAATGTGACACAGAGGTAGAGTGATACAACCTGAGCTGGCCACACAATGTGACACAGAGGTAGAGTGATACAACCTGAGCTGGCCACACAATGTGACATAGAGGTAGAGTGATACAACCTGAGCTGGCCACACAATGTGACACAGAGGTAGAGTGATACAACCTGAGCTGGCCACACAATGTGACACAGAGGTAGAGTGATACAACCTGAGCTGGCCACACAATGTGACACAGAGGTAGAGTGATACAACCTGAGCTGGCCACACAATGTGACACAGAGGTAGAGTGATACAACCTGAGCTGGCTGCTCACAATAACTTTGCAAGTGAACAGAAGATTAGACAACTAACAAATAAACAGTGTAACACAACTGAACAAAAGATACGTAGCTCACAATTGAACAGAAGATTAACTAGGCCACAAATAAATAGTATGGTATCCCAGAGATGAACAGTCTGCAAATGATAACCCATAAATGAACATAGGTAACCCATTAATGAACACACGTAACCTATAAATGAACATAGGTAACCCATTAATGAACATAGGTAACCCATTAATGAACATTGGTAACCCATTAATGAACATTGGTAACCCATTAATGAACACACGTAACCTATAAATGAACATAGGTAACCCATTAATGAACATAGGTAACCCATAAATGAACATAGGTAACCCATAAATGAACATAGGTAACCCATTAATGAACACACATAACCTATAAATGAACACACATAACCTATAAATGAACAGTCTTAGATAACCCTACATTAACAGATAGACCACCAATGAATAAGAATTCCCAGGAATGTTACATATAAAAATAAAATCAACACATAAAAATAACAATTAGTCAATTAGTATTTCAACTAAGATTCAACCATTTTCAGTAAGATTTAATCATTTTCAGTAAATTCACAGAAACAATGACAATCATGAAGAAGGAGATGTTTGTTGGACACTACATTTGATTTGCATATTTTTTTTTTTATAGAGAAGTATAATATATATCACAGTGCATTTTACCTGTACATATTTTGATAGGAAACTATACTATGCTTTACATGACCTTTTGTATATATTTTTAAGTGTTCACTTCAGATACCTTTACAGTTTCCATTTACCTGGATGTTTTATTTCTGTTGTGTTCATACTCCTCTAGTTCACTCAGACACCTTCAGCTATTTTCTGTAAATTTGAAGTTTAAAAATAGGTAATCCTATGACATATACTTCCATAGGAGGGTGAAGAGTTGCACCTTACCATGTACTCGGTCATGTCGGTATAAGTTCCCTCTGTCCGTTCCAGTCCCAGGTCAGTACTTAAGAAAGAACCGAGTCCTCGGCCACTTGTTCACAACAGTGTGGACTAACATGGCTCTACAATAGCTGTTTGTTGTGAAGAGTTTAAAGGTGAAGGTAGTCCCATGGCAGAAGCCAGACCCGGCTGTATGTCTGTGCTGTGTTAGCTCCATCACATGTTCTAGCTCTGGGTGTATGGAGGAATGGGTGCCAGTCCTTCCCTCCCCTAGCCATGGCCAGCCCAGGCATTGAACCCTGTCTGATCTCACTCATGCCATGTCAGCTCAATTTCTTAACCAGTTCGCTACAGCTAAGCTGGCTGGGTCAGCCCCAGAACCGTACAGGTCAGTAAAAATTACCCTTCCTTAGCTGAGGATGGAACCCTAACCACTTTCTTGACAGACAAGCTCACTAACCACTATGGTGCTGCCGCTCCTTGAGGAGTTGACATGCACTATTATTTGAGGGCTGCGATTGTCTAGGAAGTAATTGGCAGACTTTCTATGAGAAATTATACATACTACCTAGTATATGTGAAGTCCTGTGACCTGCCTAACAAGTATCTGTAATGGGATTGCTGTTATCTTATATATGTATATGGCTGAAATGACATGTTATACGTTAGGCTGTGGGTAGCCGTAGACTGGACTGACCCAGACATTTGACCCTTGATGCAGCTTCATCTGCACTATACAATACATGGCTGTGATATTATTGTAGAAAACATGTACGTATTCCTTTGAGAAAGCAGTGAAAGAAAGTAGATGGTTCCAGGAACACTCTGGTTATAAACTTTGTTGATTCCAGCAGCCCTGTCTGCCTCAACACACAGACATTGCCACACTGTCAGCCCCCTCACTCTGCCACAGCCAGGTCTCAGTCTCTCCAAGCCTCACAAGTCAAGTCAGTGATGGGCCCTTTTCTCACCGTGGACATCTGGTGCTAGACCAGTATTTAAAAGACCAACCAGCACTCAGGGCTGATGTGGTCAGTGTCACGCCGGCTGCCTTCACATCGCCAGACATGGCCTGGTACTCACTGTAGGCCGGCTGGGCCTGGGTGTCATGGTCCACTTCACACATCTGCTGAGATGCAGATGAACCCATGCCCACCAGATGGACAGGCAAGCACCTAGCCACTGTTCTAGTGTGGCTTCCTGTATGCCTTGCATGTATCTCTACAACTGCTAGAAGTTTCACATCACTGAGACATCCAGACAACGTCTGATTAATGTGAAATTGCCTTGTATTGTTGTCTTTCTTGTGCTTGTCCCATGCAGCACTTTTTACCATCAGATACTAGCATCCACTTCTTGTCACACTTCCCATAATTCTCCGTGGTTGACTGCGTGGACAAGTGGTGAAGTCTGTGCTCCAAAGGTTGTGGGTTAGATTCTGGACTCTTTCATTCAATTCATGAGTGCAGTTTTCTCGCGGGCTTCTGGGGATCATTGCTGGAGCTATGAAGTCCAAGCTTTGTGTGCCACTTTCAGCAGGCTGCCCTGCAGAAGCCATATGGGATACAACCGGTGCCATGAAGTCATTCTCTCACCTGTAAACTTCCCATCATCATGGGACTTAGAGGTGCACAACTACCCAGCACTTCATGACACATGGATAACCAAACCTCATACATCCGTTACATGAAGCATGTGTGCTAACATGACCACAAATGTATCCCCAGTGTATCCAAACCCTTTTATTTATTACCTTTGGATTGTCTTCAGGCTTTGTTTTATGCAGTGACATTTCTGTGTAGTTTGTAGATAATTTACTTAGACATTACCTGTCTTCAGTGATATTAATTACGTTTGTATATATTTTGGGCTCCTTTCATTCTGTGTTATTTGTCTTGATAAGAACTTATATCACAAACATTCAGAGGTCTATTTATTTTTTCATTGAGGGTTTATTTTTCTGAGGCTGTGTACTGTTTTTAAATTATGTATCCAAACTTATGTTATTTATACGTTGTGTGTCCTGATGGATAAAGAAGGAAATATTTATGCCATAATTTATGCATCCTTTTGGTGGAATGTACGTACTTTATGTTAGAACCACATGAGACATATATCACTCAACACTGCCTACGTCTACGTACGTAATGGAGCTATTTTTAGATTATTAGCCACGCACTTTATGTTTAGTTATGATAATGTGTGTATTTCATTATTGTTTTTGTTTATTCATAGTTTAATTGAAATATTTCTATGTAATTGTTATGGTTTGTTGTGATGCTGATGTTGTGGGCCAAATTATTGTCATGACCAGGGTTAGTATTGAAGGTCATCTCTCAGTATCTGTTTAAATTTTGCTACAACATGTGCAAGTCAATAGCTCTGGCGACACACGTCCATCTGTGCTAGCATTATTTACAGCCGGAAG
The DNA here is from genome assembly GCA_963921405.1 of Cepaea hortensis. Classification (NCBI taxonomy): domain Eukaryota; kingdom Metazoa; phylum Mollusca; class Gastropoda; order Stylommatophora; family Helicidae; genus Cepaea; species Cepaea hortensis. Next base: position 108,986,522 of record OY992886.1, read on the forward strand.
AGGAGAGGGTGAAAGATGAGTTTCTGGTGTCTGAAAGATGAGTTTCTGGTGTCTGAAAGATGAGTTTCTGGTGTCTGAAAGATGGGTTTGCGGTGTCTGAAAGATGGGTTTGTGGTGTCTGAAAGATGGGTTTGTGGTGTCTGAAAGATGGGTTTGTGGTGTCTGAAAGATGAGTTTCTGGCATCTCATCTGCTGTCTTAAAACCAGATGTGCTCCAGGTACAGTTTTATATACTTTCTAGGATAGTCGGGCAGGAGTTATGCAGTGCCAAACAAACCTAATGACAGCTGAAGTCTTAGGAAGGAAAGGAATTTATTTGGGCACCGCCAGGCAAACCTAATGCCCAGTGAAGTCCTAAGATACGAGGGGAAGTCAAGTAAGTAAGCTACAAATGGTTGTAGGAAAATAACTAAATATGATAACTACTTGAAACCAGTTTATTTTTATACATACATTGTCCCTTTATTTCTCAACACAATTTCCACCAACATTGATGCACTTATCGCATCGTTTTATCAGTCCTCCCAAACCGGCTGCATAGATGTGCGTGCTCTGTTTTCTAAACCACGTTTTCACTTCACATTCAACTTCGGTGTCATTCGCGAAATGTCTCCCGCCAAGGTGGGTTTTCAATGGACTTAGCCTCTAGTGATTTCCACCTTTTTGGTCCACTGAAAACCCACCTTGGCGGAAGACATTTTGCAAATATCGCTGAAGTTGAATGTGAAGTGAAAATGTGGTTTAGAAAACAGAGCACACAGTTCTATGCAGCCGGTTTAGGTGGACTGATAAAACGATGGGATAAGTGCACCAATGTTGGTGGAAATTTTGTTGAGAAATAAAGGGACAATGTATGTATAAAAATAAACTGATGTCAAGTTGTTATCATATTTAGTTATTTTTCTACAGGTATCTGTGACTTACCTATTGACTTACCCTCGTAGACAGGGGAGGTGATGGGTAAACTTCATTCTCTCTGACATCCTATGAGAGAACATCACCTCAGCACCGAAAGTGTCAAAAGCTGGCCTGGTATGGGCATGCCACACGTCATGACACCCTCTCTAAGGTAATCCTCCAGGGAACAGTTGAAAGCACATGTAAACAAAGAAGATAGAATGAACGAAAGTCTTTATTTTCAAAGGATTAAGAATTGGGCACGCAGGCCCGTCTGACATTCTGCCCTTCTAGAGATACTCCTAGACTGATAACATTACAGAGTTGACAGTGTGTAGTACTTCCACACTTGTATCCATTGTTGAGGACAGAGTTATGGAGGGATCTGTTTAGAGATGCTTCCATCATGACACCCCTACATCCCATGTCTGGAGTTAACTGTTTTAGTGGAGGAGGTTTCTTGTGATATTGTGGTTGTGTGCCAAATTATTTTTGTTACAACCAGGGGTGGAAATGATGATCAGCTCTCAATATCCAATCACATTCAATGCTTCGGCATGTACAAGGCAACAGCCTCTGACAACACCAGTCCAGCTCCTGGCTTGTCTGTTTGTTGCCAGCATGAGAAGGGATGAAAGATGAGATTCTGGCATACCAGTATCCCAGTTTCCGGGGTTACGAGTTGAGATGAATGCTGACAATTGATTGTAAAATTTGCAACACTAGTGTTTGGTTCATTGTAATTTATCTGCATTGTGTGTTGTTAGTCTTAATGTTTGTGTTCAATTATATTGTTTAATTGCACTTTCATCACCATCATCATGTGCCCTGGAAAATTGTAATTTATCTGTAATGTTTGTGGTTGTTTTGTGTTTAATTTTGTTGTTTAATTGCACATTCATCACCATCATCATCATCATGTGCCCTGCAAAATGGCTTATGTGTTCATATCCCACAAATCTCTGTCCTTTGTGTTCTGGAGTTTTGCCGATTTGTTGCAGTATTTCTGTTTAATGGTAATGTCTGCTTTATTGTAATGTCTGTGTCTGATTGTCATACTTGCTCCATTGTATTGTTTAACTGTCATATTTTTGGTGAATTGCAACTTTTTGTTTAGTTATAGTTTGTATTTATCAAGTTATAGTTTGTATTTATCAAGTTATGGTATGGAGTTATAGTTTGTATTTATCAAGTTATAGTGTGGTGTAATGTTTCCTTCATTGTAATATTGATTTGTAATGTCCAACTTTCATTGTCTTGTTTATATGTAGGTAATTTTACACAATTGGCAATCAATATGTGGACATGTTTGTGATCTATATACATATATATATATACGTATACACCAGTGAAATGTTTAACCTTGTAGCTGACAGGCTGGCTCCCTGTGGGGCATGGTGGTAGTTCTGTAGCTTTTGATCTAGCATGTGTTTAGTGTTCAGCATTTTATATAACAGTACTTTCTGTGACAATACTATTATCTATCTGAATATGTTGCTTAAAGAGGGACAATCCTGGAGCTTTGATCCATCTGAATATGTTGCTTAAAGAGGGACAATCCTGGAGCTTTGATCCATCTGAATATGTTGCTTAGAGGTACAGTGTCAGAGCTTTGATCCATCTGAATATGTTGCTTAGAGGGACAATGTCAGAGCTTTGATCCATCTGAGTATGTTGCTTAGAGGGACAATGTCAGAGCTTTGATCCATCTGAGTATGTTGCTTAGAGGGACAATGTCAGAGCTTTGATCCATCTGAGTATGTTGCTTAGAGGGACAATGTCAGAGCTTTGATCCATCTGAGTATGTTGCTTAGAGGGACAATGTCAGAGCTTTGATCCATCTGAGTATGTTGCTTAGAGGGACAATGTCAGAGCTTTGATCCATCTGAATATGTTGCTTAGAGGGACAATGTCAGAGCTTTGATCCATCTGAGTATGTTGCTTAGAGGGACACTCCCAGAGCTTTGGTTGTGTAAAGTAGAAGACACAAGTAAAATCCCAGCATGGGCTGCATATTTGTACGAGATCCATTGGTTTCTAATGATATCACATCTCTCAGAATTCTTGGGTAGTGAGATGGGATGCCTAACCTTTACTGATAAGGATGAAAAACGGGAGGTATTTTTGTGCACATGTTAAAATTTCCATGGCAGTTGGAAATTGCAAAGGGTAAGCTATAAAGTCAACACCCTGGCAAGCTTGTTGGGAAAGAAAGGTGACCCATGGGTGGATAGATAATGTTTTCCTTAGAATGTGTCTAGGGGAGGTCAGTCTGGGAGAAATGCATGCCGATGTCGGACACACTGTCCTCTGAGCTGGAGAGGTGCATGACTAGGTGTCACATGATCCCCTCGACAGAGGAATCAACAATAAGAAAAATGTATATATCAGACATCATTGTGTCTGTTGCAAACTTATGAAAACAGCAACAACATTTGCTTCTGAAGGAGCTATTATAATTACTGTGGGGTGGAAAAAGTTCAAGTAGCAGTAGGATAGAGTGGTTCAAGGCCAGAACTGGTTGGAGCAAAACAGGTGAAGAAAATCCTGTAATGTATGGAGCAGGCAATAAATGAGCCATGTCTGTGGCTTTGGGGTAAGGAACACAGCTTCACAATCCTGGCATACTGGGTTTGAAGTCGGCCATGGGCCACTTGGAAGCTGACCACTTTGTTGATTTTCACGGTGGTATGAGCGTTGGCCATTCAGAAAGCAGTGGCAAACTAGTGAATGTAAAATTGCCTAGAAAATAGAAAAAGCAAAAAAAAAAAAAATATATATACACACACACACAATAAACATTGCTGGGATTTATTGCGACGTAGTGGAAAAGGACATGCAACTAACTGTAACCAATAATTTTAAGGTAATATTGGTTCTTGAAGAGGGAGTTAACTCAGAAATATTTCAGTTTTGTGGCGGTTGTCTGCTCTTCAGTTCAGTGTAAGATCATAATCCTTATAATATTGACAGTCAATAAGAATAATAAGAAGATCACCAAGCATCCATATTGACAGATCATATGTGAAATGATAAGTTTAATTAAAGCAATTAACTCACAGACAAGGATAAACTACAATGATATATGTGGTTACCTTTATAGGAAGACGGAGTTGAAGAGTTCACTTGTCTGGAAATAATAATAATAATGATATTAATTATAATGCCCTCCTCTCATCGAGCTCAGGCCGATTCCTTACAGTGAATCTGTGTCTCAGTCAGAAGTTATGACCTTGGCTGTTGTGTCTATCCCCAACATTTTCATGCCTCACACATATCTGTGAATCATAGCAGTTGTTGTTCAATTTTACCGTTACTGTTTGCCAGATGCTCATAAAAGGTGTTCTTTGGAATATGTCCATCGGATGTGCGGTGTGCATGCCATCGCATTCCATGATGTCTAAGTGGCATGCATCATTGTGTGAGAGCACTTCAGCATTAGTTATTCTGTCCTTCCTAGGGATGCTGAGAATAAAATACAGACATCATTAGTGAAAGGTGCTCAGTCTTGTCTCCTGCTGGACATATGCGGTCTAGCGTCCACTGCTGTATAAGAAAGAATTGATGTCACAGGTTGTATATCCACAGACTTAATGTCCACTGTCAGTTTTGGGTTTCTCCATATCAGTTTCATGAGAACCAGTGTCTGGGTCTCTTTTTTACCACTACTAGAAACAAGTAATATTTTTATAACGTTTGGAATAAAAATCAAAATTTACCAGCTGAAAATTGTACCCTTCCAGCATGTGGTTTCAGAACCTTACAATAACAAACGTTTTTTAATAACTAAAAAGTTTTAATACAATTAGTAGGAGTAGAAATTCTGTGTGAATCAATATGGTAACAAATCACAAATACCGACAGCTTCTTGTCCAGAGAATGACTAGAATGACAAGAGAGAAACAGTGATGTGGACCTTGCAAAGAGGACTAGACAATTTCCTGTTGATCAAGAGTGAAGAAAAGGGGCTGGCACTGGTTAGGACACACATGGATGCAGTCATTTAATAGCATAACTAGAAAATTTTTCCTCTGGAATCTATACGGCAAAAGAAACATATGGAGACCAAAATACACACAGAGAAGAGAGGTGTAAAGGGAGCTGGGTGAGACAGGCAGGGCACTGAACGATCTACTAGATACTACTGATCTATGATATATGTTGTTGCTTATGGACATTCTTATTTGGTTCGTGACAATGTCAGTTGGGTAAGTTCACATGCCAATGTGATATTCAGCACTCTGTCTCATTAATTATGTTGACTTGGTTACGTCATGAACATTCTTACTCAGTTAATTTAGATACAATTGATATTTTACATCAATAGATTTTTTTTTTAACGGCATGTGAATCAAATTTGTATAACTACTTTTGTTTGGCCAATGCGTGTTTAATTGTTATTTCATGAGCATATTCAATTATTTGATTATTACATTGATTGAGACATCAGTTTCAAGATGTAATCAATCATGTTTACATATTGAATTTACATATAATACATAACTGTTCGAATATCTTCAATTTTAGTTGGCTTAAAACATAAATTGTATTTTTAGCATTTTTGAATCAGATTTTTTAGGAAATACCATGCTCATTTCATGCTTCTGTGGCTATTGCATGTCTAATTAGTTGATTAAAACATTGATGTTTTAATGTTAGTTGATACACACATGTTCATATTGATGATGTCATGTTTGATTGGTAGCTATCTACGTGAGCATGTTTGATTAAAACATCACTTGATGCTTTCTCAAAACATTTGATCCAGTCATGGTTTAATGCTTGATGCTCAAGTATCTGGTATACTTCATGAGATAAAAACTACTTTTGATATTTCTTTTACTGGTCTCAAATATAATGGTATTTCTGATCATACTGTGAGCATTGTACCATGGCTGCACCGAGCATGGTCTCTCCCACAGTCAGCCAGTAGTTTATGTGATCATACACATGTCCACACCTTTTATGCATTGACTATTTTGGCTGTTATTTGTTTCAGCTATAGTAATATATGCTAAATTATTATTGTTGTTGGTTGTCTTATTTTAGTAATGTTTCTTTTGTGTTATCATCATCATCATTATCATTGTCAGCAGCAGCAGAATCAGCACATAACCATGTAACCCCTACTGAATCCTGGCACTACTCTCCTACCCCGAGAATTAACCAAGATAAAAGAGCCAGAATCATTGGTGAAAGAGGGACTATTTTTGATGATCAGAATCCCCATATTGTGCTTGCTCCATTGTGGAGTTTACCATGGCATTGTCAATCAAAAATTTTTTGTTGTTGGGTGGACATGATGATAAGGTTATAAGCTAAATTTCATAGTTTTCCCTCAGTTGGTTACTGAGATATGGATTTTTATATGGAGGCAAACAAATGTGAATGCACTATAGAACCTGAGCTGAAGAACACAAAACTAGCAGACGCTTAGTTGTTCGGAGAGATTGTGTACCTGCACTTCCGGCGCCGGTTTGGGAGTATTCTCCTTCTTTCATTCGCTTGAAATTTGTCTATAACTGCAATGTTGTCTCTGGTATGAATGTAACTGTATTTTTTATTGTTAGTTCACTCAGTGGTACATAGAGTTTACCTTCCACTGTTGTCTCTCTAGGACAGAAGGTGTGCGTAGACATGTCGTATCTTGGGCAATCTGGGAGTATGTGATTTACTGTCTGCGGCGCCAATCCACCAATCTTGTCGGGGTATTGCAATGGGATAAGTTCATGGGAACAAGAGAAGCTAACCCAGGTGGTGAGAGGAGTCCCTGCAGCCCAACCTACTCTACTTGACATTTCTCTGCCAATGTCACAACTTCTCACTTTTGTAACTGCACTTCCTCTAAAATATTTCCTGTTTGTGGTTTCAGGTATCATTTCCATCTTTATCAGTAGGGTCGTCATCAGTAATGGATAGTTAACGATAAGATCAACATCGCTGCAGCATTGACACGCAGAACACTGAAGATGACACTACCGACTGCCTGTTGTTTACTATTGTTGAGTATGGATTGGGACTGCTCGCGGTTTCAAATAATCGGCAGGTGAAACGAGCGCATACGTAATGAAGCTTTGCGGGTAATCCTCGGATACACAAGATACACTCCGATAGTGTATCCATCCTAGCCTTGCCAACGATTGCAGACAGACTCATAGTGCTGCAGGCTAAGTCAGATTTACGAGTGGCCACAGACAAGGAACACCACGTTCATGAAGCCCTGGACACGGTGAAGTGTCGCAGGTTGATAGAAAGAACATCAATGGATGGCTCAATCAAAGGACACTGTATGAGAAGTGTGTATGTTTGAACATAATGGGTGAGGAGGGAAGTGGAACAGGATGCCAGCGGAAAGCTCAGACTTATGCAGGATTATAATTACATTGAAACAGCAGTGCTGGAATTGATCGGCAGACTGTGCTGACTGGGAGGCGCAACAACTGATTCACGCCCAGGCGATGCAGTCGTCGACACCGATGGCACTGGGCTGGAGGCCAAAATGTGCCTGGGCGTTCATAGCAAAACGTTACTGGATGGTGTTTAGTGCAGAAGACACTGGCATACGATACCACGACGTCTAATCTGCGAATTGAGATGAAGGCAGTCACTGCAGCGCTTCGCTGTGAACACATAGTGCACACACGATGTTGTAACGAACTCACACTGAGAAGCATACTGAGAACGTTGGAGACAGGCATGTCTCTTGCAGAATCGCATGCTTCAGTTGAAAAGTCAAAGGCAAGGAGCATCTGTTGGATATTTTCCCCAAATCATCTTAGTGTGTTGGGAAACGAGCGTGGGGACACATTGGCTGGGTCTGCACGGCTGAGTGTGGTGTTGCTGTAATCAGGGTCCTTGCGGACAATGTGAATAGCGTGGGAGAACAGATAAATCATCACGGCCTCAAGAGAATGGTGCGGTAGGGAGTGACTAGAGGATCTGACCGACACTCGGTACTCAGAGAACAGACCCGACAGACAGATAATCAGATTGCAACTGGTGTTATTAGAATTTGGAGTCTTCGCTGGTTGTTGAAGATAGGAACAGCCTTCGTATCACAAACACTAAGGCCCAAAGTCAAACACCAGAAAGAGGCTAAGACATAAAGACAACAAACACCAGGAAGCAGAACTGAGAAGGCCTGCGTTAACATCTAACAATGGCATGAAAGCAATGGCAAGCTACTGAACGTAAACTTCTAACAATGGCATGAAAGCAATGGCAAGCTACTGAAGGTAAACTTCTAACAATGGCATGAAAGCAATGGCAAGCTACTGAACGTAAACTTCTAACAATGGCATGGAAGCAATGGCAAGCTACTGAACGTAAACTTCTAACAATGGCATGAAAGCAATGGCAAGCTACTGAACGTAAACTTCTAACAATGGCATGAAAGCAATGGCAAGCTACTGAACGTAAACTTCTAACAATGGCATGAAAGCAATGGCAAGCTACTGAAGGTAAACTTCTAACAATGGCATGAAAGCAATGGCAAGCTACTGAACGTAAACTTCTAACAATGGCATGAAAGCAATGGCAAGCTACTGAACGTAAACTTCTAACAATGGCATGAAAGCAATGGCAAGCTACTGAACGTAATCTTCTAACAATGGCATGAAAGCAATGGCAAGCTACTGAACGTAATCTTCTAACAATGGCATGAAAGCAATGGCAAGCTACTGAACGTAAACTTCTAACAATGGCATGAAAGCAATGGCAAGCTACTGAACGTAAACTTCTAACAATGGCATGAAAGCAATGGCAAGCTACTGAACGTAAACTTCTAACAATGGCATGAAAGCAATGGCAAGCTACTGAACGTAAACTTCTAACAATGGCATGAAAGCAATGGCAAGCTACTGAACGTAAACTTCTAACAATGGCATGAAAGCAATGGCAAGCTACTGAAGGTAAACTTCTAACAATGGCATGAAAGCAATGGCAAGCTACTGAACGTAAACTTCTAACAATGGCATGGAAGCAATGGCAAGCTACTGAACGTAAACTTCTAACAATGGCATGAAAGCAATGGCAAGCTACTGAACGTAAACTTCTAACAATGGCATGAAAGCAATGGCAAGCTACTGAACGTAAACTTCTAACAATGGCATGAAAGCAATGGCAAGCTACTGAAGGTAAACTTCTAACAATGGCATGAAAGCAATGGCAAGCTACTGAACGTAAACTTCTAACAATGGCATGAAAGCAATGGCAAGCTACTGAACGTAAACTTCTAACAATGGCATGAAAGCAATGGCAAGCTACTGAACGTAAACTTCTAACAATGGCATGAAAGCAATGGCAAGCTACTGAACGTAATCTTCTAACAATGGCATGAAAGCAATGGCAAGCTACTGAACGTAATCTTCTAACAATGGCATGAAAGCAATGGCAAGCTACTGAACGTAATCTTCTAACAATGGCATGAAAGCAATGGCAAGCTACTGAACGTAAACTTCTAACAATGGCATGAAAGCAATGGCAAGCTACTGAACGTAAACTTCTAACAATGGCATGAAAGCAATGGCAAGCTACTGAACGTAAACTTCTAACAATGGCATGAAAGCAATGGCAAGCTACTGAACGTAAACTTCTAACAATGGCATGAAAGCAATGGCAAGCTACTGAACGTAAACTTCTAACAATGGCATGAAAGCAATGGCAAGCTACTGAACGTAAACTTCTAACAATGGCATGAAAGCAATGGCAAGCTACTGAACGTAAACTTCTAACAATGGCATGAAAGCAATGGCAAGCTACTGAACGTAAACTTCTAACAATGGCATAAAAGCAATGGCAAGCTACTGAACGTAAACTTCTAACAATGGCATGAAAGCAATGGCAAGCTACTGAACGTAATCTTCTAACAATGGCATGAAAGCAATGGCAAGCTACTGAACGTAATCTTCTAACAATGGCATGAAAGCAATGGCAAGCTACTGAACGTAAACTTCTAACAATGGCATGAAAGCAATGGCAAGCTACTGAACGTAAACTTCTAACAATGGCATGAAAGCAATGGCAAGCTACTGAACGTAAACTTCTAACAATGGCATGAAAGCAATGGCAAGCTACTGAACGTAAACTTCTAACAATGGCATGAAAGCAATGGCAAGCTACTGAACGTAAACTTCTAACAATGGCATGAAAGCAATGGCAAGCTACTGAACGTAATCTTCTAACAATGGCATGAAAGCAATGGCAAGCTACTGAACGTAAACTTCTAACAATGGCATGAAAGCAATGGCAAGCTACTGAACGTAAACTTCTAACAATGGCATGAAAGCAATGGCAAGCTACTGAACGTAAACTTCTAACAATGGCATGAAAGCAATGGCAAGCTACTGAACGTAAACTTCTAACAATGGCATGAAAGCAATGGCAAGCTACTGAACGTAAACTTCTAACAATGGCATGAAAGCAATGGCAAGCTACTGAACGTAAACTTCTAACAATGGCATGAAAGCAATGGCAAGCTACTGAACGTAATCTTCTAACAATGGCATGAAAGCAATGGCAAGCTACTGAATGTAAACTTCTAACAATGGCATGAAAGCAATGGCAAGCTACTGAACGTAAACTTCTAACAATGGCATGAAAGCAATGGCAAGCTACTGAACGTAAACTTCTAACAATGGCATGAAAGCAATGGCAAGCTACTGAACGTAATCTTCTAACAATGGCATGAAAGCAATGGCAAGCTACTGAACGTAAACTTCTAACAATGGCATGAAAGCAATGGCAAGCTACTGAACGTAAACTTCTAACAATGGCATGAAAGCAATGGCAAGCTACTGAACGTAAACTTCTAACAATGGCATGAAAGCAATGGCAAGCTACTGAACGTAATCTTCTAACAATGGCATGAAAGCAATGGCAAGCTACTGAACGTAAACTTCTAACAATGGCATGAAAGCAATGGCAAGCTACTGAACGTAATCTTCTAACAATGGCATGAAAGCAATGGCAAGCTACTGAACGTAAACTTCTAACAATGGCATGAAAGCAATGGCAAGCTACTGAACGTAAACTTCTAACAATGGCATGAAAGCAATGGCAAGCTACTGAACGTAAACTTCTAACAATGGCATGAAAGCAATGGCAAGCTACTGAACGTAAACTTCTAACAATGGCATGAAAGCAATGGCAAGCTACTGAACGTAATCTTCTAACAATGTCATGAAAGCAATGGCAAGCTAGTGAACGTAATCTTCTAACAATGGCATGAAAGCAATGGCAAGCTACTGAACGTAATCTTCTAACAATGGCATGAAAGCAATGGCAAGCTACTGAACGTAAACTTCTAACAATGGCATGAAAGCAATGGCAAGCTACTGAACGTAATCTTCTAACAATGTCATGAAAGCAATGGCAAGCTAGTGAACGTAATCTTCTAACAATGGCATGAAAGCAATGGCAAGCTACTGAACGTAATCTTCTAACAATGGCATGAAAGCAATGGCAAGCTACTGAACGTAATCTTCAAACAATGGCATGAAAGCAATGGCAAGCTACTGAACGTAAACTTCTAACAATGGCATGAAAGCAATGGCAAGCTACTGAACGTAAACGTCTAACAATGGCATGAAAGCAATGGCAAGCTACTGAACGTAAACTTCTAACAATGGCATGAAAGCAATGGCAAGCTACTGAACGTAAACTTCTAACAATGGCATGAAAGCAATGGCAAGCTACTGAACGTAAACTTCTAACAATGGCATGAAAGCAATGGCAAGCTACTGAACGTAAACTTCTAACAATGGCATGAAAGCAATTTCAAGCTACTGAACGTAAACTTCTAACAATGGCATGAAAGCAATGGCAAGCTACTAAACGTAAACTTGCCTAGGAAACCGCAAACAGCCTCCCACCCTCCGCAAATGCTGAAGTGGAATGCGACGTCCTGTAAAGTATATGCAGCTTTCCATAAAACCAGGAAAGATATAATCTTGGGAAGTAATAGTAAGAGAAAAAAAAATACGAAAGCCCAAGACAATCTCTTAACAATATAAATTACTAGCTGACCCTGCCCGGCTTCGCCCAGACCCTGGTGGGGAGCATCTCATTTAATTCATATAAGTAGTCATATAAGTTCCCGTTCCCGTTACCGACTATCTGTCTGTCTGTCTGTCTGTCTGTCTGTCTGTCTGTCTGACCCGGCCCGACATCGCCCAGCTCCTGGTGTGAAGCATCTCATTTAATTTATATAAGTAGTCATATAAGTTCTCGTTCCCGATGTTATCGCGGACCTCAGAGAGAAGTGTCTATGTAGAAGACCATTTCCTGGACGTACGTATTTTGGGAGGGGGAGGAGGGAGGAGGGAGGAGGAGGAAGAAGAAAAAAAAACTACGACAGTTGGCATCTCTGGAATGAAAGGAAGGCGTGTAGAAAATTTCATCTCAATCGGATGGGCCGTTCGCGAGCGTATAAAGGACATACGGAGATACATAAATACATACAGAGATACGCTCCTTTTTTATATATAAGATTGGCTTTCCTGTAATTAAAGAAAACACAAATTATTACTGCCGCTGCATTTGCTGTATTTAAACAATAGCATTGTTTAAATACACGACGCTTGACGGCAGAAGTGGAAGATGATGATGATGATGATGAAACAATAGCAATTGCACAGCGTGATCATAGTTAAACATGCAAAATATGGCAACGCACGTCAACGGCCAACGCAGAAGACAAACATGGTTAAGCATGCAGATATTAAACGTGCAAAACGGCCATGATCATCATTAACCCATATACATATTGGAGATTCACAATTGTCATTGGAATACACGCGCAAGACGTAATTATTATTATGAATTCAAATATTAGCAGAACATTTCAACCAGAAACAGATTCAATAAGGCCATAATTGTTTTTTATTTTGTTTTAAATCTCATTAAATTTGTGTGAAACATTATAGAATCGGCAACTTAAATGCCAGTGCTTTGCAAATAATACGTGATCCATCAACTCACCCTTACCTTGCAGCTAAGGAAAACAGGGTAAATAGCAAACTGTGCTCATCCAGTAATCTTAGTTTTCACATCACTGAGGATATTGCTAATTAGAAAACAAAACATTTCAAACGGTTTTCGTGCTCTGACCTTTGTTAATTACTAAATAGGGGCAAATTAGACTGGATAAATAATGCATTAATATGTTTCACGTTCCTCTTCTACTCTAGGCTGCACAGCACAACAGAGTCTTTGTGACTTGTACAACTAACATCAAATCAGACAATATTTTAATTTACTGAGCTGTCTCTGTCGCTCCATTGTTTCTGTCACGCCATTATCTCTGTCACTCCACCGTTTCTGTCGCTCCACCATCTATGTCGCTCCACCATCCACCATCTATGTTGCTCCATCGTTTCTGCCGCTCCACTGTTTCTGGTGCTCCACCGTTTCTGTCGCTCCACAGTCTCTGTCGCTCCACCGTCTCTATCGCTCCAGCATCTCTGTCACTCCACCGGTTCTGTCGCTCCACCGGCTCTGTCGCTCCACCGGCTCTTTCATTCCACCGTCTCTGTCGCTCCACGGTCTCAATCGCTCCACTGTCTCAGTCGCTCCACTGTCTCAGTCACTCCACCATCTTTGTCGCTCCACAGTCTGTCGCTCCACCGTCTGCCACTCCACCGTCCGTCGCTCCACCATCTGTTGCTCCACCGGTTGGTCTGAGAAATACTTGGCTAACACCATATACCCAATACACGTCAAGACATATAGCAGAGTTCTTACGTGAGCCCAGGTTTCGAACCTCGCCAGACCGCATTCATACGATTATCACCGCAGCTCTCTAACCGTTACACAACTTTCTTATCTACAAGTTTCTGTGTAAACGGAGCGACAAAATTAAAACAGAAAAGTTAAGTTGCCTATCCTTTACCGGATGTCAAAGTCCACCAAGGCACTTTTTGGCTGTTTGTGATTTCTTGGCAAGTTTACATTGAGTAGTTTGCCATTGCTTTCCGAATAACCGGCATTCATACCATTGAATGAAAGCTAACGCAATGCGGTCTGCTGCCACATCGCCAGCAGCTGAGTTTCGAACGCGGTATGCGGGATTGCGAATTTCGTCCGTAATACCTTGACTACAGAGCCGGTGGGGCGACTGAGACAACCCATTAAATGAACTGATTAATTGCCATGGGATGGTTAATCGTCTTAAGCGATTTCACATATCTGCCTTGGCTTATATATCGCTGAAATATTGTCATTGTGTTATAATAAAACATGTCTGCTACCATAATAACAACTTTTAAGTCATAACTGTGATACACACCTACTTCCCATTTTTCGCCATCCAGTTTTGTTTGGTCCAAACCAACTTTTCTGTCTGCCACCGAATCTGCTATATATTGTCTGATTTTATGTTAGTTGTACAAGCCACAAAGACTCCGTTGTTCTTTGCAACCTAGAGTAGAAGAGGAATGAGAAAAAAAACAAACATCAGTGCATTAATTATCAAGCCCAATTTGCCCCTATTTGGTAGTCAACAAAGGTCAGCCCACGTAAACCGTTCGATATGTTGTAGTGGCCAGGACTTTGTGAAATTGGTGGGCAGACCGGGATTCTCCCGTCATTTGCTGATGTCAATTACACTGATGGATTGCTAACTGGCATGCAGACACCGCCAGTGTAGTAGTCGTTAGTGTCGGCATGTAATACAGAGGTCCGAAGTTTAATTCTCATTACTGGCACACATGCGCGCGCGCACACACACACACACGCAAACACTCATATATATATATATATATATATATATATATATATATATATATATATATATATATATATATATATATATATATATATGTCGACCTGTGAGCTCAGAACAGTTTTAAACATCTGAGTGAGCGCGATGCGGAACGAACCCGTGACCACCGGGCGAGCGTGTCGACTAGGCTATGGCGCTTCCGGCACACAGAGCCAGGGTTTGGCCCTGTTGGTCTCCACGTCAGTCCCACTCAGTTTTGCTCCCATTAACTCAATTCTCAGAGTGCGTTCGAACATTAATATGTGTGCGTTACCATTGGCTATTATTGTCTGTTAGAAATACACAATTTGGAAATAGTAAAACACCATTGCTAACTGTAAGTGGATGACTTGTGTCTATACAGATTCTGGACATTATGTGTAGACGAAGAACAAGTTATTCAACGAACCACCCGATGGCGGAGCTTCCAGCTGTACAAAACCTTCAAGGTACCCCGGGTAATGCACAAGATCAGCAATCATCCTTTAAAGGATCAATGATAACTTATTATCTCAGAGCTAAAGTATTTTTTTTCTTGTCGAAGACATTGTGGACTCGGGTCTGGTCAATGTGATGTCTTTTGTTGGAATTATCAGTATTACCCTCAACTTGATCGTCTTCACCAAACAGGGATACAAAGATGGAGTCAACATTTCCTTGACCTACATCACTTTCTGGGATATGTTTAGGTGTGTTCCAGGATTTATCTACAGACTGTACCTGCCGATAAGTTTGATGTCTGAGTATTATGGGACATCGTGGCATTACATCACAGCTCCCTTAGCCCTGTATCTGTCGCTGTTCTCCGGTTACGTGTCCTCTGTACTGACATCCTATGTGTCTCTAGAAAGATGCCTCTGTGTGACTGTACCATTTAAGGTCAAGGATGTTTTCACCAGGAGACATACTCTAATTGCCACAAGTTTTATTTCTGTGTTCATTTTCGGGATGTTTTTCGTGATGTTTTCACACATGAAATTGCCTACGTCTATGATGATTTCAATAACTTTAACAACAATAAATAAAATTTCAATGATTTCTTCATGTCAAATTCAATCGTTAGAACCTACTACAAAACAGTTGCCACCGTGGTTCCACTGACAAGTTTCGTTGTTCCATGCTCGTCTTTCCTAACGACAATAGTCAGCTTGAAGGGGTCCGAAAAAGTGCTCAAAAAGTACGCGGACAAAGATGTGAAGATTGCAGGCAAGAATCCGCACCCTGCTTTATCCCAGCGAGACAAAAAAGTGACCATAACTTTGCTGGTGTTTATTTTAGCATACATTGTGTGTATTTTCCCTCGGATTATGGCCGTTGATATTCTCAGTTTCTTCTTCTTCTGCGTTCATCCGGAGTTTTTTTTCCGGATGTGATTGCGTTGTGCCTGTTTACAGCAGAGCTGCGTTCTTGCGCCGTTAGGCCGACACATCCGACTTCTGCGGGCATTTGTTGATCGGGTTAACCTTCCCGAATATTCTCAGTTTCATTGCAATTGATTACTACGAGCGGAGAAAGTACCACGATCTGTATAAGACAGTGAGCATGTTTCTGTTTGTGCTGGACTTCTCGCACACATCTGTCAACTTTGTCATCTTCTACAAGACGAGTTCATCTTTCTGAAATACCCTCCACGCAGTCTGTTCGTTTCTGTTTTGTTCTGTACAACAGAAACGGACAACTGTTTACCGCTCCCCCACCTCGTCAAGGTGGAGACACATCGGGGGAGGGTTGTGGGTTCGATTCCGGGCCTCGTCTTTCGGGTTAACGAGTGCACTGTTCTCGGAGACTCCCGGGGGTCGTCACTGAAGCTACGGAGTTCGTGTCCTGTGGACCACTATCTGCAGCCTGCTCTGCCGAAAGAGACCTAGTCATTTGGGATAAAATCCTGTGCAATAATGACGTGCATTGTTTCTGTGTTTACTAGTGTGTCTCTCTTTCCTTGTTTGACCATTTTGAGTGAAATACAGTCGTTTATCTCATCTACATGTTATGTGATCTATTTTGGAATGAGAATAGCTAGGGCAGTGGTTCTCAACCATTTTTGGTTCATATGTTCAGAATATCACCCCCCCCCCCCCCGTATTTTCTCTCCATAAATCCCCCCCCCCCTATTTTTTTTTTTTACACAGTATATGTAAAGATGGAAGCTAAATTTAATAACACATACTGGAACAAGTCTAGACGTCTACATAAAACGTAATTTGCGGGTCTACTTACGTAATAAAACGAATTTCAGAAGGGCGAGAAATACAGAATCTTAAAGTATGGAAGGAAAAACAATATCAAGTAATCGGTTCTTGTGTTAACGCGATCTTGAAATAATCTTAATTTATTTCCCCCATCCCCCGGAAACCCTAACCCCCCTCCCCCCACACCGGTTGAGTACCACTGAGCTAGGGGGTATTTAAATATAATAGTGACAAATAAACAAGTGAAGGAAAATAAGATAACTAAGAGTTGTTAAAGTGATTCAAAATCCAAGAGTTCCGGTCGCCAATATGGCGGTTAGGTGTTGAATCGTTTAGGCCCGTGGCGTGTTTATGCTTGCAGCTACGGTTTGCAATCGCATTTTCCTCATGTTGGACTGGTTGTACATGGTTCCGTCGCCCTGCTACTGAGTGAGTGCGTGGGCGACACTGTGAGCTGTGAAATTCTCCGGGAATGCTTTTACATCTGTCCTGAACAGTGACCTGCATGTTCGGAATAATGGCTACCGGCTGTTGCTGACAAGACTAATTTGCCTTTTCGGTTCACGAGTGCATTTTTCAGGAGTCTACCGGGAGTCGGCGCTGAAGCTGCAGAGTTCGTGCTTTATGCGACACTTGCGGCGGGTCGCTCTGCGGTGAAAGACCGAGCCATGTGAGAAAACCTGGGTCGATGAGGTCTTTCTGGTGACTGCCGAGTCCATCGACGACGAACTGTGGTTTTCGTGGATTAATTTTGTATTGGCATTCTGGCAGCGGCATTATGCACAGTTTACCTGTGCGGGCTGTTGGATTGCCGAGACTCCTGCCTATTCCACTTTTCACATTGGGCAGTGAGGAGCATTTTGTGTGATATTCACTGGCACAGGAACGGAGCATAATGGGGACGACCCGTTGCCGTGAAGTTGGAACCTCGACTAACTAACTAAAATCCAAGACTTTCTTACATTGGTCACATGTTAAGACGAAGTGAGGAGCGGCTGGCCCAGTGGTTAGAATGCCGGATTCTCCTTCGGGAGACCAGGGTTCGAATCTTCGATAAGGTGTAAAGTTTTTTTTTTCTGTTGTGGGTAAAAAGAAAACTCTAACCTGTAAATTCCTCAGGCTCAAAGACCCCCCTGTCATAGACCGCAAGGTACTATATTGGCAGTAAATGACAATTTTTTACAGTTAAGACGAAGAAACACCCACAATAATACTATGGGGAACACAATAGGGAAGAAAGAAAAGGGGAGGCCAAGAAAACATGAATGAAGCAAGCATGCACAGCAGGCCCACGTCAGAGACTTGGGGGTTAGTTACACGTAGTCTGATAATGCCCCGATATAGGGAGTCGAGGGTTCGAAATCAGCCGCCGGAGATTTGGAAGCAGAGCGCTTTGCATTGATTGTCATGGTATGAGGCGTCGGCAGTTCAGAAAACAATGGCAAACTACTGAAGATAAAAGTTCATAGTAAATCACAAAACCGTAAAGGACATGCAACTATGTTTTTTAATGCACAGATATATAAAGGCAGACAGGCATGCAACTACACAGAGCGGCACAAGACAGACAACAATGTAATGGGTCAGACATGAAGTCTGACCTCCATCCCGCGGGCTCAAACACTGATAGTGGTTATGATGATGATGATTATGATGATGATGATGATGATAGTGATGATGATGATGATGATGATGATGATGATGATGATGACTACAGCTGAATGTTCTACTGCACTGTTTCCATATTTCTTTTTTTTTTTCCACAATGGTTGTTACTGTTTTATACTTAGGTTTGGAGATCAGCGTGGCCGAATGGATAAGTGTCAACGCTCTTAAACTTCCGGCGCGCTGTTGCCTAGGTTGCGGGGTAAACCACTACACCGATCAGTTGGATTAAAATGTTGATTTCTCGTCCTTGACTTGGGGACGTAAATTACAAGTACCTCAGAAGTCTGAGTGGTTTCGCCTGATGGTGAGGGGCACTGGTAATAGGGAAAGTTAATCCACACGTAAAAATCAGTCTAGCGCATTAAAAGTAGTTGCTCGTGTGTGGAGTACGCCTGAGTTCAAAGTGAGTGGACAGAAAAAGAAAGTACGTAGCTTTCATAAGTTCTTCTTCTCTGTGTCTGTTGGTGACAATGATGATGTGATTATGAGCTTGTTTACGTTTGTTCTTTATATGTTAATCACCACCAGATTATAGCAGGGTGTAGAGATACGCGGAAGATTATCTACAGCATGCATAACTGATGCAGACACCGGGGGAAAGAAGACCTTTAAAACATAACACGGTGCATTAGGATTAGAATCCACTGTTTAAAGCGTTTATCTACACCTCCGACCAGTAAAGTCAGGTCTTAGTCTGATGACTGAGCTACCGTGGGACAGTAGTCTGTAGTGCATGTTTTCTGTTGGCGCCGACTGTTGGAATGTCAGGTCTTAGATATGACTGAGTTACCGTATGACGGTAGACGGAACTACTTGCTTTCTGTTAGCGCCGAATGTTGGGATGTCAGGTCTTAGTCTGATGACTGAGCAACCTTGTGACAGTAGACTGTACTGCCTGCTTTCTGTTAGCACCGAATGTCAGTTCTTAGTCAAACATGACTGACCTACCGTGTTACAGTAGGTGGTACTACCTGCATTCTGTTAGCGCCGAATGATGGGCTGCACTTACCTCACATTGTGCCAGCGGCTTTGGGCGGAGATGCATAATTGTACTAGCCGTATCCTAGTGCGGGAAATTTGCAACTTTACGACTAAATGTCATGGCGGGGTAGACCAGCTTTAAGCCTTGGTCGGCAACAAGTCTGGGATGGATGGAAGCTCCTAAAGGCGGACAGTAAGTGCATTACTTTGCTTATCCGGCAGCTTCAGCATCTTGTCTTGCTCCAGACGTATTGGTTTTACCTTTACTCTATAGTAAACCAGGCAGGTCGAGAGAGGGATCATGCTGCAAGGGCAGGATATGATCTCTAAGTTCAGCTCAGTCTTTGGGCCACGGAGAAGCATAATTCTAGTATACATACACACTATAGTCTATCAAGAAGACAAGGTGCCAATCATGTAGACCAATATAAGAGAGACATTAAATCTGAGTACGAGCCTCGTCCAGTAAGTACTCGGATTTTGTCAGGACAACCCAGTAACGTAGATTACTGAGTTTAGTGACTACTCCAAAGTCAACAGTATAAACCCGACACCTGGTGGTGGCAGGAGCAAGTAAGAGCAGTTATCCCGAGCTTCTATGTTTTTTTATTTTTTTTTTAAATGGCGTCTGACCATTTGGCTTCCGTGCAGGAACAGAGCGTTGTGATGGCATATTTGCTGAGAGAAGGTTCAAAACTTGCTGAAGTTCTTCCTCGACTATCATGTGTGTTTGTGGAACAGACTGTAGCACCATCAATGTTTCTTCTTCCCTTCTACTTCTTCAGCGTTCCGAGCCATTGAGGTTCTTTGCTGCAAATACAATCCATCTCCATTCGTCTCTCTGGTGGACCTTCTCTTGCCAGTCGTTGATTCCAAGTGCTTGTAGGTCTGTACATGTATTATCTCTCCACCGCCTTCTTGGTCTACCTCGGGGTCTACGGTCATTTATTTCCTGAGTGTAAGCTAGTTTTGTTTCCCTATTATCTTCCATTCTTTCTATATGCCCCAGCCATTGTAGTCTATTAGCCTTCATGATACCAGTGATTAGCGGGGACTTAAACAGATCATAAATGTCTTTGTTACTTCTTCTTTTCCACTCTCCACTTTGTGTATCCCTAATGGGTCCAAAGATGCGTCTTAAAATTTTGTTCTCAAAGGTTTGTAGCAAGGTTTCGTCTCCTTTCGTTGTTCTCCAGGTTTCAGAGCCATACAGCACAGCTGGTCTGATCAGTGTTTTGTATATTGTGATTTTGGTGTTACGAGATAGCGCCTTTGATGTTAGTAGATGTTGTAGTGCATAGTATATCTTATTTCCAGAATTGATTCTAGTTTGTATTTATTCCCTTATGATGTTGGATGTTGTTATGATGTTCAATGTTTGAATGTTTTAAATGCTTTCCTGAAGTTCATGGATCCAAACCCTCCAGATATTTATCCCTCTGAATTTCCAATGTTCTTTCTCCCTCAATTTTACCAGTTGTTACAAACTTGTCTAGTTTATTTCTTCTCATAACGTGCCCAAATAATCTTGACTGTCTGAGTCTAATTTCTCTGATCGGTTTAAAGTTTTCTTTCGTTTCTTGTACGACTTGCTTAATAGTTTTTATTGTCTACTCATTGTATTCTTTGTAGATTTTCCAGAAACCACATTTCCATTGCACTTAGATGTGATTCAGCTTGTCTGCTCATTGTCCACGCTTCACATCCAAACAAAAGTACAGATTCTATATATCAATTAGACACTCTTATTCTCTTTGCTCTTCCATCTTTTTATTGGTTAGTACGTTTTCTGTCATAAAAAAGGCTAACTTTGCCATAGATATTCTTATTCTAATCTCTTCAAGGCATCTCCCATCAGATGTTATGACTGTTCCGAGATAGTTGTACCGATTCACTTGTGTAAGAATATTCGCATTTACCTTTATACTACATTGTGGTATTTCTTTCTTCTCAGAGAAGACAATAATGTCTGTTTTCTTACATTTTAATTCTAATCCTAGTTGTTCACTGTGTATGCTTGCTTGCTTGTGTTCGTTGGCTTGAGCTCCAACGCGAAGTCCTGTATGTCGGATGAAGGCATCCTGTTGTCCAACATCAGTGTGATGTCATACAGGACCTGAGTTTTGCGTGAGTATCCGTTGTCCCATGTCTGGCTTATTGGTGTGCAGACTGGTGGTTCCTCGCCGTACAGGCAGACACTCTCCGGCTTCGGAGGAATCGGCGATCCTACTGACTTTAGCCAGGACCCCGAAGGGACCTGTTGCCCAGGACGCTCGACGAGGACGCGTCAATAGGTCTTGGCCAGTATATAACCCGGCCCTGGTGCCTTGGAAACACCTCTGCGTCCCTTCACTGTGTATAATTTCCGTATGTATTAAATTTTGCAGTTCCTGTTCGTACTGATTGGCTCTCATAGAAGTAGAAAAAATAAGCAGACATTAAAGGACGCACTAGATAACATAACAATTGAAAGCTATAGTTACCGACCGGGATTCAAACGGGTCACCTCCAAATGACGACAGAGCCTCGTTGCAGGAAAGGTGCACTAAACGCAAGGTCAAGGCTGGGGTACCAAGCTGTCTGTGCATTGAAGTGCACCCAAGTTACTGCAGCGAGGCGCCGTCGTTGTTCGAAGGTAACAGGTTTGAATCACTGTGCTGTAACTTATTGCTATCAACGTTCATGTTGTGTTGTGTGTCCTCTCATCTCTTCTTCTTTATTCTAAGAACGCCAATTGATACTTGTGAATTTGTTTATGTGTTGTCCCCGCGGTCTCACTATTTCAAGTACCACTGATAGTTTTGTATTGCTGGTTCTGTACATTAAATTGTGTTTCATGTGGCTAAATTTGGTTTCATTTCTTGTTCATAGACGGATGCATGCCGGTGTGTTTAGACACAAAAACTACGCGGAGTGTCTTTCTGTAATGTGAACTCGTCTTGTAAAAGATGATAAAGTTGATAGATGTGTGAGAGAAGTCAAGCACAAACAGAAACATGCTCACTGTCATATAGAGATCGTGGTACTTCCTGAGAGCGTAGTATTCAACTGAAAAGAAAGTTGGGATGTCCACAGCAGCAATCCGAGGGAACATGCATACAATGTATACAAAAATAAAAACTAACAAAGTTCTGGTCACTTGTTTTTGTCGTCGGGATAATGCAGGGTGTGGATTCTTGCCTGCAATCTTCACATCTTTGTCCACGTACTTGTGGATTCCTGCCTCTGATCTTCTCAGACTGACTATTGTGGTTAAGGAAGACACGCATAGAACAACGAAGCTAGTGAGTGGAACCACAGTGGCAGCTGTCTTGTAGTAAGTTCTAACGATTAAATTTGACGTGAACAAGCTGTTGAATATGTCGTCCAGATACATCGTGATATTTAAAGCATCGCGTACATAAATTACATCATGTGTGCAAAACATCACGAAAAACATCCCGAAAATGAAAACTGAAATAAAACTTGTGGCTGCGAGAGTAGTTCTCCTGGCAGAAACATCCTTGACCCTAAAGGGCAAAATCACACAGAAGCATCTTTCAAGAGACACATAGGATGTCAGTACGGAAGACACATATCCAGAGAACAGCGACAGATATATGGCCAAAGGGGCTGTGATGTTCTTCCATGATCTCCCGTAGTTGACAGACACTAAGCTTATCGGCAGATACAATTTGTGAAGAATTGCTGCCGTACATTTGACCATGTCCCAGCAAGTAATGTAGGTCATGGACACATTAACGCCATCTTTGTATCCCTGTTTTGCGAAGACGACCAAGTTTAGGGTGCTACTGATGACCCCTGCACAAGACAACACACTGACCAGACCCAGGTCCACAATGTCTTCTATCAGGCCATAAACTTTGGCGCTTATGAAAGCATTTCTGTTTGAGTCTGGGAGGTCGGTGAAATTCTCATCTTGAGTGTAGTTTGATTCATTGTTATTCTGTTGTATTTGTGCGACAAGAAACTCCGACATGACACTGTTCAGTTCTTGCAGACCATCAAGACAAGAGGTTCATAATCTGTGCAGATACACTATGCGCAGATGAAATAAATAGATTTACATAATATGTGCAGATAACATAAATTGATTTACATAATATGTAAGGCTAAAATAAATAGACTTATATACTCTGCATAAAAAATAGATGTACGTAAATTTTTTTTACATAAAAGAAACTAACTAACCAACCATCCAACCAACCAACCAAAAAGCCAGCCAAAAAGCCAACCAACCAATCAACCAACCAACCAACCAACCAACCAACCAACCAACCAACCAACCAACTAACCAACCAACCTATTAACCAACAAACCAATTAACCAACAAACCAATTAACGAAGTAACTAAATAACTAACTAACTAACTAACTAACTAACTAACTAACTAACTAACTAGCTGACTGACTGACTGACTGACTGACTGACAGACTGACTGACTAATATTCTCACTAACTGTTCTGTTAAAAACAATGTCACAGCTATACTTCGCTAGTAAAGCGATTATGTTATTATTATCATCATCATCATGTGCGATGCCGATAAGTGAAGGCGGCATTTTTCACCATATCACGTGATCACCAAAGTCGTGGATCAGCTGTGTTGTTGTATCTATTATGCGACGTGACCAAGCTTACCCTTTGTTCTTTCCCCCTCAATCTTGCCAGTTGTCACCAAGGTCTCCAGATTATTTCTTCTCATAACTTGCCGACAAAATCTTCACTATCTACGTCTAATTTCTCAAATCAGTCTAAGGTTTTCATTAAAAAAAAAAAAAAAAAAGGAAATCATGCTATACTCTGCTTATTCATGACATATTTGCTTGTCGATATCTTGTTTGAATAATTATATTGCATGCAACGTCTTCTGAAGTTGTGATTGAAATGTTCAATATATATTTCATTGTATTTATCTCCTGCCCCTATATTGTTTAAACTCTAGCTTCCGTGTTGTATTTACAGTACGAAGTTGATAATTGTTTCGTTAACACCACGCTGTATCTATGACATAATTTTTGTTTACCATTGTCAAAGACAAGCATAATTAGCATACAAAACGTATCGAATGGATTTCGTGCGTCGGCTTGTGCTCGTTACCGAGCCGAGTATAATTGGGCGTGATGAAGAGATTATTGATGTATTCCGGGATTTTCTGCTCGTCTCGGGTGTACCAAGAAATACCACGCATATGTCATATTATCTGGAGTAAACACATGCCACATCTTGGTGACTGATCCCAAAATCATATCAACAGAGATGAAACGCCTTAGAAGAGCTGCCGGAGTAACCGTGAGAGAATGAAGTAGGAATGAGGACATTAGAAGATGTATGGGGTCTGAAGCCTGACGTGCAGTTCATTAAAGAACATCAGATGACATGGTTTGGCCACCTACAAGAATGCCGTGGGACCATCTGATTCTTTTGCCCACATCGACTAACAATGATAAATTAGAGGGAATCTTCAGCTTTTGAAAATGTCGCCTTTGCTTAGGTTATTCTACGTAGCTGATACTGGATGATATCTTCATATCATCTATTTTAAACGTAAATAAACTAGAAATATGCCTGTCTCCCTGGCCTAGTAGTTAACGTCTTTCTCCGTGATCCCGTATATTCTCATGAGTAACGTAACCTGCGCGAGAATCGGTAGCGGTTCTCGCCGGGTTGGTGACTTACGGGGTATGTGAGCCGGCTGCTCAGAAAGCAATGGCAAAATACTGAGCGTAATCTTGCCTAGTACATCAATAGCAGCTGAAAAATGCTGATGTTGACTGCAACATCCTGTAAGGGATATGACAAAAAAAAACAAAAAACAAACTAGAAACGGGTATATTGTGCCTTGGGTGGCTTGCAAGGCTTGACAAGTCGATGGTCCAGAGATCATCTCGTGGATTTCCTGCCCAGCATATGCTGGTACGTGAGGACATGAACTGGCTGAAAGACTGGCTGCCGTTGCACTTTCTGGCGGCGATTGCTTGCTTGCTATGTCAATGTCAGCCACTGATATCATACGCGTGGGGGTCAATGATAAAAACTGCACCGCGGAGCAAACACGATAGGAGGATTCTGATCTTCAGAAGTAGTCTCCCTTCTCGGAATGTGTCGGTCCTTTAACTTCTTGGCACTCTATTCGTACCCCGTCCATGGCTCACGGATGGCCGGACTCCGAGACGCAGTTCATCTCCAGACAGCCAGCTCTTCCGCTGGGCTGTTTGGCTGTGGGTTCTGGACATTTTGAGGGAGACTGTCGCAAAGACAACTTATCACAAACATCGGAAAGAGGCAGTCTTCATTTTCTAGCCACATTATGAGACACTACAAGAACGGAAACATGTTATGACATCTGGACACATGTGTGGAAAGAGAGATAGAGAAAAACGGCGAGAAAATATTCTTGATCATCTTGTGTCATGGCACAGAAGGGAGTCAACACACGAACTGGTAAA
This sequence comes from Cepaea hortensis, assembly GCA_963921405.1. Taxonomy (NCBI): domain Eukaryota; kingdom Metazoa; phylum Mollusca; class Gastropoda; order Stylommatophora; family Helicidae; genus Cepaea; species Cepaea hortensis. Next base: position 109,012,464 of record OY992886.1, read on the forward strand.
TGCCACTGGAGATCGCAATATGTGGAGAAGCATGATCGCACACGCCAGTCGGTAAGACACTTAATGATAATATATCATTTATCTCTTTTAAAGGGGCCTCCGTGGCGAAGTGGTTCACCCTCCTTCCTCGATATCAATGGTTTGATACGAATTCTGTCCGTATTCCATAGTTGTGGGTTCATGTGTATGATAGACATGACTAGTGCAGACACTTTGTTTGGAGTGACTAGTTCAGTGGTTCTCAACCGGTGGGGGATTCCCCCCAGTGGGGAATTTTAGGGTTTCCAGGTGAGGGGGGGGGGAGGGGGAATAAAGACCATTTCAAGATCGCGTTAACACAACAACCGATTACTTGATATAGTTTTTCCCTTCATACTTTACAGTTATGTACGTCTCATCCTTCTAAAATTTATTTTATAATGTCAGTAAACCCACAAATCATATTTTATGTGGATGTCTAGACTTGTTTTAGTATATGCTATTAAATATACCTTCCATTTTTACGTATACTGTGTAGGGGTGGGGGGGGGGGGTTTAGATAGGAAATATGAAAGTGGGGGGATGACGTTCTAAAAATATGGTGAAGGGGGCACGGGCCAAAAAAGGTTGAGAACCACTGGTCTAGTTGGTCATGCGTCGAAGTACCCTTGTACGCTGTCGCCATTTGGAGGTGACGGGTTCGAATCCCGGTAGGTAACTATAGCTTTCAAATTTTATGTTGTCTAGTGCGTCCTCTTATCTCTACTTCCTTCTTCTCCTTCTGTGAGCGCCAAACAATACTACGTGTGTTTATTTATGTAACTGTCTCAGCGGCCTCAACGGGTTCCCCAACTGATTTTCTGTGTAATACCTCGAGCTCACATGGTCGAGAGTTCATGTCAAGACTCCATCTTTCGATTCGCTTGTACAATTTATTCCGAGTATCCCAGGACCCCAGTACCCCCGTACTCCAGCAGGTGGTCGCCGTACCTGCGGAAATCATTTTTTGTGTGAGACCTTTGGCCGGAGGTTAGCTGTTTTGTGTGAGACCTTTGGCCGGAGGTTAGCTGTTTTGTGTGAGACCTTTGGCCGGAGGTTAGCTGTTTTGTGTGAGACCTTTGGCCGGAGGTTAGCTGTTTTGTGTGAGACGTTTGGCCGGAGGTTAGCTGTTTTGTGTGAGACCTTTGGCCGGAGATTAGCTGTTTTGTGTGAGACCTTTGGCCGGAGATTAGCTGTTCTGTGTGAGACCTTTGGCCGGAGGTTAGCTGTTTTGTGTGAGACGTTTGGTCGGAGATTAGCTGTTCTGTGTGAGACCTTTGGCTGGAGGTTAGCTGTTCTGTGTGAGACCTTTGGTCGGAGATTAGCTGTTCTGTGTGAAACCTTTGGCTGGAGGTTAGCTGTTCTGTGTGAGACCTTTGGCCGGAGATTAGCTGTTCTGTGTGAAACCTTTGGCTGGAGGTTAGCTGTTCTGTGTGAGACCTTTGGCCGGAGGTTAGCTGTTCTGTGTGAAACCTTTGGCCGGAGGTAAGCTGTTCTGTGTGAGACCTTCGGCAGGAGGTTAGCTGTTCTGCGAGAGAGACCGAACTATATGGGGCAAAACGCGGTGCAATGAAGTCGATCCTGTAGTCTTTTAACCCCCCCCCCCCACCCCTCACCCCCACCCATCTCACATAAAGCCAGGAGAGACCAAGCGAAGGGTATCCTAGTCCTACATAGAAAATGTTACCATCGCTCACCACTGTCTCCAGTATACCACATACTCTCACGGCTCTCTGTCACTGCCTGGAATTTTTGGACAAGTAGCAATGATTTCCCCTATTTTCATTTTTTTGCAGGCTACTCATTTTATCTCTTTCCATTCTTCTCATCCCATTCTTATGCCTTTATGTAGTCACTGTAGTGTCCTCCTCGTGTTTATATATTGTGTTTTGTGTATGTATTTGTTTGCTGATGAAGGTAAGTAGCCGCACCGTCCTATGTTTCCCGTAATGGTGTTATGTAAAACTGCATGACTTTGTGTTATGTATACTGTCTATACAGAGATCCCTCCGTTTGTTATGTTACAGCTGTCACCGCGGGGATGTGAGATCATTGCTGTCATACTGGGAGAAGTGGGAGCGCGGTGACAAACACGCCTGCCCGTCGACCATTGGTCGACTGGTTGAATCCACATCGGAGAAGACTGTTATACTGACCTGGGGTTCCAGGTACACGCAGCCTGAACTGGACATCTCCTGGGAAGTAAGGGCGACCGTGTGATACTGACCACATTAAACAGGCTGACATAATTATATACTATATAGAAGCGATGGTATAGTCTAGAAGCGATGGTATAGTCTAGAAGCGATGGTATAGTCTAGAAGCGATGGTATAGTCTAGAAGCGATGATATAGTCTACAAGCGATTATATAGTATAGAAACGATGATATATATAGTCTAGAAGCGATGATATAGTCTAGATGCGATGGTATACTTACATTATATATTAGAAGAAATGCTATAATTACAGTCTGCAGGCAATGATATACTTAAAGTTTAGATGAAATCATATTCTTTTAGCTTAAAAGCGATGACATACTTATAGTCCAGCAGAAATTATATACTTACAATTTGAAGGCGAAGATATCGTTTAGATAAAATGATATACTTATAGCCTAAAAGCGATGATATATGAATAGTTTAGAAGTAATGATATAATTATACCCTAGAAGCAATGATATAGCCTAGAAGCAATTGTATACGGATAGTCTAGAAGGCATGATATACTTTTTCTCTAGAAGCAATAATAGACATATAGTCTAGAAGCGATGATATATTTCTAAGTATGGATACAGTCTCTTCTTCTTCTCTATCTTTCTATGGTAACCGAACGATGCCTGCGGATTTACTTGGTATGTTGATAAAGCATAGCATGCGCATCAGTGTACATTAGCGGTACAGCCAAGCAGGTTGCTGAGTAAGGGAGAATGCAATACCATTAGGGGTGACTTGCCAGATAACTACCACACGACTATGGAAGATAGCAAGAGCATTACGTTCAGGCAGATAACTATCATCTCATCTGAAACAATTCTATTTTTTTAAACAATTGCATATACTTTACAGGACGTTGCAGTCAACACTAGCATTTTACTGCCGTTGTTGATGTCTTGGCAAATTTTACGTTCTGTAGTTTGCCATTGTTTCTCAACGACAGGCTCCCATACCAGCACGTTAGAACCAGCACGATATGGTCTGCTACCAAATCGGTTACCGCTATTTTTCGAACTCGGGTCAGTGGCATTACGAATCGAGTCAGCAATGCCATCGCCACGGACACAATTCAATTGCTTGACGCGTTATTTCATGACATTTATAACAATATTCTACCTTAATCCGACTATTAACGACGTCAGAGCAGGTGTGTTTATGACTACGAGACTAAATAGATCGAATGTTTCAGATAAGTCTTCGAGCGTCTATCATATTGTTCTAACTTTATGGTTCTCGCTACACGTTCAGACTCTTAATGTGATAGTAGAGTGACTCGGGTCGCTAAGTGGGACGGATCTATGTGTATTAGGAGTCTGAGAATCTGTGTTGTTTTAACTCATTGCTCCCTGCTTCGAGCGAACGATGCTTGGATAATTTGTATATCATGTATTCCGATTGGAGCATTAGACATGTTGGTGGTTTAAGTTTGATAGTTATATAACGCAAGCTGACTAGCCGTGATGAGTCATTCTGCATATATACCTGATTGTTTACACAGCTCTTGGTTGCAGCTGATCTAAATGTGGGGTGTAGGAGAAACTAACATATTAGTGTGGGTATAGGGGCGCTAGATATGTTCGAGATAGTGGTTTGTCTACAAGTGTCCAGATAAATTCTACAAAAATCAAGCAGATGTGTTTGACATGTTTTAGGCAGTAGGTTGTCTACACGTGTCTAGATAAATCTTCAAAACTCTAGCAGCTGTTTTAGACATGTTTTAGACAGTAGGTTGTCTACAAGTGCGACGTACAAGTTATCTCATATTTGCTTGCTTCGTTTTAGCCTATATTTGGCCACAAGTTCAAGAAAAACAAGAATCATCCAATACCCACAAATATATGACCAGCCAATCAATAATTGTCTCTTAATGACAAGCAACTGAGGCAAATAAATGAATCGCATTAATGTATATCTCTCCCAATTTATAGCACTAATGAACAGCGTGTACTTCTTGACTTCGTCTTGTCAGCACTAAATGGTGTTTCTACTTCGACAAGTTTTTCTTGTTGTTGTTGTTGTTATTGCTGTTATTGTTATGTTTTTGCTACAGTTGCAAATGGTCGTCGATTCAAGACGTTCTCTTGTGTATGTATGACTTACAGAACTGGGGACTGGTGCAGACCTAGTTTCACTTCGGTAGCCAAGTAACATTCTCATTCTAGGCATGTCAGTGAGCTCTTCAAGCAGGGAGTGCAAGGCGTGGCTGTTGATTGTCTATCATCTTCACGGAATTTGCTGTGACATTCTTGCAGTCTCATAGCGTGGACAGTTTGAGACCTCGACAGAGTTCATCACAGCGGAAACAGTGTCAATCCTGCCTTCGTTCATCCACATGGCTAGTGGAGATAAAGTGCAGTCTCGTTCCCCAAAACCCTGCCCTTGGTACATCAATGACTGTGTATCCCCAACTATCTGTCAGTTATATCATTTATCTCTAACTATGAGACATATTAGTTAACTCAAACTACGAGAAATATCAATTATCTCTAACTATGAGATATATTAGCTAACTCAGACTACGAGATATATCAGTTATTTCTAACTATGCGATATATTAGTTATCTGAAACTATATCTTGCTATATTAATACCTCAAACTATGAGATACCTTATTTACTTCTGACTATGAGATATATTATGTATCTCAAACTATAAGATATATCAGTTATATCTAGCGATGATATATATTAGACAACAAAAACTACGAGATATATCAGTTATTTCTAACTATGAGATATATTATCTCCAACTTCTTTGCTCTATTAGTTATCTCATACTATGAGATATATAAATTATTTCTAGCTATGAGATATATTATTTAGCCAAACTATGTAGATATATGATGCTGGATAGATTAAGACGGTGGCATGGAGGAATATCATAAGCGGAGTTGATCCAGAACACCAACGACCGAGATCTGCGGAGAGCCATGAACGCCTACGCCAGCTGGCAGGGCACTTGATGATGATGAGATATGTCAGTTATTTCTAACTATGAGATATATTAGTTAACTTTAACTATGCGATATATTAGTTATCTCCAAGTACGAAAATTATCAGTTATCTCTAACTATCAGATATATCAGTTATCCCAAATTATTATTTAAAAACGTTATCCCAAACAACCAGTTTTATCAGTTATCCACAACTACCAGTTATATTAGTTATCCACAACTACCAATTACATCAGTTATCCAAAACTACCAGTTATATCAATTATCCACAACTACCAGCTATCTCCAACTAGAATTTATATCAGTTATCACCATCGCCAGTTATTTCAGTAATCCCCAACTACTGGTAATATCAGTTATCCCCAGTTACTGGTAATATTATTTATCCCCAACTACTGGTAATATCAGTTATCCCCAATGTCTGCACTCATTTTGATCATAGCAACTTGAATTTTCTGCGATATCAGAATTAAAATGGGAAATAAAGAGGGCAATTATGTACAAATAAGGCTGGCAGTACGACAGGGCCTATGTTTCGTCATCAGATCTCTTATCCCTCTATAGCGAAGTAATAATGAGAGAGATCAAAGAGAAGCCAGGAATACTATTTGGGGCTTATAATATAAACAATATACGCAGTGCAGATGGCACAGTATTGGTGGCGGATATTGCAAAAGATCTAGAACAATTATTGGACATTGTAGTAACAAAGAGTGCAAAGAAAAGACTCTTCTTGAATATCAAGAAAACAGTATCAATGGTGATACCAAAGAAAAAGGTGATACCAACATGTGAAATAGAAGTAGAAGGGAAAATTCTAACCAAGTGGATAGTTTTAAATACCTATGGGCATTTGCAACATCAGATGGAAGATGCAAAACAAAGATTAAGTGCAGAATAGGGCAGGCGACAGCTGCATTTCAGAAAATGAAGAATATCTTTTGTGATAAGTCACTATCATTGAATGTAAGAAAGAGAGTGCTGAAGTGCTATATAGAACCTGTTATGCTGTATAAGTGTGAATTTTGGAATGTAAATGAACAAATTAGGAAGAGCTTGGAAGCAACAAAGATGTGGTTGCTAAGACGAATATTGCGAATTCCTTGGACTGCAAAAGTAACTAACAACGACTGCATGAAAGAGGTTAATGAAAGTAGAACATTATATACAACAATAAGAAAGAGACAAACAGCTTTCTTTGGTCAAGTGATGAGAAGAGAGGCATTGGAGAACATCGTGACAACTGGAAAGATCGAGGGGAAGAGAGGCAGAGGCATACACGAGAAATGATGCTGGATGGATTTGAACGGTAGCATGGATGAATATCATCAGCAAAGTTGATCCAGAAAACAAAAGACCGAGATCTGTGGAGAGTCATAAACGCCTACGCCAGCAGGCATGCACTTGATGATGATGATGATGATGATGATGATGATGATGAGTTTTAGTGATAACTAATTTCCGGGCCCCATCATGGCGGAGAGAAAATTAAACCGTTAAGGCCCCTGGAGTGTTTACGCTTGTGGCTACGGTTCGCATTTGCATTTTCCTCATGTTGGACTGGTAGTGCATGGTTCCATCGCCCTGCTACTGATTGAGTGCGTGGCGCGACACTGTGATCTGTGAATTTCGTGTGGAATGCTTTTACATGTCCGTGGTTGTTTGTAGCGTGAACTGCATGTTCGGAACGATCGCGGCCAGCTGTTACTGAATTGACTGTTTTGCCTTTTCGGTTCACGAGTGCATTCTTTTCTCGGAGACTCCTGGGGGTGGTCGCTGGAGCTGCGGAGTTCGTGCTTTGTGCGGTGTGACGCTTTCGGCGGGTCACACTGTGGAAAGAGACCGAGCCATATTGGATAAAACCCGGGTCAATGAAATCTTTCTGGTGAGTGCCGATTCCATTCCATTGACGATGAACTTTAGTTTTCGTGGAGAACATTTGTGCTGGCATTCTAACGGCGGCATTATTCACAGTGTACCTGTGAGGGCTGTTATATTTGGAAAAAAACCGCATTGCGTTGCTTCCATACAATGATATAAGTGTCCGTTGTTCAAAAATGCAATGGTAAACTATTCAACGTAAACTTACCCAGGAATCACAAATAGCCAAAGAAATGTTGGAGGTGACTACTACGTCCGTACGTCCGTTAAGGTTATGCAACTAAATAACTGCCCTGTTGGTCATCCTTCTAAATTGCTGTAAACTTTCAATCAGTCAGGTGCCGTCTCCACAATGAAGGTTGGCTGTAATGTCTCTTTATGTGATTGTATATTCTGACAGACTGCTATTCGTCTATCTCTTCACGTTATCATCCCACTTGTATCGTTGTCTCCCTCTTTCTCGCTTGCCTTCAACCTTACCCCACAGCATGGTTTTTATGTGTTATGTCTTTTTATATGTTCAAAATATTTATCTTGTTTTTTATTAAAAATGTCTTCCGCTCTTTTCATTTACAGCTTTTTAAAAAACAACTATGTATTTGATAGTTTTTGTTTCAATAAAATATAGCATATTCTTCTGTATATCCACATCTCCAGGGCCTTTATTCAACTTTCTCATTGCTTGTTCATTGTCCAGGCTTCCGCGCCATATAGTAGTGTTGAATATTGTAACAAGTTACTTGGAGGGTCCCAAATACCCCTGTCACAATAGTCACTATTGAATAGTGCAGTATTATTCTTTAGCCCTGGCTGGGTTAAGTCTATGTCTGCCAACCCTCCTCCGTTCCCCGGACGCACTGTCACTCTCTCTTTTGACCCCAGGACCTACTCCCTGAGGTGTTTTTCTGGCTGACAACAGATAACATTACGATAGTCATAGTAACATAGAACTTCCTCAATTTAATAACTTAATATGGGACAGCACAAGTAGAGAATTAGGCAGTTAAAATAGGTAGTTATTTACAAACAGAGGTGATGATTTTCTCAGTCCAGGCACAGAGCCTCATGATTCTATTCATCGCAGGCCATGGAGTCAGACACTGTCCCGTCATTCCACATCAACCTCACCGAGTGTGTCATCAGTTCCTTCCTTCCAGGTAAGTGGTGAGAACAACCGGCCTCTGTAGAACCTGCCTTCCGGGTTTTAGCGGACCTCTCTGAGTATTCACAGTCTAGTGTGCTTCGAAGCCGCTTGGATTCACCTGACACTCTTCTGATAATAATTGGCACAAGGGGAACAGTGTGTGAATAGGGAATGGGTAGGTGCCTTTCGCCGTCACTGTCAAGGATGGTGATGACTGAGAAATCGGTGTATGTCCAGCCAAGTATATAGGGTCACTCGACCCAATGTCAGCGAGATGACCTGCGTTGAGCTGACACTGAGGATTGCCACACGTTCCTGACTAGTTCGTTCCTCCATACCTTGGAGGGTGCATTTGGCCTGGTACTGCTAATAACTTGAAAGTTCATAGTTGACTTGAGTCTATAGTTATGTGACTACTTAGTGGACTTGCAGATGGTCCCTTCACTTCCAGGCGAAGGATCCTTAATATCCCATTAAAATTTACACAAGAATCCTGCACAAAATATGTCGAAATCTCAAATTTTCCGAGACATCATGCAGAGATCAAACTATTGTGTTGGTAAGCCGGCGGTCGAACTACAAGTGACAGTTTTCACGGCCTGGCCTTTCTTAGTTGAGATGTTCATTTTTTTCCCTCCGAAAAGTGCACAAGTGCGTATCCTGTGCAAGGCATCCTATCGGGTTTTCCCGAAGAAAAGTATGACTTTTAATAGTTCTCTTTGGGACGCATAGGTGTTTCCAAGGCACCAGGGCCGGGTTATATACTGGCCAAGACCTATTGACGCGTCCTCGTCGAGCGTCCTTGGCAACAGGTCCTTTCGGGGTCCTGGCTAAAGTCAGTAGGATCGCCGATTCCTCCGAAGTCGGAGAGTGTCTGCCTGTACGGTGAGGAACCACCAGTCTGCACACCAATACGCCAGACATGGGACAATGGATACTCACGCAAACCTCAGGTTCTGTATGACATCACACTGATTTTGGACAACAAAATCAATTTTGGCCTCCATCCGACATACAGGACTTCACGTTGGAGCTCAAGCCAAAGAACACAAGCAAGCAAACAATAGTTGTCTTTAATGGACCTGGGTGTAAAAGTAACCCAGAGAACTATCTTCTTAGGGAGTTGAGCGGACAGGTGAACTGGGGGTTCCCGAAAGGGGTTTGCCTCTGTTCCCGAACCCAAAGAAGGCATGAAGACATGGGTCACTGGCCGTTTTGTTACAAATATACATAACATTTGACAATTCTCAGTTTTAATACATTGTTAACATTGATGTGCCCAAAATATTAGTTATCCAGATCTTCAGCAATTGTTGGACATTGTAGTAAAAGAGAGTGCAAAGAAAGGACTCTCCTTAAATATCAAGAAAACAGTAACAATGGTGATATCAAAGAAACAGGTGATACCCAAATGTGAAATAGAGATAGAAGGGAACATTCTTCACCAAGTGGATAATTTTAAATATGTAGGAACATTGATAACATCAGATGGAAGATGCACAACAGAGATCAAGAGCAGAATAGGGCAAGGAAAGGCTGCATTTCAGAAAATGAAGAATATCTTATGCAGTAAGTCGCTATCATTGAATGTAAGAATAAGAGTGCTCTATATAGAACCTGTTTTGCTGTATGGCAGTGAATCTTGGAATATAAATGAACAAATTAGGAAGAGATTGGAAGCAACAGAGATGTGGTTCCTGAGACGAATGTTGCGAATTCCTTGGACTGCCAGAGTAACTAACAACGAATGCCTTAAAGAGGCTAATGAAACTAGAACATTATATACAACAATAAAGAATAGACAGACATCTTTCTTCGGTCATGTGATGAGAAGAGGGGGGCTGGAGAACATTGTGACAACTGGAAAGATCAAGGGGAAGAGAGGCAGAGGCATACAAGAGAAATGATGCTGGATGGATTTGAAGGGTGTCATGGATGAATATCATCAACAAAGTTGATCCAGAAAACCAAAGACCGAGATCTGTGGAGAGTCATGAAGGCTACGCCAGTCGGCACGACACTTGATGATGATGAGACGTGGTATCTTTCGTGAGCCGGTTGTCTCGAAAGTTCAGATCTGGTAGCATGTCAGTATTATTTTATTAATTCTTGTTTTCCCACACACAAAAAAAGAAAGAAAAAAAAAGGAACATTTAAGCACAAAGACCATTACTGTCCCCTGTAATGTGTGTGAAATGGTGTTAATAATATTACAATTAATATTCGATAGTTGCTGTATATTCAACAAGAACACATGAGGATTTGAGTTGTGATTTATTTAAACAAGCTATAATATTAAACGAGTTCTAACGAACAACAATTGTTAAATTAAAAATAAACATTATGTAAACATTTACATCAGGTGCGTGGAAGGGAATACATAAACTAAACTATAGATTCACTACATTCAACATGCGGACTCGATAGATACAGGCTCTTGTACTATTACATTACGACTTATTAACATTCATATGTACTTACATTTACCATAACAAATACTTCATTAACTTAACACAACAACTGTTACTGCTATTATTTAAAAAAAAAATAATTAAACAGCCAAAACTTGCTGCGTTGTTCATTGCAATAATGTTTCAATGACGGGATTAAATCTGCTAGGATATCTCTTATATTTCAACTTCCGACGTTGAACTGTCAAAGGCCTTATAACATAAGCATAACGATGAATAGTTGAACAGGGCCCGAACACACGTTTCTACCAATTGGATCAAATTGTACTCCAATTATCTCACAGATTGTTCTCATATTGAAGATTTGGTTCCTGGTTCCTCTGCCCTCTCCGAAGCCTTTCTACGGGAGACTAAGAATTTATGTCAGTTGCGGCAGAGGCCTGGCATACTAGATTGTCGGCCTGGTGGACGCGCATTTGAATTTCCAGTGAGTTACATTTTCTCTCTCTCTCTCTCTCTCTCTCTCTCTCTCTCTCTCACACACACAAACAGACACACACACAGACACACAGACACACACACACAAATACTCATATGTATATAAGAAGGATCCAAAAATATTCAAAATATATTAACTAGAAACAAGTAGCAGCAGTGAAAATGGGCAAATAATACGAGAAAGACATTTTGTCGACGCACCTCCACCTTCGTGCCCTTCTCTCTCTCTCTCTCTTTCTCTCTCTCTCTCTCTCTCTCTCTCTCTCTCTCTCTCTCTCTCTCTCTCTCTCTCTATATATATATATATATATATATATATATATATATATATATAGAGAGAGAGAGAGAGAGAGAGCGCGCGCGCGAAATTACGATGAGAAAGATCAAAGATAGACCAGGAGTGAGAGTTGGAGCTTATAGAGGTTCACGTCATGGCCACAGTTTATGAGATATTGAAATATCGACGAGGGCGGCAGTTAAAAAAAAAAAATCTGAACACCTCAAAAACTGTGTCATAGCGTGAACGTTATACTGTATGCAACGAACAACACACGACTGCTCAAATAAACAATTTGTTGTGAAACAAACAAAAAAACAAAAAAACAAACAAATAAACAAACAAACAATAGAAACTTTCAAAAACAGAAACATTCAAAGAAAAAAGATAACAAGAGAATGTGCTATTACAGAAGAAATAAATCGCATAACTAAATCATGAATTCAAATACATGGGCGTGGTCATAACATTAGATGGCAGATCATCATCATAATCAAGTGCCGTGCCGGCTGGCGTAGGCGTTCATGGCTCTCCACATATCTCGATCTTTGGTGTTCTGGATCAACTCTGCTGATGATATTCCTCCATGCCACCGTCTCAATCCGTCCAGCATCATTTCTCATTCAGATAGCAGATGCACGAAAGAAATTAAGAGCAGATAACGCTGTTAAAGTTGGATTTGAGAAGATGAAACGGTGCTGCTATTTTGAATGTCAGATGGCGAGTACTGAAATGTTATTTTGAGTACTGAAATTACCACTGGATTTTTTAATGTTTCAGCTTCTCGAACTAAACATAAGTCCATTCCTCCTTAGTTGGATCGCTGCAGCCCTCTTCCAACGGAAAGTAGTTTTTAGATGTGGCAGTTGGACTTCGGAACCAACAACAATATATCCTGGCCTACCACAGGGATCACCATTATCTCCGGTACTATTCAACGCCTACACAGTGAGAATCATCAGTGAGCAGATCACTGGACCTAGCAGGACACTGTCATATGCCGATGATGTTTTAGTGTATCGTCAGGGGAAGGATAGAGAGGAGGTTGCTGTGGAACTACAAACCGAACTCAATCGCATAAGTTCTTGGTGTGATGAAGCTGGGGCAATGGTCAACCCAACAAAGGCAACAGTGACTTGGTTCTCGTTGAATAATCATATTGTCAACACTCCAACACCAACTGTAATGCTGTGTTCAGAGATGGTGGAAAGAACGCAGGCAATGAATTACCTGGGGATACGGTTTGATCGAAGCCTTGCTTATAATGTGCACATAGACCAGGTGATAACAAAGGCCAAGCGGGGTTTGGCAGCGATGCGGGTGATGGCGGCAGCAAACTGTGAGCAGCGCCATCTATGTCTTCTTTACGAGGGGTTGGTCATGTCTGTTTTGGAGTATGCAATGGCAATCCTGACTCTCAGCCATAAGCAGATAGAACGGATGGAAAGGATACAGAATGAAGCTATGCGCATTATTCTTGGATGTACAAGAGATACAGCATGCAGGGCGATGCGCTACCTTCTTGGGTTTCCAACCATTGAAGAGAGAATACAAGATTGCAGGGCCTACCTCAGAATTAACGCAAACACACAACATCCACTGCATAGTGAAATTAGGAAGGTGAAGGGCAGCAGGTTAAAAAGAGGACGGTCGTGGATGGGTCAAGCCGAAGACATTCTTCAACAGGTGTGTTCACTTGAGGACTTAGAACCTGGCGAGGAGTGGGTGCAAGTGCCAACAGACTTCTGCACATCCTTTTCAGTTTGCATCCAACTTGACAGAAAATGCAGACAAGAAAATCCGGCTGCTGCTGAGGCTGAAGTACAAGCGTTGATTTTCGAGAATTCCCTAGACGGTGACGCGGTCATCTACACAGATGGGTCGGTCGTCCGACATGTGAGAAGCTCATGGGCCTTTACAGCTCGGGCCGGAGGGAGAATTGTGAAGGAGGACTCTGGTGCTTTTACTGAAACCACAAGTAGCCTGACCATGGAAGTCATGGCAGTAAGTAAATCAATAACATGGCTCGAGACACAGACATTCACTAGGGCTTGTTTCCTTAGCGACTCAATGAACATGATCAAGAGGATAGAGGAGGGGTCGATCCGAAGAGAATGGTTGCTGCCTCTGGAGCGGTCTCGACTGGCAAAGATTAGTTTCATCTTCGTGCCAGGGCATGCGGGAGTACAAGGAAATGAGCGGGCTGACAAGCTCGCAGGTGAGGCTACTGTGGAGGGCGGACGCGCCATGGACCAGGCCGACATTCTGAATGCTCTACGAGAAGTAAGACTTTTGCGAGAACCAAGTGATGACTGTGAATCTACAACAATGGCCAGACTGCGAGAGCAGCAAATTAAAAGAGGTGTGGCCAAACAAGAACACTACGCAGGAAGCCAAAGAAGATTGATAAACCAACACAGAACTGGCGTCGTTAGCCGCTACACGCTGCGGGATTTGCTGAGGAGGGGATCCGAGCACTTATGGACTGAATGGTTCGATGTGCAATGAGGATGATCTGTCGACTAACTAACTAACTAACTAACTAACTAACTAACTGAAATTACTGAAATATTATTTTCTTATGTAAGGCACCGACTCTTGGAATGTAAGCTAACAAAGTAGGAAGAGCTTGAAAGCAGCAGAGATGGGGATCCAACAACGGTGTCTGGAAGAGGCTAATGAAGGTGGAACATTATACGCAGTTATAAGAAAGAGATAATTTTCTTTAAGCATATTCTGAGAAGAGAGGCATTGAAGAACATCGTGATGACCGGAATAATCAGCGGTAGGAGAGATACAAATACCTAGATACAATGTTGTCGGATGTTTTGGGATGGTGACTTGTAAAGAGGGGGGGGGGGGGAGACGTCAATAGAATTGATCCATATTATCATGGGCGGAGATATGTGGAGAGACATGAACTTCCACGTTATTTGACAAGGCACACGATGATGATGTCGCTGGCGATGCAAAATAAATGAAGGATCAGATTCAGTCACCAGGTGATAAACTAATTCCTGGCAACTAATGTTCAATGAAATCACCATCTTTTACGTCACTTTTCTACACAATTTAAAACACAATTTATACACAGTGGCTCCGTGGTGAAGTATTTACGGACGCGATTCGTAATCCTGTATACCCGGGTTCGAAACACAGCGGTGCTGGTTTTTTTTGAAAAAAGGTATAGGTGCCCGTCGTTCAGAAAGCAATGGCACATTACTGAACGCAAAACTTGCATAGGAATCACGAACAGCCAAAATGCTGGGGTTGACTGCTAAGTCCTGTGAAGGACATGCAACAAATTTACACAAGACACGTGCAGGCGCGTGCACACTTACACACGCACACAATTACATATTGCGTTGTTTGTGGTGACTGTCGTCATCAAGTATAAATATTGAAGAGTAAACATCACAGCACGCACACATTCTGTACATGCCACTCCGTAAGACATGGCTGGGCGAACGAAATACATACAGGCTGCTGCTGCTGGTGGTGGTGGTGGTATTGCTGCTGCTGCTGCTGCTTCTTCTTCTTCTTCTTCTTCTTCTTCTTCTTCTTCTTCTTCTTCTTCTTCTTCTTCTTCTTCTTCTTCTTCTTCTTCTTCTTACCTTAGTGAAGTGTTGGGGAAATGTAAAGATCATTTATGCGTTCTTTCCAAAGCCATTTGTGAGTTGGTATTCACTCCTCTAAAGTTATTGATTACTCCAACCTTTGTGTGGTCTTCCTCTTGCTCTGTATCCATTATATTTCTTCAATGTGGCTCTTTGTGGCAGATAGTACCTGGGTATTCTTGTGAGGCGGTCAAACCATTTAATTTGTTGTTCTTTAATGATGTGCATGAGAGGTTTGAGACCTAGCTGTCGTCAAGTGGCCTCATTCTTAATTAATTTCTCACGGTTACTTCCGCAGCTCTTCTGTGGTATATCATGTCATTTCATCAGACACGAGAAGACCGGTGATAATTCAGACAAATCCTACATGATACAAACGCCAGCTATTCCAACTACACATCACACAGAATGCTGCACTCAGCTTTGCCTCGGCGGGTAACGTACTGTATGCAGAATGACGAAAACTCGAGTAACTGCAGACTATCGCTAGCCCTAACACATCAAGAAATACTCACGCTGTGAGAGCACAAATAATGGGAGTTTACTTCCAGCATAACCCGGTTGTCGACTGTATCCACGCATATGTGGTCATCGTGCCGGTTGAGAAGACATCAAGAGGCCTCATGTAACCGAGTGTCATGCTTCAACTACACACTAGTTTAGAGATGAAAGCTGCTCACTCATCCATGCCATTCTACAGCCACCCCGGTCTATAGCCACACAAGTTCTGAACTCTAGGAAGAGATATAACATTTGACTCCTTACACCCGAGTCCGTTATCCCTACTTTACACTGCAACACTTAGACTGACAAATTTGGCACGGGATCTCCACAATGAAATTCTGCACAAAATTGTAGGATTTTCTTAAGTCAGAAGATAGCCAAATGCCAGCAGGAAGCGTTCAAGAAGAAACAAACATGGCAGAACTCTAATGCAGGACACCACAATTGATACTCGTTTTTGCCGTGTTGGTCGTTTTCTGTATACCAAAATTATTTAAAAGAAATCGTGCATGTATATTTCAAACCTACGCCCACCCACACATACAATCACACGCACATACACACATATGAAACAGTCACGCAGATTAAGCATTCAAAAACGTTCAGTAATTGCTCCCCAACTCACACATTGTTTGGACATAACCAGAAGTGACTTAAGATTTTGCTGAATGAGATATTCAAAACCACACGTCGACTTTCTCCTGAAGGAGACATTTATACCGACACGTCGATTTTCTCTTGAATGAGGCGTTCAAAACCACACGTCAACCTTCTCCTGCACAGACTGATGCCTCTGGAAACCCATCTTCCACAGCCGAACGTTTCGACTCAGGATGTCTTCGTAGCTTTGGTCGACCTCCTCAGAGATGTCCAGTGACAGGGGGATGTTGCAGGACTGGAACAGGATGCGCGGGCAGTCGAAGGATCTCGGCGAGCTCAGGGTGTTGTTTAAGGAGGAGGAGGACTCCTCCAGCTCACTCTGGGAATCGAAGGAACTCTCATCGAACGAGCTCAGTGAATCTGGAATGTGTTGGGGAAAGAGATTTACTTTCTGTTTATTTTACATTGTAAAGCTGTTACATAATTTGTGTATGTCTGAGTCTTTCTTTGTATGTCTGTCTGCCTGCCTGTTTATGTTTTTATATGTCTGTCTGCCTGTCTGCCTGCCTGCCTGCCTGTTTGTCTGTGTTTTTATATGTCAGTCTGCATGTCTGTGTTTGTCTATGTCTTTATCTGTCTTGTCTGAATGCCTGTCTGTGCTTATATCTTTTTCTATCTGTCTGCCTGTCTGCCTGCCTGTCTGTGTTTGTCTGTGTCTTTATTTGTCTTGTATGCCTACCTATCCGTATTTGTATCTTTCTTGTCTGTCTGTCTGCCTGCATGCATGTCTATGTCTATCTCTGGCAGTCTACCTGCCTGTCTTTGTTTGTCTGCATCTTTCTCTGTCTGTATGTGTTCATCTGCGTCTTTATCTGTCTGCCTTTTTGTCTGTGTTTGTGTCTCTCTCTGTCTATATGTCTGACTCTCTCTTCCCCTCTGTCTTTTCCTGTCTCCCCCCCCCCCCCCCTCTCTCTCTCTCTCTTTGTGTGTCTCTGTCTGACTGTCTTTCTTGTATTTGTCATGTGTGAGAAAAAAAGAGAGAGAGAGAGAGAGAGAGAGAGAGAGAGAGAGAGAGAGAGAGAGAGAGAGAGAGAGAGAGAGAGAGAGAGAGAGTGTTGAATTGCATCAATATTTTTTTTACGTTACACAATGTATATGTACAATTTTTTCTCAAATTATTTTACAATGAGAATGCTCACGACAATGGTCAGTGTATGTGTGTGTAAAATGTGGGAGTTTGTTCATACTAGTTTAAGTGATTATCTGAGGCATCATGTATGTGTCGAGATGTGAGAAAGTGTGTGTGGGGGACGTATGTGTGCGGGGGATGTGTGTGTAGGGGATGTATGTGTGGAGGATGTGTGTGTAGGGTGTGTGTATGTGTGTGGGGGGGGGGGTGTTGGGGGGATGAGTGAGTGGGGGATGTGTGTATGGGTGTGGGATTTATATGTGGGTAGGGAGATGTGTGTGGGTGGATGTATATGTGTGGGTGGGGGATACGGGTGTGAGTGAGGGATGTGCCGGTAGGTGGGGGGTGTATGGGTGGGTGGGGAGATGTGTGAGTGGGTGAAGGGATGTGTGGTGGGTGAGAGATGTGTGTAGGTGAGGGATTAGTGTGTGTGAGTGGGGATGTTTGGGTGGTTGGTAGAAAGTGTGTGGGTGTCGGTGGGTGGAGGGTTGTGTGGGTTGATGGGTAGAAAATTGTATGTGTGTGGGTGGGTGGGTGCGGGTTGTGTTGATTGGTAGGGTGTGTGTGGGTGGGTGGGGGATGTGTAGTTGGGGGATGAGTGTTTGACTGGGTGGTTGCAGGTGTGTGCATATGGGTGGGTGTGTGTGATCTGCTGGATGGGTGTGTTTGTTGGGAGATGTGGTGTATGGGGGGAGTGTGTTAATAGGGAAGGGTGGGTTGGTGCGGGTGTGTGTAAGTGGGTGGGGTGTGTGGGTGGGGTGTGTGTGGGGGATGTTTGTGGTGGGTGGGGGATGTGTATGGCTGGGTGAGGTTGTGTGGGGTGGGTGGGGTGGGTATGTGGGAGGGTGGGGTTGGGTGGCGGAGTGTGTGTGAGTGGGGGAGTGTGTGGGTGGATGGAGGGTGTGTGTGTATGGGTGGGTGATATGTGTGGGTGTGTGAGGTGTGTGTTGGTGGAGGGTGTATCTGGGTGGAGGTCGTTTATGGGTGGATCGGTATGTGTGTTGGTTTGTGGGGGTGTATGTTGGTGGGAGGGGATGTGTGGGTGGGTGAGGTATGTGTCTAATAACATAGTAATATGCATTGCTTATGTTTACAACATTCAATTGACAATACATTTTCCTATGTGAATGTATCATGCACCATTAATGAATGAAAGATGAGTGATTCGAAGCGCCGAATGTAAGACGGGCCTGCGTGCCCAATTTGTAACCCTTTTAAAATAAAGTTGAATTAAATTGAATTAAATTGAATTGAACATACATCTTTTCCTCTGTCAGAAACAACAACAGCTGGTCTCACAATCCCCAGTGTTCTTCCTCCAGTATGTCAGTGTAATTTGTGCGAACTCAGTGTCTCTCACAGACTAACCCTAACCATATTCACGCAAGTCCTAACCTCAGACAGGACAGTAAGCACAGTCAGAGTTCTGACCCCTCGTACAAACCTTAAGGCGCAATGGGTACATGGTGCTGGCCCCATGTGTTTATAGTCCAATGGGAACTCGGTGGGTGTTGTCGGTATCACCCCGGCAGCCTTGCCTTTACTTTCCAAGGATCTCCTGGTACACCATCTTAGACTGATTCCATCTGGGAGGCCAGGTCAATTAAAAACAATCCACATCTATGGCGACTAAAAAATCGCTTAAAATACTTCATTGCACCGGTTTTTTTAAAATCCCATATGGCCCATTCTCTTTCCGCTGCGCGGAAAGGGCCGCACAAAACACGAACTCTGTAGCTTCAGCAAAAAAAAATGCACTCGTGAGCTAAAGTACGCGGCTCGGAATCGAACCCACATGAAGCCATGAGCATCGGCACGACAGGTGATCGTCTAGCCACTATGCCAGTGGCTCTCAACCTTTTTTGGCCCAAGAACCACCTTCACCATATTTTCAGAATGTGACCCCCCCCCCCCTTTCATATTTCCTCCCTACCCCCACCCCCTTTTTATGTTCCCTACACAATATATGTAAAAATGGAAGCTAAATTTAATAACACATATTAGAACAAGTTTAGACGTCTACATAAAACGTGATTTGCTGATCTACTTACGTAATAAAATAAATTTCAGAAAGGCGAAGAGTACAGAACTGTCAAGTTGGAGGGAAAAACAATATCAAGTATTCGATTCTTGTATTAACACCATCTTGAAATAATCATAATTTCGCCCCTGGAAACCCTAAAATTCCCCCCTGGGGGTGGGGGTGGGGGGTGGAAGGGGTTGGGGGAGTCTCACTACAGGTGCCTCGTGTCACACAAACCTATATGTCAAACATTGACTGGTTTTAATACAAGCGCCTCGCGTTACACCATTTGCAGAAGGTTGCACATATACAAAAGGGACTAGTGCAAGTACATCCAAGAAAGTTGACAGCAATGTTCTGGAAACGCACAGCAGGAGAACGTGTCCTACAACAAGATCTTAGCCTCACACGGGCTGAACGAAAGAACGAACGAACCAACCAACGAAGGAACAAACTTTATTTTCAAAGTGTTACATATTGGGCACACCGGCCCCTCTTACATTCGGCCCTTGCAGCCACGCATCTTTCGTACAACAATTATGTATTGTGCGTGTTACATTAAAAAAACAAAACATTGACACATGAATGCTGTGAACATAAACTTTTATGTGACAGGTAGGCAGACAGGCACACACGCACACAGAAACTCACATATGTGTAAACACAGATATAATACATACATACACTACATCATTTACACAAAATGTATACAAGGGAGAGCACCCGGGATAAGATTGTGGTGTCTTAAAACGATTAAAGTATTTTACAAAAGATTATGACTGAAACTATCTGTAAGACGTTGACAACACACAAAGAGATCGCTAACTGAAGTCATAGAAAATGATTGCTGAATGCAGTATTTTGTATTCTGTTGCCCGGAGCTGACTAGAGATTAAGAACACAAAACTGGGACTTCGAAAGTTGCGTGCCTGTTCAAGGTGAGGCAAACAATAGACGATGATACAAGAGGACAAACTTAGTCACGAACTAAAAACATGGACGGAATGCCAATTAGGCATCCGTTTAAGGTAAGACGAGTAGTAGGCGAGATCATACAAAAGGACAGCCTAGGTCACAAACTAAATGCATAGACCAGTGTTTCCCAACGTGGGGCCCACGCCCCACAGGCGGGGGGGGGGGGGGGCAATTCGATTGTTAAGGGGGGCAATTCGAAAATGGAAGAAATCGGCTGGATATAACAAAACGGGGAGACTTGATACTGAAGTTAACTAAATTGGAACCTGACATACGATCTCTTTGCAGCAAGCATCAAGCGCAAGGATCTCACTAAATTTAAATAATAAATAATTACTAATAATTAAAATAATATAGAAAAATCTGTCATTAAAATTATTTTGTACTTGAATTTCAGTTCTCCATTATATGTTTTGAAAATTTACTTACTGTGTTTTCTCAATAATTTCCTAGTGATTTCTTCCTAAAACCTATCAATAAAGTTTCTTTAGTGAACATTTCAATTTTTGAATATTAAAAATAATTTATATGTGGGGGGGGGGGGGGGGGGGGGGGGGGTGGGGGGGGGGTGGAAGGGGGGGGGGCATGAGAATTTTAGAAAGGCTTAGGTGGGATACAGCACAAAAAAGGTTGGGAAACACTGACATAGACGGAATGATAATTATGAATGTTTTCAAGGTAAGGCGAGTTGTAGGCGAAACAAGAGACAACAGCAGTTAGAAGCAGAAATGCATTGACAGAATATCGCTGAGATAAAATGCTAAGATAAAATGATAAAAAAGTAGATTATACAAAATAATTGAAGGATGATTGTAGCATATATAGTTACATTAGATAGACACTACAAGCAGAGAAAATGCCGGTAGAAAAAGGAATAGAGAAGTATCTTGATGGTCCAATTTAAGAAATATTATAAATTGAGAATAACATTCGTGTAAGTATGAAAGAGAGTAAGAGACAGACATGGAGAACAACACTGATGTAAAAGTGTAATAGACATTACAGAAGGAGTAGTTGACATGTGCAGCAGGGGATAAGTAATAAATGCAGCTTTCATATTTGAGAAAGGATACAATAAAATCGCCCATACAGCGCTAACGACGACAGGAAGGACATACGCCTCCTAGTCGGCCACTGCTGAGGTGATAATCAAGCAGATCTGTGATTTGAACTATTTCTAAGACCGAGACCGATGGAATGATATGTCTGTAGACATGAAAGAAAACAGAGCACTGGCAATGTGTCGTTACACTAGGGAGGTACTGTAAAGTCAGTTACCCACATCTGTCGAACTGTTTCGGAGAATCATGGAGACAGTTGCTCGAGATACGGAATTCCTGCTCCGCGCGATGCTTTTGGCGGGCCACTCTGCGTAAATAGGCCGGACCATATTAGATCAAACCCGGTGCAATGAACGTCATCTTCTTGTCGTTAAACCATGTTATAAACCTCTGTTTAATCTGGCATCAGGATAAACAAATCAACCCAATTTAATTTCATGTTACCAAGAGAGACGGGGAGTCATGATCGCCGATGTCTGCTGCTTACGAAACAAACGCACCATCTTTCAAAATGCGCCATGACAGTATGTGGACATTGTCCCTTACTGTTCTTGAGACCTCAAAATGCGCCATGATAGTATTTGGACATTGTCCCTTACTGTTCTTGTCACAACTTTTCTTCTTGCCTAAATTGTCTTTCTTGTTATGTATGTGTCAATCAGCGTATTGTAAATCAGCAAGGCTAGGTGACTTCTTACCTCTATAGTCGTCTTCAGTCCTCCATCTGGCATTACTGAATAAGAACCGTCTTCGGTCGGCACAATGAGGTGCGCTGTTCTGTCGCTCCACGGGTTTGAACCGAGACTGGAGGGTCTTCCTCGAACTCAGAATGGTCAAAGACCTGGACATTTTGGGGAGGTCTGATCTCTGGATTCGCTGTATGGCCTGGCTGATGTTAATTAGCTGTCGCAGCAGGACCAGATCCATTTTTCTCATGGCCATCTGTGGACAGCAATAATATCTAATTTAATAAATGAGTACAGATAAATCGATGCGGGAATGGCGCGATAGGAAGCAGAAAACCTTGATAGGTTCAAGGTGTCATAGATAATTTATTGATGACAGCAACAGAGGCAGCATGTCTGGAGGATGTGATAGACAGTCGTTAGGAAAGACTGTTATGTTGTCAAAGTTTTGCATAGGACTAGCCACTGAATGATGGGGGTGGGGGGGGGGGGGTTTAGATAACTTAGATAACACTGTCATTATTTCTAAGATCATTAATCTAAGTTCGTTTATCTGATTCTCTTTATCGCTGGGTTTCGTGGCTGATCACTCCACAATATAGGAAGCTATTTAGTTTCGCTCTGTCCTCTTCTATTCTTGCGCTATTATTATTTCTGGAGAGGCATTTCAGACATACTTTTTCGCTGTGGCCTAGAGGTTACGAACACAATTCGCAATTCCGCATACCGTACCCGAAACACAGCTACGGGCGATTTGGAAGCAGACTGCCTTGCGTTAGTTTCATACAAAGGTATGAGAGCCGGTTGTTCAGAAAGCAATGGCAAACTACTGAACGTAAATTTGCCAAGAAAGCACAAACAACAAAAATCCTGGAGTTGACTGCAACGTCCTGTGAATGATATGCAGCTACCTATTATTTCCATATCTCCACACAAGATTATATAGATATCTTAAGGGGAATAAAAAAAAAACGGCCCGCCATGGCAGAGTTAGCGTGTTCTACCAATCTGCCAAAGTATCACGACTGTTTTCTTCTTCAGTGATCAGCATCTGCATGGATCAATTTCGGCATGAGTCTTGAACTGAATGTTGCGCCTAACACCTTCACTTGTCCCCCACATCGTTGTACTGTCTGGTTTCTTCTACAAGTCAGAATTCCATTCTCAATCTGATCAATTTGGTGCAGTCTTGTATACTGTTCTCTGTTGGCTATGGTATCCCACCTGTGCAGGTGACTGTCTCCGAGGCCCCGTGATGAGGCTATGGTTAACATTGTCGCCTTCGAGTCTGAAGATCCTGATCTCCTTGTTTCTGCCTAACTTGTTGATCCATTCCTGCACTGATTCCACAGCCTCAACACTGGGTATCGGAGACTGTACCCGCAGATGTGGAGTACACCAGCAAACAGCAGAGAGCATCATACAAGGCTGCACCAAATTTACGAGAAAGAGAAAGGAATTTTAACCCGTAGAAGCAACCATGCAAGACTGGAGAACTAGCATACCGAGGTTGTGCTTTACTTCTTGGACGAGCCTGTCCTGTTTGGGGTATGGGATAACTTGGTGGACAAGCGTTAAGTTGGGGGTTCGAGTCTAGGCCGACTGTCTTATAATCCAGATGTTATCACAAAAAGTTAGTGTGAAGAAATATAATGTGCTTAATTCCTTTATGTTTGTGTATCTGAGAGAGAGAGAGAGGGTGGGAGAGAGGGAGGGATAAAGATGGAGGGAGAGAGGGGGGGGGGGGAAGCGAGATAGACACAGAGAAGCGAGATACGAGAATATAGACACAAAGAGAAAAACAAATGGAAAAGAAAATGGGACAGAGAAGAGAAAGAAGAGAGAGAAGAGAGAGAGAGAGAGAGAGAGAGAGAGAGAGAGAGAGAGAGAGAGAGAGAGAGAGAGAGAGAGAGAGAGAGAGAGAGAGAGAGGGAGAGAGGAGAAACGGTACATGACTCCTCACTTCGGGATGGACAGACAGACAGATAGGGCGCAAGTGAAATTTATTGAATCCACATACATGTATACCACCTTGTCAACATGCTATATAAATGCCGGAAACTAATTACAACTCCTGGGAAAGAGCACAAATGGCCGGATGTTGTCCTCGAAGTTGTCAAGTCAGATCAGATAGCAGGACTGCATTGTGAGATGGTGTCTGGGGATGTAGACTAACCAGCAGTACCATCCTTGTGTGGATGACAGCACTGGGGCGTGCTCTCACAGCAGATGTAGGATTAACTAGTGAAATATAACACATTGCCTTGATGTCCCACACATGTACACGGACAAGGAAGTGAATGATTTAACGCTGAATGAGTTATCTAGCAGCTGAAAGAGTTATCCGACAGCTGGAAGAGTTATCCTACAACTGAATTATTTATCCAACAGCTTGATAAGTTAGGCAACAACTGAATAAGTTTCTTCGCATATAGGAAGCTGTTGAACACTGGGTGAAGGGCTAGGTACATGTTGCGTTAATATATATAACAACAACATTCAACAATGGACGTCCCAAATTCTACACACTCTTGGAACGTGCCGCATTTCTGTCAGCACAATGACTGACAATGTTGAGGTGACGGCTTCAAATGGAGTGCACCGATTTCCATTACTCTCATGTCTAACATTTTCTCTGCGATGTGTTCCTTCGCCTCTCGCCCAGGAGTAAAGGAACAGGGCCCCTAAGACCCGTTGAGCTTACGGTGCTAGACCTATACTGTTTATAAACTAATCGGCACTAATCGGTGATGTGGTCCATATCACGTGGGCCGAATTGACTGCCCATGATATTTTCTCCTGCCCATATTCGGCTGGGTCGATCTAGAAGCCTAGATAATTGTACAAACTCTGAACCGCCCCAATGTGTATGGAACCCACGACCACCGCGTCTAGCAACTACACTACCGCTGCTCCCTTGGCGCCCATGACAGCCAACCTAAACCAGCGTATTAATATTTACTGTACGTTTGTGTTATAATATAATATATTATATATAATACAATTATATATAATATTAGATTGTAATATTTATTGTGCGTATGCGGGTGTACAAGGAAATGAGCAGGCTGACATGCTTGCAGGTAAGGCTACTGTTGAGGGCGGTCGCGCCATGGACCAGGCTGACATTCTGAATGCTCTACGAGAAGTAAGACTTTTGGGAGAACCAAGTGATGACTGTGAATCTACAACCATGGCCAGACTGCGAGAACAGCAAGGACGCAGGAAGCCAAAGAATATTGATAAACCAACACAGAACTGGTGTCGTTAGCCGCTACACGCTGCGGGATTTGCTGAGGAGGGGATCCGAGCACTTATGGACTGAATGGTTCGATGTGCAATGATGATGATCTGTCGACTAACTAACTAACATTGTACGTTATGTAATTTGTTTTCCAGGTCAAAGGTGAAGACCTGCTTTGCCAAACGACAGTGACGTGGTGGCAATATGGTACATAGCGGCAGTCACATGACAGATGCTCAGGCTTGTCCATGGGACATATTGTTCTGTCCCATCCGATTCCATCCCATGGTAATTTATGCCTGTCACATCCCATCCCATCCCATGGGACTTTTCCCATGGGAGTTCCATGGGAGTTCCATGGGAATAACATTCCCATGACCAAGTCTGCAGATACTGCAACCAGAGCCTATAGTTTCAGGCCTTGATATATTTTAGGACAAGTATAATGAGGTGAGGTGACCAGTTATGTTCCTCGCCGCTTGTTCTTTCACGACAATCCCCAGCACATGTTCAGATTTCTCTGACACACATTTTAAAGCTCGGTACAGAACGACCACAGGGGGGGGGGGGGCTGTGTTACAGTTGTCCTCCTCTCCTTCAAGCTCAGAAACGTTCGGGGAGACATCCATGCATTGACATTCAGAGTTAGCACTGAGACTTCAAGAGGATTCAATAATCAACTAACCAATCAATCAACTAACCATTCTTGAGGTGCCTTGAAGAGATTAGAGCAAGAATCGGCATGGCGAAGGTTGCCTTTTGCAAGATGGAGAATATAATGACCAATAAAAAGATATCAACTGTAACGAGAAAAAGAGTGTTGAAGTACTACATAGAACCTATACTTTTGTATGGATGTGAAGCGTATACAATTATCAGACAAACTGAAAAAAAATCTTATGGCTGTGAAAATGTAGTTTCGGAGGAAAATGCACAGAATACCATGGCCAGACAGAACAACCAATGACTAAGTCCTACAAGAAAGAAATGAAAACCGTAAACTGAGAAAAGAGAAATTAGACGTCAATTTTTTGGGTGTGTTATGAAAAGACAAAAATTTGAGAAGTTGGCGACAACTGGCTAGATTGAGGGGAAAAAACAAGGGGAAGGCAGAGAAGTAAATGTATGGATGGCCTGGCCACGTGGTATGGTCAAGAAAAGAACAAAGAACTGATCCACGACTCTGATGATCATGTACGATGTCGAAACATGACCGCCCCGCCCACGCTTATCGGTATGACACATAATGATGATAATGAACGACTTTCAACCAAAAAGCCAACCAATCAGCCGACCAACCAACCATCCAACCAACCACCCAACTAACCAACCAACCAACCAGCCAACCAATTATCCAATCAACCAGCCAACCAACCATCCAACCAAACAACCATCCAACTAATTAACTAACTAACCAGCCAATCAACCAACCAACTAACCAACCACCAAGCCAAACAACCAATCAACCGCCAAACCAACCAACCAATCAACGAACGAATGAACGAACTTTATTTTCAAAGGGTCACAAACTGGGCACGCATGCCCGTCTAGCATTTAGCCCTTCAAATCACTCATCTTTCGTATATCAATTATCTATTTAGCATGCTACATTTACATAGGGAGAAAACATTGTCAAAAGAAAGTTGTGAACATAAAAAATGCATATTACCATGGCATGAGACCGGCAGGCAGCCAGACACACATACAACATGTGCATAAACACATACACGCATACCTGCATACATACATACATGATTTACGCAAACTCTCACAGTTATGCACCCACTCAATAACACACAAATACACACTCCCTCGCATACACATATACTCACACACAATCACAATCTAACTAGCAATAGTTTACTGATATTTACATACCTCTCTCTCTCTCTCTCTCTCTCTCTCTCTCTCTCTCTCTCTCTCTCTCTCTCTCTCTCTCTCTCTCTCTCTCTCACGTCCACATATCCTCATTCATACATACAAAGGCATACTCACATAGTCAACACATACACACTGTCACACACGCAAATACAAAAATACTCACACAGTCGTACATCCACACAGTCGCACACTACATTCACTTCCTTGCATACACGCACATACATCAACCAACCAACTAGCCAACCAACCACCCTATCAACCGGCCAATCACCCAGCCATCCAACCATCTAACCAATAATCCAACCAGCCAACTAACCATCCAATCAACCAACAATCTCTCTAGCAATAGTTTCTAGGTAAGTCTTGAAGTGATGCTGGAGTGATGGGAAACGAACAGGCGGATTGACTGGCTAGGTCTGCACAGTTAGATGGAGTGTATGAGCATGAAACACAGACGTGATCAGAGTCTTTGGGAACGTATCGTGAGTATAGTGTGGGAGAACAGATAAATCATCCTAGCCTGGAGAGAATGGAACGGCAGGGCGTGACCAGGGGATCTGGCCGACACTCAGTACCATAAAGACAGGTCAGACGGAACCATAATCAGACTGCAGCTGGCACAATTAGTATTGGGACTCTTCGCTGGCTGTAGAAGATGAAGATGGAGCACGCATGGGCATGTCTCCAGTGTTGTGTTGTTGGTTCTTGACTCAACTCTTGAGGTCTATGAAATATCACGAGAAATATATTCTGTGGTATTGATCGTCACTGATAGTAATAATAATAAAAAAATTAGATACACACTAAAGAATAAAAGCACAGAAAGCTACAGGCTCACTGAAATGTTATTTCTTACAAAGTCACCCTGTTGAATTTTACGTATGACACATGCAGAATTCCTATGACATTCTTCATAATCAAGAGCACAGACTCAAACACGCAGGCTCCGCATTGGTCACCAGCGAGTCCTGTTTGCTGTCTGCCTGGGTTCTTTCTCGAGCAGGCAATGATAGTACGAGCGTTCACTGGATGCCCCAGTGTAAGGTCACCAATGGTCGGAATGCATGGGAGACAAGTGCAACCTTTAACCTTTGTTGAAGAGGGCTGTAACAATGGGGCCAGCTGTGAGATAATATCAAGTGTAAGGCTGTGCTTTGGTGGGAAACATGTGTACCTGCTCACGTAGGTTGGGGTCTGTGTGTCTGGGGTAAATTAGTACCACGATCGTTACAGGAAGTTGCTGTCAACCCTCAGCATTTATTGACTGTTTGCATTCAGCAGTTTGCCATTACTAATCTCATCTCATTCTGTTCCTCTTGTGCCATGCTGTGTCGAGGTGAAGCATACACAGCGAGAGAGTGCCCGATTATGGGCTTCACTTATCGAAATTTCCATGGACTTTACCATTACTTTCCGAACGAAAAGTCAACATTGAGATCCAAATGTCCGGTGTATGTCATAAACCGGCAACCTCGTCCGCTGCGCACAGGAAGTTTAAGCGCGAGTGCGATATACCTCTCGGCCACACTGACCCCTGGATGAATCATATTCTGGCAAAGCATCAAATTCCCGACACTGTCAGAATGTAATCGGAGATTGGCTGGTCATAAAATCGGTGGTACAAGAGAAACATGACACGTACCTTGGTACTGCTCCTTGCAGGCCGTGACTAAATCAATATTTACAACGTTCCGTGATGTATGACATGTGTGAGATATATATGCTCTGTCGCAAAGTATACCCAGGGTGGACACCATGGACAGGTCTGCCACCCGTCTGTGAGATTAAATACGTTAGTTGCATGTTCTTTACAAGCGTCGTAACAAACCCCAAAATTATGTGATTGTGTGATTTAATAAGCAATGTTTACGTTCCGTAGTTTGCCATGGCGGGGGTTGTAGTCAAGTTGATAGCGAACTACGCTAATAATGTTACCAGTACAGTTGGACGCGGGCTCGACAAAGTGAGGAAACGATTGGTCACCTATTTCTCCTTGACCTGTGACCTACTAAATATGATGGGACTATCAAATCATACACCCCTAGCATGACAGTGAGTCGGGGATCATTTCAAAAACATTTTTAGTTTGCCTTTGCTTTCTGAACGACCGACGTCCAAACCATCGACATCAACGCAATGCGGTCTGTTTACAAGTAGTCTGCAGCCTGTTTGATACAGTAACTATTCTAATAAGGACATATAGTGTAGTAAAGTAACTATACTAGTGTGGACATGTAATGTAGTAAAGTAACTATACTAGTATGGACGTGTAGTATAGTAAAGTAGTGTGTCAGGTCTTAGTCAGATATGACTGAGGTACCGTATGACAGTATACTGCTTTCTGTTCGCGCCGAATGTTGGGCGGCGCTTACCAAACCCGACATCCCACATTGTGCCAACGGCTTCGGGCGGAGAAGCGCAATTGGGAGGGTACAAGCCTTATCCTAGTGCGAAGAAATGCAACCTAAAGATTAAATTTCGTGGCTGGAAAGACCAGACCCTAATCCTTGTTTGGCAGCTGGTTTAGGATCGAAGCTCCGATAGGCGGACAGCTACAGCATTACTTTGCTGATTCGGCAGCTTCTGCAGCTTATCTTGTTCCAGACGTATTGGTGTCACCTTTTCTCTGGAGTAAACTAGGCAAGCGGATAGAGGTATCATGCTGCACGGGCAACACATGATCTCTACAATTCAGCCCAGGCTTTGTGCTATTTGTGATGCACCATTTAACAAACTATCGTCTGTCAAGGCGACAAGGTGCCAGTAGTAGTAATTAATGTTCAGCGTCAGATTGCCCATGTTAAACGTCGCAGCAGCCTCGTTAATGTTACAGCGACCATGTTAAACGTCGCAGTGTTTAGAGAAGAACAGTTAAAGAAGACATAGCTTCTGGATAAAAAAAGAAACATATGGGGCATGAAAGACATCAACAGCATGAACATTCATGAGACAGGACAGCTGACGAAGGTTCGAACAACTTTTCTTAGGGTCGCGATGGGAGCGACGTCCTGCAGATGACCCGCTACATGACGTGCATGTCTGTCATCTACTGTCTACAGAGGGTGTAGTTTTAACGACTGTGGGGTGTTTGCAAATATTGCCTTTCCAAGTTTTGTATTCACCCTCTGTGGAGTTCATACAACATAAAACGTAAATACAAAACTTGGAACGGCAATGTTTTAAAAAAAAAACCTGTCATCAAAAGTACACCCTATAGTACCTGGCGATGTAGGTCGCGAGGTGGTGAGAGGGGGGGGGGGAGGGTGTTTGAGTCTCAGGAATTAAGGTCGTCTGGCTAGTGCAGTCACCGCGAACTGTGCAGGTTAGAGTTTTATTTTTTGTCCCCCCACCCCCTCCTCCAACATAAAAAATATCCACACTTTAGCGAGAATGTGAACTCGGGTCTCCCAGAGGGAATCTCCTCATTCCAGCCACTCAGCAACCCCTCTTCACGTACATGTCACCGCCATTCCAGTCACTCGGCAACCCTCCCCCTCCCCTCAAGTACATGTCACCTCCATTCAAATGTCCATGTGTAGCTTATGTTCATGGATTCTCCGCTCGCTCGCTTGCCGTGAACGTAGTCAGTACACGTGCCAATACTTCTGCTGTACTGGACTGAATGTTGCATGTGGATTAGCTTTCCTTATCACCAGTGTCACTCGCTTTCAGGCGAACCCACTCCAACTTCTGAGGTATTTGTAATTTTCTTCACGAAGTCCAGGACGAGAAGTCAAAATTTTAGTCCAACTGACCGGCGTAGGGGTTGAGCCAGCTACCTTGGCATCAGCACATCGGAAGTTTAAAAGCGAGCGCACTTATACATTCGGTCGTGCTGGACGCTATGTCGTTGTATATTGTCTATTGAGTTCAATCCCAGGTATTGTTATGTTAGTTGAATATCCTTTACAGGGCGTCGCAGTCAAACCCAGCACTTTTTGGCTGTTTGTTATTTCTTGGCAAGTTTAAGTTCAGTAGTTTACCAGTGCTTTCTGAACGACCGACACTCATGCCATTTTATAAAAACAAACATAAAACAGTCTGCTACCAAATCGCCCTCTGTGTTTCGAAAGCGGTATACGGGATTACGAACTGCATCTGTAACCTCTTCGGCGCGGAGCGAGTTACTATCCCAGGTGTTACTAAATATAGGCTGAATTTTTAGTGACTGTGCGTGTTTTAAAATATTGCCGGTCCAAGGTTTGTATTCACCGTCTGTAAAGTGCACGCAACATAATAGGTAAATACAAAACTTGGACCGGCAATATTTTCAAACACTGCACAGTCAGTAAAAATACACCCTATATAATCTCCCCTCTGTTGTGTCTCCACCGTACAGTGATAGAGAAGCTTGTGTGTTCCAATGACCCCAAGAGCGATGCCCACTGTAGCACAGCTACTGGTAGGGTCTCTCATGTCGGACAGTCAAGGGGTAGGGACCATACGACGAGAGACACAAACCTGGAGCCTTGTAGGAAGACAGGGGACAGACAAGGGTTAGGGAAAAGCAAACCAGAAAAAATACTGGTCGAAGTCGGATTACTGAGCCACAGGTTTGAACACACAGTGCACGGCAACTCACTTTGTGATGTCAGACGTCTGTCCTGTAATTTACTGTTTGCGAGCTGTGTGAACGAGGTCACGTGCTCAATGCAAAAAGCCAGTCAGAACTATTTTCCTATAAGTAACCTTGAGGGGACAGTTATGTGGGCTTGTCAAGAGAAAAGGAAAATTCGAGTATGTCATCACAAACTGAAAGGTTGGAGGCCAAGAGAGACAGTGGGAAACCAAGAAAGAAAATCTGGACAATTTGACATTGTAGCAAAGAGACACGTCTATATCAGAACTGATTGGCAGCACAAGCAATACAAGACTGTGGACAGACATGATCACCAAAGCCAGGCGGAAAGGACTATAAGGAGAAGAACCTCGATGTGTTGTCTAAGTGTAAACAGGATGACTCCAGAGAAAGAAAAATACAGATAGGAATTAGAGAGAGAGAGAGAGAGAGAACAGAAGGCGCACAGTTCCTGGCTGCACAAATCTGGTATTGGACGTACACAGAGCCGGACTGTTTGTGGAGTGGTGGTATCTCTATCAGTGAGCACAGAGCGAGACTGTTGCATATCTCAAACATTTTTTTCTAAGTTTAGGTTTTTCCCATGCCTTCACAAGATAAGTTAGTTACATATCCTTTACAGAACGTTGCAGTCAACCACAGAATTTTGTGACTGTGATTTCGTGGCGTGTTTACGCTCAGTTATTTGCCATTGCTTTCTGAACGACCAGCACTCACACATTTGCATGAAAGGCGGTCTGCTTCCAAATCGCCCGCAGCTGTGTTTCGGTATGCAGTATTGCGATTTGCGTTGGTAACCTATTCGTCACAACGCCGGTAATGAACATCTACTGCTACTGGTAAAAGACATCTAACTACACAGTTAACTGCCGAACCTATACAGTCAACTCTTCTCCTAAACACCTCACAACACAGATAATTGCCGAACCTATACAGTCAACTCTTCCCCTAAACACCTCACAACACAGATAATTGCCGAACCTATACAGTCAACTCTTCCCCTAAACACCTCACAACACAGATAATTGCCGAACCTATACAGTCAACTCTTCTCCTAAACACCTCACAACACAGATAATTGCCGAACCTATACAGTCAACTCTTCCCCTAAACACCTCACAACACAGATAATTGCCGAACCTATACAGTCAACTCTTCCCCTAAACACCTCACAACACAGATAATTGCCGAACCTATACAGTCACCTCTTCTCCTAAACACCTCACAACACAGATAATTGCCGAACCTATACAGTCAACTCTTCCCCTAAACACCTCACAACACAGATAATTGCCGAACCTATACAGTCACCTCTTCTCCTAAACACCTCACAACACAGATAATTGCCGAACCTATACAGTCAACTATCGAAGCTCCGACAGGCGGACAGTTAGAGCATTGCTTTGCTGATCCGGCAGCTTCTGCAGCTTGTCTTGTTCCAGATGTAGAGGTGTTACCTTTCCTCTGGAGTGAACTAGGCAGGCCGAGAGAGGGATCATGCTGCATGGGCAACACATGATCTCTATATTTTAGCCCAGGCTTTGTGCTATGGAGAGGCAATAACTCCATCCCTGGTCTTAACTGGTCTCGGACATATCTAGGATCGGTGGTAAATAGCAAACTATCCCTAGATCAGGAAATCAACATCCGGATTGGTAAGGCAGCAACAACAATGAACAGGTTAAGAAAAAGAGTCTGGGAGAACAGGAAGCTTACTGCCAAAACAAAAGTCCTTGTCTATCAAGCCTGTGTCCTTAGTACTCTTCTCTATGGCAGTGAAACCTGGACAACTTACTCACACCAAGAGAACAATTTAAACAGCTTTCATATGCGGTGTCTGCGAAGAATTCTTGGTATTAAGTGGCAAGACAAAATCACAAATACTGAAGTATTGGAAAGATCAGGTTGTGTGACAGTTTATTCCATGCTCAGTCTTCGTAAGACTTAGATGGATAGGACATCTTAGGCGGATGGATGATGGTAGAATACCAAAGGATATCTTTTTTGGTGAATTACAGACGGGTAAGAGATCTCAGGGTCGGCCTCTACTACGATACAAAGATGTGTGTAAGCGGGACATGATTGATACAGGCATTGATAATGCACATTGGGAGCAAGTCGCCGCTGAACGTGTTGCATGGAGGGCAAATATCAGAAATGGAATAAAGTCAAAGGAGAAAATTATTGCAGAAAAGTCACACACCAAGCGTTTGAGACGTAAGATGGTGCATGATGGTGGAAATGACCACGTGTTCACATGCACCCACTGTGAACGGACATTTACAGCGCAAATTGGCCTTATCAGTCACACTCGCTACCGCCATAGTTAAAAGTTATTATGCCTTTTTAAAGCACAAACTATCGTCTGTCAAGACGGCAAGGTGCCAATGTGTATGAATACAGTCAACTCTTCCCCTAAACACCTCACAACACAGATAATTGCCGAACCTATACAGTCAACTCTTCCCCTAAACACCTCACAACACAGATAATTGCCGAACCTATACAGTCACCTCTTCTCCTAAACACCTCACAACACAGATAATTGCCGAACCTATACAGTCACCTCTTCCCATTCTTCTTCTACTAACACTTCTTCTTCATGCAATTTTCCAATCGAGCAATTGAAGCCAAGCATTGCGGAATTTGTTCATGACTGGTTGGAGTTTGCAGCACAACATGTCTACGGGATAGTGCAGCCAGTCTTAAGCCAACCGCCCGTCAGTCGCCTCCTGTGACATGTATGGTCGGTTACAGTGTTACTATTCTTGGCTTTCCTTGTGAGCCTTGGCGACGACTCACAGATTACCCAATGGAATGCCTCCAGTCACAAACATTCTCATCATCCTAATCGAAATCATCATCACGACGACGACTACGACAACAACAACAGCCACCACCACCCACCACCCACCACCACCACCCCAACCCCACCCCCACCAACGCCGCCGCCGCCGCCACCACCACCACCACAACAAAGACAATAACCACGACAACAACAACACTATAACCAACTTACCAACTCCGCCTTCAGCATGTCCAGTTTGGCGCTGATCGTGTTGCCGTCGGCGTTCTGACCCTTCTGTGGATGTCCAGCTACACTGGCATGTCTCCATGTTGTACATGCACTTACTGTGGAGTCTGTAGATGCTGTACATTCACTAAATGTGGAGTCTGAAGATGTTGGGCATTTAATAAATGTGGAGTCTGAAGATGTTGGACATTCACTTACTATGTGGTCAGTAGATGTTGGATATTCATTAAGTGTGGAGTCTGTAGATGGTGTGAAGACATGAGCACTGAGCTCTGTAGATATTTTACATCCATCAACAATGGGTTCTGAAGATGTTGAATATCCATCAATACTGCATTCTGTCGATGATGGGCACACATCAATACTGGCGTCTGTAGATGTTACACACCCATGAACACCGGAGTCTGTAGAAGTTGTACAACAACGAACATTGGGATTTGTAGATGTTGGACATCCAACAACATTGGTGTCCACAGATGTGTCACAAGCAGTGATGTCTGTATCTGCTGTACAATAATCAACATTTGAATCTGTAGATGTTGTACAACAACCACCACTGAAGTCTGTACATGCCGTCTGATGATCAACGCCACCGAACCCAGGTCTATGACTGTCTGTCATTTTGCTGTCACCAGACTCGCTAATAATCCCCGCCTGGTTAGAAATGGCAACATCCCCCATCTCGTTGTTAAGAGTAACATGTCCACTGTCGTGTCCACTGTCTAACGTTGCTACCAAAACCGGAGTGACATCTTTAGTAACCATCTTCTTGTTATTGTCAGGCATGTGTATGTTGATACCAATATGTCTTGGTAAGATTGCAGGTTTCATCGCTACTGCATTTTTCTGCTTCTCTTCCAAGGAAACCGTTAAAGATTCTTTCATTAATGCTGCTTGTTGCTTATTCTTTACTACAGAAACTGCTAAACGTTCTTCCATTGCTATTGCCTTTTGCTGCTTCTCTTTCATAGAAAACGTTACAGATTCTTTCACAACCTCCTCTTGGGGATTGTCTATTGACGACCTTTCGTCCTCATTGTAAATAGTACGTTCTTCACTAATTCCTTTTAGCAACATGTCAGTATTATCAGCAGCGTCTTTATACTGGGACTGTATGAGCTTGTGTTCGCTTTGGTTGCAATGACTTGCTGAGACGCCGGACTGGAAATATGTGTTTCTGCCATTTTCGTATTCCCGTGTCTTACTAACAACCCCACTCTTATCTGTCCTTGGAAATTCAATGTGTGCAAAAGGAAAGACTTTTCGAACTTCAGAAGGCCTGACACAGTGTATATCCGATGGCTCGGTGTTTGATGGACAGGTGGCAGCCGTTGGAAGGCCCCAATTCTTCATGAGCACGGTGTTTGATGGACAAGTGGCAGCAGTTGGAAGGCCGCAATTCTTCATGAGCACGGTGTTTGATGGACAGGTGGCAGCAGTTGGAAGGCCGCAATTCTTCATGAGCACGGTGTTTGATGGACAGGTGGCAGCAGTTGGAAGGCCGCAATTCTTCATGAGCACGGTGTTTGATGGACAGGTGGCAGCAGTTGGAAGGCCGCAATTCTTCATGAACACGGGTTTTGGTGCAGGTGTAGGGGGAATCTTCAACACACGCAGGTGTTTATGTCTTTCTGGGATGCTAGAGTCCATAATTGCATCTTTGGGGTTCGCAGTTTGTGTGTGCAATTTGAATTTCATTTGAACAACGGGCAACCTGGAGCTTTCGGACCCCAGCATGAGAGGTAATACGTCCCCTTGAACTGGACGTGATCCATTTGTGTCATCGCTAGCGGTATCGTAATTTGTGTGAACGTTTTGTAAATCTATTCTGAACTTTTTGGCGGGGATTTTGATATCCAGATCTCTGGATTCCGCGCCATTAAACCGAGTGATCAAATCGGAAATCTTCCCTGCAGATTCTGTTTCAACTTTAACCTCGCTTTCATTGTGGTTACCTTCTGACGGGGAGGAAATACTCGATTCGACCGCATCCGCGGCGCTATCTGTCGGTGAAATAACACAGACAGCAGGAGGATTCTCATGTGAAGATGCGGGGATCGAGTCCAAATGAACCAACCTGAAAGCGTGTTGTGCATGAGGCCGGACTACCCCCAGGTCCATCTCCGTTTTATACATACTGCTTGTGTTGACCGCTGATATCTTCGAGCGGTGGGCCAGAATGTCCGATGGTGTAGTCCCTACAACTGGTCGTGTGAATATCAAACTCATGTTAACATGGTAACAACAGTTCTAGTGCCTTCCATGCATAAACTGTGCGCTTCATATTTTGATCGAATCAACTGCAATCACAGGTTTAACTGAATAAGCCGGAACTTCATACACGAATATATATAATAAATAGTCATAGACTGTTGGTAATCGAATCACAAGGAGAATTTAGTGTTAGCGCATGAATACACAGTCACACGTCAGTGTTGCTGTTCAGTGTTAAATAGTTCCAGATAAACTTGTGGTAACAGTTGAAGTTTGAAGTATCTTCTACGAATGAAATACTCGAAATATTTCAATTTTTTAACTTAAATCACCACGTTTTTTTTTCATTAAAGTCTTTTCAGTCTACAGAAGATATTTGTAGTTCGTGGTCTGAATTTGTAATGATGAACTATTTACGAGGAAAAAGAACATTCGGTATATACTTATATATACAGTGTGTTCATACGTTTCACTACACTTCCATAATTCACCTGCTTTCTCTACAGAGATTGTGCTTTTCCAAGTGCTAGATAAATTGTACATCAGTTCCTGAATCTTTCCTTGTTGTTACCTCAGTGAATAGGTATATTATACATAATTTGTTATCCCTTCAGAAATGGTTCTGTCTTCAATGATCATAGCTATGCCAAGTATTCGGCTATCTGTTCGTTTGACATGCCAGCTATGTCGAAGTATTTGATGGTACATTGGAGAACACCCAATTCAAGAACGGCGTAGCTACGTCTGTCGATAACATGCACAGCAACAAGACACCCAATTCAAGAATGTAGTATGTTCGTAGACATACACAGATACAATGGCGTCATACAGCAGCTGCTAGTTAGTCTGTTGTCTGGTTTATTTTGATGTACGTGAAGGTCGGAATCGATTACCTGTGTTGACAAGCACCATTAAAAGATATCGCTTTCACGTAGATCCCATGGTATCGATTGCGCGTTTCACTCTCGATAACGACACATCAAGATATGAAAACTCCCACACAACAAAATGTTCGTCTCTGAAAGATACAAGAAATAAAACAAGTTAGTGTACAGTCACATAGTCCATCTTGTCAATATTCCATTGCTAAATCTGTCTGACTTTGGTTATTTTTGTTTCTGTGAATTCCGTCTTGCTGACGTAGTAAAGAGATTGTTAGATCTCTTGTATAAATATCATCTTTATAATTGTAGTACAGAGTTTGAGGTGAAACAACTGATTCAGAGTAATACACATCAAGGTTAAATTGTGATCTATACTGATGGGTCAGTGGTGAGAAACAGACGGAGTGGTTGGGGTTTCATTGCGAAGGCTAATGGACGATTTCTGAAAAAAGGAATGTATGGCATATGAGGCTACGACCTCCAGCATGAGAATTGAGGCGGAAGCAGTCACAGCGGCATTCCGTTGGTTAGAGGAGGCCACTGCAACACATATTGTCTTCTTCACAGACTCAAGGAGAAAGGAATGTTTCGTGTTGAATGGCTCACCTCGCTTCAGAGGTCACAGATTCTGAGAATTGTATGGATTTTTTTGGCCTGGCCATGCGGGAGTGCGGGGGAATGAACAGACAGATAGGCTAACAGGGAATGCACCTCTTGGTGGTAGATTACCCATGGGTAAGGGAGAGGTGGTCGTGTGCCTGTGGGGCCAGGTGAAGAAGGTGGGAGAACGGCCTGATAACCCGTAAGTGGAAAGAATGAGGTTGCAGGGGATTGGCAGGGGTTCTAGTAGGATCTCAAAACTGAGAGGGAAGACCAGGAGAACTTTCAACGAGATAGCGGTAAGAATGATTAGTAGTGTGACTCTTCGCTGGCTGTTGAACGGGGAGACGCAAGACGTATGGGAATGTCCTGAGTGCAGTGATGTTAACTGTTAGATCAACTTAACTCAACTCAACTCAACCTGGGTGGATCTCAATACCCTGGAAAGGATTCTCGATATATTGCTTGATACTGGTCGTATCTCAACACAACATGCGCCGACCACCACATCGCCCGTCGGGTACAAACACAACAACCTCATTCATCACACACAAGGCTGGGGTCTCTGTCCCCCAGCCACCTAGCGTAAACACGGTTGGTTATCTACGACATAACATGCCGGGAGTAAAAACATATCTGCTGGTTTGATGACGTCATTGCTGATAGACCGACTTGCAATGACAAGAAGTGATACTCTCTCACCCAGACACTGAACTTTTAGCAATAGAGTCGGCGTCGGCAACCAACGGCACGACTGCCAAGAGTGGCACGTGGAACGATTTTCAATGGCGCACCGAGAGAATTTAAATACAGTATATGATCTAATAGAAGTGTAATTGTAAATTGAGTAGAAACATTATTTTAAAGCTGCTCTTGGTTTTACATGCCTTCAAAGCAAAAGCTGCTATACATTGGAGGTAAGAATTTGTGATCTTATGCAAAATGAATGAGTGTGGAGCAACAATGATGGAGATGGACAAAATTATA
The DNA here is from genome assembly GCA_963921405.1 of Cepaea hortensis. Taxonomy (NCBI): domain Eukaryota; kingdom Metazoa; phylum Mollusca; class Gastropoda; order Stylommatophora; family Helicidae; genus Cepaea; species Cepaea hortensis. The sequence continues at coordinate 109,051,937 of OY992886.1, forward strand.
TTTCTTTCACACCTCTATCTCTCCCCCGACTACACTTAACACTAACATAATTGTTCTGTCTGTTATCGCGTACTCTTGCGTTAAGTCTATATGTAGCATATTAAGTGTATATTTAAAATGTTAACTGTATATTACGTGAGTACTCTAACTAATTTGCAAAAATAATTACACACTTACTTAACATAGTCGTATTATAACATTAGTGGTATATAGGACACTGAATAGTGTATAGCACAATGAAATGTAAATAACACAATGAAAGATATATAAAAAAGTCGCTTAAAAGTCGACAGGGTCGACTTCATTGCACCGGGTTTTATCCCATATGGCTCGATCTCTTTCCGCAGCACGGAAAGCGACGCACAAAGCACGAACTCCGTAGCTTTTAGCGACGACCCACAGGAGTCTCCAAAACATTTAAATCGTAAACCGATTTAAATGTGGCCCGGAATCGAACCCACAACCTTCGGAGCACGAGTCAAACGGCTTGACCACTTCGCCACAGAGACTCCCTGTATGTAGTACAATGAAAGTCCCTATATCTATTAATCCCCGAATAAAGGCATTCATCTATTATGTCCTTTATTTATCCATTCATCCATATATCAACCCTTCGTTCGGGTAACTCATCCAACTATTTATCCACCCACGCATTAATCATTTCTCCATGTATTAAAGATACAGCAATCAAAGACAGACTGACAGTCAGGCAGAGACAGCCAGAGAGATATATCAGACAAACTGGGATGTAGGCACAAAGAGGGACAGATATACACAAAGATGATAGACAGACTGACAAAAAGAGATAGAACAGGTGACGGAACACCGATAGAGAGAAAGGTAGTCAGAGAAATAGGCAGACAGATAAATTAACAAACAGACATACTGACAAATAAAGAGATACAGAGAAAGGCAGATTACACACACACACACACACACACAGAGAGAGAGAGAGAGAGAGAGAGAGAGAGAGAGAGAGAGAGAGAGAGAGAGAGAGAGAGGGCAGAATGACAGGCAAATAGGTAGACAGACAGAAATGCACAGTGGACAGGAGGATAGATAGAAAGGCAAACAGACATAGATCATTCTGTCTGTCTGGCGTTTCAAAGACAGAGGGGAAGAACGGACAAACGAATGTAAGAACGAATTTTATTTTCAATGGGTGAGTAATTTGCACACGCACGTCCATCTTACGTTCAGTCCTTCCATTCACTCATTTGCCTCATATCAGTCATACATTTTATTATGCGTGCTTCATTGATGTTTTAAAAATTGGTAGTGTGCTGATCATATTAAACAATACATGCCGGCATTTTATGAGACACATATGTAAATGCATACAGGCATGCGTGAATGCATATGTTTATGCATGTGTGCATGAATGAATGCATGTGTGCAATCAAATATACATAAAATACATAAAAGCATGCATGATGGTAGGCAGTCAGACATCCAGACAGAGAGAGAGAGAGAGAGAGAGAGAGAGAGAGAGAGAGAGAGAGAGAGAGAGAGAGAGAGAGAGAGCCCTCTCCTCCCTCCCTCCCTCCCTCTCTCTCTCTCTCTCTCTCTCTCTCTCTCTCTCTCTCTCTCTCTGAATGGTTGGACGGAATGATGGATGGACAGAGACAGACAAACAGACAAACAGAAAGACATTAGCATTAACTGTTTCACGAAACCAGAAGGCTTACTTTCACAAGAACATCCTGTGGTTTTACTTTTCTTCACATCATCATCATGTGCCATGCCGATAAGCGTAGGCGGTGACGTTTCGCAACCCTACATGACCACGAGAGTTCAGCTCAGTGTTTTGTCTCCATAATGTCATTTGGCCAAGCCCTCTGGATATTTACCTCGCTGCCTTTCTCTTCTTCTTCCCCCTCAATCTCGCCAGTTGTCACCAACTTCTCCAGTTTATTTCTTCTCATATTTCTATGGATTACCAAACCACGATTCCCTAGGTATCTGTAAAGAAGGTAGTTTGCCAGTGCTTTCCTTTAAAGCAGTGACCATACTGGTCGATGACCGTAGCCATTGTCTCCAGAAAACGATCCTCTGCCTACCGCCATTAAATTGTAGACCATAATCAACACACCTCCACATGTAGACATGAATACAAACACATCAGTTTGTTGGGATGGCTCATACAGCTTTCCCTTTCCTTAGTGTAACCTGCATGTTGATGGACAAGTTCTGGTATCGACTGCACTCTTCTTCAAGTGTAGATATGAATACAAACACACAAACAGCAAGACATGTTGGGCTGACTTACAACGGGCCATCCAGACACGACTTTAGACTATCACAAATGAAATATTGACATCACGTATCGACTTAACAGCTGTTGCAATATTGCTTGATTGCTGTAGTAAGAGCAACATGTTGACATATTGCTTGATTGCTGTAGTAAGAGCAACATGTTGACATATTGCTTGATTGCTGTAGTAAGAGCAACATGTTGCAATATTGCTTGATTTCTGTAGTAAGAGCAACATGTTGCAATATTGCTTGATTGCTGTAGTAAGAGCAACATGTTGCAATATTGCTTGATTGCTGTAGTAAGAGCAACATGTTGACATATTGCTTGATTGCTGTAGTAAGAGCAACATGTTGCAATATTGCTTGATTGCTGTAGTAAGAGCAACATGTTGACATATTGCTTGATTGCTGTAGTAAGAGCAACATGTTGCAATATTGCTTGATTGCTGTAGTAACAGCAACATGTTGACATGCCATGCTGATCTCGTTTGGGTAGATTGTCAATATGGAGTGTTTAAAAAGAATGAATGTGTTGTGGCGTGTAATGTTCAGATTTGTACATATACAATTGTTTGGTGTTATGCACACAATAGATTAGATGTCCTAGTTGAGGAATTTGCTAATTAAAAAACAAGTGTCTCTGTTGGTAAATGACTCAATGAATTGACAATGGCATAACAAAGGATTAGATGAAGATAACGAAGTGATAAAGCGTGCTAGCAGACAATTAAACAAGAACAGAATCAACATACTGACGACTACCACATTCTTGGATTACAGCGACATAATATCATTCTGTGGTTCAGCACTAGGCATTACAGAATGAATACACATGTCCACAAAATAAAAAGAAGGATTAGAAGGAGGAGTAGAAGGTGGGGGTATGATGATGATGATGAAGAAGAAGAAGAAGAAGAAGAAGAAGAAGAAGAAGAAGAAGAAGAAGAAGAAGAAGAAGAAGAAGAAGAAGAAATAATGATAGTCCCCTGGAATTTGGTAACCATGTCAAACTGACGACAGCCACCCCAGAGTGGAAGACAGACGAACAATGTCGACAAGGACATAAGCAGGAAGCCATTCAGAATGCATTATCAGAGCTGCTGACGGCCTGGGTTAGATTTCCATTGTAATCAACCGACACTGCGGAGATGATACTTGATGAGGTTACACGTTATGTAGTAACACCAAACAAACACGCACAATACATACCGGCCGTATCTATCTGACATGGTGTGCCCCTAACAACAGAAATAAACTACCTACATGGGCACAAGAAGAAAGAAGAACCTACATGCTCCATCTCTGTGATATTTTAACTAACTGGAAACTGATTGTTAACATTACCGCACGTACTGAGCACTTTGATGGGAACTTACAACTAGAATTACGCTGTTAATATTACCTAAAACAATTAAAACAAATTAGCAAATATCATTAAAATGACCACATATATTATGTTGCGAATAGTAACTGGTAAAACTACCAAACACACACTAAAAAAATTAACAAATGCAACTAAAATTACCACATAGATTATGTTGAGAATACTAACTGATAAAAGTACCAACACACACTAAAAAAATTTGCACACATTACTAATATTACCACACATATTATGATGTAATACTAATTGTTAAAATCACCAAACACGCAGTGAACAAATTAGTACACACCACTAAAATTACCAGATTGTGTATGTCGTGAACACTAACTGTTAACATTACGAAACACACCCTAAACAAATAGCAACCACCACTAAAATTACTACATTGATTATGCTGAGAATACTAACTGGTAAAATTACTAACACATACTAAAATATTAGCAAACACCACTGCATAAGTTATGATATAATACTAACTGTTCAAATCAAAACACATTACCCTCTATGGACAACAATCGCCTTCAAATCAATATCTTATTTGTGGCTAGCTCGGTCACAGAATTATTAATCCGAGCCAGTGATGAACCCTAATATAACTTCTCGATGAGTTTGAAAGGGCTAGAGGTATTATGGAAATTAAGAAAACACACACTAAACAAATTAGCAAGCACCACTAACATTACTACATAGAGTATGACAGAATGCCGACTTAAAATTACCAAACAACACTAAAATTACCACATAGTGCATGTCGTGAATACTAAACGTTAACGTTAACACACACATACATATGTATATAACCTCACGTAACAGTAACGCCGATCACGTTCTCTGTAACAGCTGGCAGAACAGGTTTGTGGGTGATCGAGCTCTGGTGTTTTCCTCAGTGATAATTCACGAGAAGCTCTTTACGTATCAGGTCAAAGTTCACTAAAAGCAGTCTGCCAACAGAGATCACGAGCTCAGGCGAGGCTAATGGAGGGTTGGTGTCCCCACAACATGCCAACACACTGTGCAACCGTTTTGTTCGCCTTAAAACATACACATGTAAACCTTCTTCTCTTCATCATCTTCTTCTTCTTCTTCTTCTTCTTCTTCTTCTTCTTCTTCTTCTTCTTCTTCTTCTTCTTCTTCTTCTTCTTCTTCTTCTGCTGCTGCTGCTGCTGCTGCTTCTTCTTCTTCTTGTTCTTCTTCTTCTTCTTCTTCTTCTTCTTCTTCTTCTTCTTCTTCTTCTTCTTCTTCTTCTTCTTCTGCTGCTGCTGCTGCTGCTGCTGCTGCTGCTGCTGCTGCTGCTGCTGCTGCTGCTGCTGCTGCTGCTGCTGCTGCTGCTGCTGCTGCTGCTGCTGCTGCTGCTGCTGCTGCTGCTTCTTCTTCTTCTTCTTCTTCTTCTTCTTCTTCTTCTTCTTCTTCTTCTTCTTCTTCTTCTTCTTCTTCTTCTTCTTCTTCTTCTTCTTTAGAGCGTAGGCTGTCAACCATTTCACGCCAATCGTCATATATATATTTCTCTCTCATGTATGTCCTCCAAGCCTCATATTATTAATCTGTTTCTAATGCTCTTCTCCGTATGTTTTTTTTAAAGGTTTTCTCTCTATTTACTTTGCTTTATCATCATCATCATCATGATCATCATCATCATCATCATCATCATCATCATCATCATCATCATCATCATCATCATCAGCATCATCATCATCATCACATCATCATCTGGCTCCGTAAAACAAGGTTTCAAGACCAACATCAGAGTAACAGAACAAAGGATTGAGGAGGTGGGAGGTTGTGACAATTAGAGACCAGCATGGCCGAATGGATAAGACGGCTAGCTCTTAAATTTCCGGTGCGCTGACGCCCAGGTAGTGGCTTACACCCCTATACCGGTCAGCCTGATTAAAATGTTAACTTCTCGTCCTTGACTTGTGAACGTTAATAACAAGTACCTCGGAAGTCAGAGTGGGCTCGAAAGATGGCGAGGGACACTGGTAATAAGGAAAGGTAATCCACACGCAAAAGTAAGTCCAGTGCACTATAAGTAGTAGCCCGAGTATGGATTAAGCTTGAGTACAAAGCGAGCGAACGGACAAAATAAAACAACAACAGAAACAACAACAAACAATCAAAGAGGATACGTCGCTTTCAGAATCTAGCGGGGCTCTCCAGACAACTACATGAATCCTGACTAGGTAGATCACCGCTTCCCCCAGAGCACTGGCCTGGGCAGCAGAACGGGAAGTCCCACACGTCATTATCATATCCGACCCCACGAACCTGCTACAGAACATGGCAACCGACAGTCTCCGCTCCGAAGGGATTGACATCATTCGGAAATCGTGTTTCACATCACTCAGCTGGATGAACATACTGAGACATGCCGGAGTTAAAGGTGGTGAATTCCCTGACCAGCTGGCTAATATTGCAGCAAAGCACACGGGAAGAAGCATGAGCAGGTCTGAAATAATCAATTGCAGTAGGTACGGGCTCGGCTGGCGGATAATGAACGCACTGCAACGTTAGCCCGACTTCATGGACTGCGGTCAAGCACATCAATGCCTTGGGATTTAAAGGCATAATACTAACCATATCATTCATCAAGTGCCGATTGTCTATAACAATGTGGAGTAGCACCATATACCAAACGGGCATTGTAACATTGTCCTTTACTTGAGTGACTTTATAAAATTACAACAGGGTAGAGTAACACGGGTTGCTTACAGCGGACGTAGCAATTGTAAATATATATGTCCATCTTTCCTGTATATGACTTTAGACTTGTAAACAACACATAATAATACACTGCTCCATAACATTCATACAACACAAGCCTTGTAAACATTCAGCCCTCCAACCACAACACAAGCCTACCCAACATTCTGCACTTCCAATCATACAAGACAAGCCTAGCAAACATTCAGTCTTTCCAATAATACAACATAAGTCTTGCCAACATTCTGCCCTCCAACCATACAACACAAGCCTAGTCAACAGTCTGCCTTTCCAATCATACAACACAAACCTTGCTAACATTCTGCCTTTCCAATCATACAACACAAGCCTAGCCAACATTCTACTCTTCCAATCACACAACACAAACCTTGCCAACATTCTGCCCTTCCAATCATACAACACACGCCTTGCTAACAGTCTTCCCTTCGAGTTACACAAATCAAGCCTTGCCAATATTATACCCTTCCAATCATACAACACAAGCGTAGCCTACAAGCTGCCCTTCCAATCATGCAACAGGGACGCAGAGGTGTTTCCAAGGCACCAGGGCCGGGTTATATACTGGCCAAGACCTATTGACGCGTCCTCGTCGAGCGTCCTGGGCAACAGGTCCTTTCAGGATCCTGGCTAAAGTCAGTAGGATCGCCGATTCCTCCGAAGTCGGAGAGTGTCTGCCTGTACGGCGAGGAACCACCAGTCTGCACACCAATAAGCCAGACATGGGACAACGGATACTCACGCAAACCTCAGGTCCTGTATGATATCACACTGATATTGGACAACAGGATGCCTTCATCCGACATACAGGACTTCGCGTTGGAGCTCAAGCCAACGAACACAAGCAAGCAAGCAAGCAATCATGCAACATAATCCTTGCAAACACTCTGCCCTTCCAATCATACAACAGAAGCCTTGCCAACAATATGCTCTTCCAATCATACAACGCCGATCTCCCTAGCTAGATGTTAACGTCTTTCTCCGTAATCCCGTATATTCTCACGAGTAACGCAGCTGCGCCTTGTAAACAATATGCCCTTCCAATCACTAAACACAAGCCTTGCTAACATTCTGCCTTAACAATCATACAACACAAGCCTAGTCACCATGCTGCCTGTCCAATTACTCAATCTCAAGAAGTTTATTCGCCTGGCTTCAATGTTTCCACTCTAGGATGATTGTCATCAGTTTGCCATGGTTGCCACACTCCAAGGGACAATAATGAAAACAGTTGCTTCCTCTTAGTCGCTTTTTCTTCTTCTTCTTCTTCTTCTTCTTCTTCTTCTTCTTCTTCTTCTTCTTCTTCTTCTTCTTCTTCTTCTTCTTCTTCTTCTTCTTCTTCTGGCTTGAAAACACAGGCCTTCGCTCAACATTCAACAATCAGGCTAACGGTCAACAATCGGGCTGACATTCACAACTTGTAATCATTGTTTACAACTTAACGCATCTATCAGCATTTTACTATTTACTCCAAATTTCTGTCATATCGCCCAACATTTCTCTTCGACCTCGACTTGTAAAGCTGTATAGCGATAACAAATGAGGGCGCCACATATAGCCATGATGTGTTGTCGCAGTGCTTTTATGAACCGCTCTAGACTACATTATGTGTTGGAGAGCACCGGTGCTGCACTAAACAAACATCCGCGACAGAAGTTCCCACGTATACCCCTTCAGTAACCACACTGGGACGTGTAACCCCTGGCAAATCTTGCATGTATAGTTCGTCAAGTGTTAAATAGGGGCTATTGACATGTGCCCTTGTGGCGTCCATTGACAACATTCTATGCTGTTGATCTTGTTCATGTTCCTAATAGGTGGGAAATCCAGCTGCTAGAACGTTCCTCGTTTTATTGAAAGAAGGGGGAGCGGTGTCGACTGTAGACAGGGGGGGGGGGGGGAAAGAGAGGGCCACGTGGGAAGGTGTATCAGGGAGGGAGGATAGCCAGGCAGAGGAGACCTAAATTTATGAGTGAAGTTAGTTGCATGTCCTCTACAGGACGTCGCAGTCAACGCCGGAATTGTTTTTGTTGGCTATTTGTGATTTCCTAGACATTTTTTGCTTTCAGTAGTCTGTGAAAGCTTTCTGAACGACCGACGCCCATACCAACGAAAACAACGCAAGGTGGCCTGCTTCCAGATCGTGGGCCGCTGATTTCGAACCCTGGGCTCTGCATGTTTGGGAAGTGTGAAAGGCGTTCACTGTCCCCTAGCCACATCGCCGGCACATTCTAAAACTATACAGTATAGAGTGAGCGGGTTAGCGAAGCTGATAGGGACCTGATCGGATCACGAACTGTGCGCGGAGAGACTCAAGTTCCACTCTGCACTCGTCGTCTCGCTAAGTGACAGTAAAACTGACCACGAATTCCTCCGTACATTCAGGCCTACATGATGTGACGGCCCTATTCCGTCACAGACCCATAGTCAGTGCCTGCTTCCGCACATGTTCTAAACTATAGTGAGCCGCGGTAGCGTGGTGGCTAGACGCTCCCCTCCCAGCCTGCTGGTTAGGGGGCTCGACCCCGTATAGACGCAGAATTAGAACATTGACCTGGGATCCCGGGGCGACCCGTTTTAAAAATGTGTACCAGGAAATAACTTGGGAGGTAAAGGAGTGATACTCACCACATCAGCCACCGTGTGCCGATTGGGCTATAAATGTATGGGGTCAGCACTTTATGCACAGCGAGCGTTGTAAAACTGTCATTTACTTGAGTGACTTTATACAATTACAACAGAGTAAAGTGACGCGGTTGCCTACAGTGGAGGTAACAACTGTAAATATATATGTCCATCTTTCCTGTATATAACTTCAGACTTGTATACAACACATAATAATATAATGTTCTATAACATTCTGCCCTTCCAATCAAACAACACAAGCTTTGCCAACATTCTGCCCATCCTGTTATACAACACAAGCATTGCTATCATTCTGCCCTTCCAATCATACAACACAAGTTTTGTCAACTTTCTGCCCTTCCAGTCATACAACACAAGCCTTGCCATAATTCTGCCCTTTCAATGATACAACACAAACCTTGTTAACATTATACCCTTCCAATCATACCTGACAAGCCTTGCCAACACTCTGCTCTTTCAGCCAAACAACACACGCCTTGTCATAATTCTGCCCTTTCAATGATACAACACCATACTTGTTAACATTCTACCCTTCCAATCATACAACATCAGCGTTGTTAAAATTCTACACTTCCAATCATACAACACTAGCCTAGTTAACATTCTACCCTTCCAATCATACAACACCAGACTTGTTAACATTCTACACTTCCAATCATACAACATCAGCGTTGTTAACATTCTACACTTCCAATCATACAACACTAGCCTAGTTAACATTCTACCCTTCCAATCATACAACACCAGACTTGCTAACATTCTGCCCATTCGATATTCTGCTGTGAAATATGTATAAGAATATCAAGAGAGGTGACAGGGATGTAGAATTGTTTTCCAGGAATTTCCGCACTTCTCTATACAGCGGATGCGGATATTTTATGAGATTAAAATGTCAAGATAGGGATCACAATTTGAGCACACAATATCAACAATATAGGATATAATAGAAGTCAGCATGGCTGAATGGATAAAAGCGTTCGTTTTTAAAAATCCAGTGTCCTGATGCCGAGGTATATCATAAGTTGGAGTGGTTTCGTCTGAAAGCTAATCCACACGCAAAATTCAGTGTCAAATGCACTAGAAATAATAGCACGTGTGTGGACTACACTTGAGTTCAAAGTGAGTGAAAGAAATAAGGATATAACAATAAAATAATAATTTGTTTCCAAGCAGTTTCCTGACATGGATCTGTGATGTCATAGCACCAGTTTGTCGACCTGAGAGCCAGGGGAAGGAGATGGCCAGTGGTTCCCTCATTTTGGCAAGTGACAGACTCAGGCGTTGAATCCACGTGCCTGTACTCATGACATTACCAGCGGAGTACGCTATCAACTTCGCTAGCACGTCCTCCAAATATAGGAAATGTTGATATAATATTAACTGAAGACAATCAAACACACCATTAACAATACACGGATGTTGTTATGTTTGCAGTGGGAAACCAGGATTAGAATACATATGCAAGAAAATAAAATTTATGGCCATCGGCTTAAAAACTCCAAAGATAAGAAATGTTAAAACGCAATGCCTGAGTACGTGCGGAAAATTTCAACTATCTTGGGACAGTCATTACACCAAACAGGAGACGCCCTGTGGAGATTATAACAAGAACCACCTTGGCATTATTACTTTTCCATCTTTATCCAGATGGAACACATAAGAATATAAGGCTTCATTTGCAATGAGGACATCGGTAACACATACGTGGAATCTTCAAATGAAAACCTTAACAGTGTGATAGAAATTACAATAACCATGCCATTGCCTTATAACCTGTCAATATTGTTGTTAAGGATGTCAAGAGTATTCAGCACGAGACATCACGGTGCGGACGAACACGGTGACTTCATAGGGACAGTTTGAAGATGGCCTCTCCACTTTTGCAGCAAGGAGGAGCAGTGTTCTGTTATCCGATTTTTGACCAGTGAAGGGGTGAAACCTATAGACTTTCATCGGCGAATGAAGATTCTGTATGATGATGCATGCCTATCAGTCCAACAAGTGTATGAGTGGAGAAGGAAGTTTCGAAACTGTTAGGTCCTAGGAAGAGCTGTAGCGAGTGGTGCATGAGTGGTTACGCTCGCGACCAAGATAATTGTTTCTCTACAGGAATTTAAGCACTTCATCGGCGCTGGAGGACTTGCATTGAAAGCAGTGGTGACTACATAACAAACTAATACATTTGGTCTTTACTTTTTCATAACGTGTGTGTGTGTGTGCGTGCGTGCGTGCGTGTGTGCGTGCGTGCGTGCGTGCGTGCGTGTGTGTGTGTGTGTGAAGAAGAAGAAGAAGAATGCTGAAAATTAATTGGACAGCCAAACTAAGGAAAGCTAAGTCGCAAACACAACTTATCACAAACATCAGAAAGAGACAGTCCTCGTTCTTTGGCCACGTTTTGAGAAGACACAAAATGGAACATGTCGTGACAACCAGAAAGATTTTCGGAAAGAGGGATAGAGGAAGATAGCGGGAGTAGATTCTTAACAGTCTTGTATCATGGCACGTAAGGAAGCCAACACAAGAATTGATTCATGCCGTCGGAGATAGCATTTTGTGGAGAGGCATGATCGCCCACGACAGCCGGCAAGGCACAGGATGATAATTATGATATGAAAAAAAATATTTAAATTAAGGTTTTCTTTTGAAGCCCCTTCGTAAAAAGATGTCTGGATGCAGGAAGCATCTATGACCGCGTGAAGTGAAAGGGCCATCACATTGTGTAGGCCGGAGTGCACGATGGGATAGGTGATCAGTCTTTCCCTCAAGTAGTGGACGACGAGCGCTGGCGTGGTGCTCTCGTCTGACCGCGCCCATTATATTATCAGCGTAGCCACCTTGTAACTGCACTGGTGGTCAGCCCGAATGGATACAAGCGTTGGCTCTTTAACTTCCGGTGTGCTGATGAAGACGTAGTGGGTCCAACCCCTACACCGTTCAGTCGGATTAAAATGTTGACTTCTCGTCCCTGTCTTTGGGACCTACATTACAAGTACCTCAAAAGTCTGAGTGAGTTCGCAGGATGGCGTGGGGCACTGGCAATAGGGAAAGCTAGCCCACATGCTAGTGTGGTCCAGGTGAACTATTCTCAAATTCAAAATGAGCAAATAATAAACACAAACTTAACTGCGTTAACTCGCCTGCCTTGGAATAAGTACACGTGTGCTATATTGAGCCCTTACTGTTTTGTAAATGTGAAACATGGACAATACGCAAACATGCGGAGAAACATCTAATGGAAGCAGAAATGCCCTTTCTTGGGAAAATGCAAAAAAAAAAAAAAAAAACCAATATTGCACAGTGAGAAACATGAATGAGGCTGTTAATTAACAAGCCGATGAAAACCGCAAACTGATTACAGATAATAGACGTTGGTACATGTCAGGCGTGTTGTGGGAAGAAATATTTGGGATGTTCATTTGAAACCCGTTCCAATGGCTTTATTACAAAAGCATGAAAGAAACATTAACAGGTGTGGTAGAATTAAACAAAGCATTCATTTTGAATGAATTATGCACCATAGGTTGGTCAGAAGAAGTCGCTGTAGGTATTCAGGCAAGCATCCCATTGTTTAGGTAGGCGACGAATGCCGTCCGCAAAAAAAGATTGTGGTTGCTCACTGAACCAAGAATTGAACGCGTTCATTACGTCTGCGTCTGTGTGAAATGGTTGCCCCTTGAGAGCTTTTTTTAGAGGTCCGAACAAATGAAAATTACATCGTGACAAATCAGGACTATAGGCTGGATGTTGCAGAATTTCCCACTTCTTCCTTGCTAATGCTTCCTACACAACCTTTGTGACATGCAGACGAGCATTACTGTGCAACAAAATCACACAGCGAGAAAGCATGCCGGGTCGTTTATTCTTGATGGCTTTTTGCAGCTTGTCTAGTGTTTGCAAGTAGTGGGTAGAGTTGATGTTGACACCAGGTTCTTTAAAGTCGGCCAACAATAGCCCTTCATGGTAAAAAAATGCGCTCAGCATAACCTTACCAGCGGAAACCTGTAACTTGAATTTTGTGGCTTTTGGTGATCCAGCATGCTTCCATTGCATGCTACCTCTTTTGCTGCTCGGCTCAGAGTGGTGACACCATGATTCATCGCCTGCAACTATGCGGAAGGGAAATGCATCACCCTCCACTCTGTAACGCAGCAAGTGGTTCAAACACCATCCCATGCGTTCCTCTTTTTGGTGGTCGGTCAACATCCGTGGTACCCACTGTGAACATACCTTCCGATTTTGCAGTTTCTTGCCAAAGACCTTTTGAATTGTCCCAATTAACACATCAAATTCTTTCGCTAGCGAACGTGTGCTTTGACAACGGTTCATCTGTACTTCTGCATCAATTTTACCGATGGTTTTTTTCTGATGCAACAATATGCGCTTGACCCGGCCGTCGAAGATCTGTCGTGAACTGACGCCCTTTCCCAATCATTCGTGCAAAGTCTGTCACTGTTGTCTTCAACACACATTTTTTACCGTACGCTGCCTGCATTCTTTGATGAATGTCCACTGGTCGACATCCTTCAAATGAAAGAAACTGAATCACCGCTCTTTGAGATTCTTTTAACGGATTTGGGATCAACCCGACCAATTTCTCAACGGTCAGAAACAGAACCTATGCATCATGGGACGATAAGCACGTGCTCTTATTCATTGGTCAGTACTTATCACATGACTATGACATGATCATGTTCAACGTACGCAATTACGCGCGGTGCGGCACTAACGGATTTCAAATGATCGCCCCTTATGCATTTGAAGGCATAGCTATAACAGGTACATTTGTGGGAAAACAGAAATAAGGAGACACAGACGATAAGTACACATATAGTCGGCGAAATGACATAACCAGGGCGGAAACACAGACCTGATCTTAGACGGTGGTCCAGTGAGATGGTGAGTCATGATTTCCCACGACTGTCGGCATGGAGCATAATAATGATGTTGGAAGGCCACACATGAAAGCAGACTAAAGCTAAACTATGTTTACGACATTAGCACAACCGAGAGGGTTGACGTGAAGCCCGAGGGACTGAACCCAGTTTTCCAGAGCAGGCGCCGCCTAGGGTTTTGGATTAGAGTATTTTACATTAGTTTACTCCAGAGAGTAACTTCCCTTTTCTCAGCGGTGGTTAAACAAAGAGTGTCCATGTGTGTTAGACCGATGATTGAACCAACCCTTCGGCTTCTTGCTTCTTGTGAAACAACTTACTAGTGAATTAACATATGAAGCTGTACACCAAGTCTCTCAAAAGTGAAGTAACATGAAGTTAAACCGATAGTCTCTCTCATGAATCAACACAAAAGTGAAGTAACACATGCGGTTATACCACAAAGCCTGTATATCAAAAATATAGCTGCTACAGAAAAATGCATGTGATATTTGGAAATAGCAGGCTTCTTTTACGCAAAATCACATGTAAAATAGTAGGCACCCAACAGAAATTGTTGTTGGGCTGTGTATTGTTTTTGTTTCAAACATTCAGCTGGGCTGCCATTTTGGACCCGGCCGTCAATGAGTACCAAGAAATGCTACATGCTACGGCGATCGATGTGATATTAACCACGTCATCTATCTATTGTCTATGGGTCTATACAAATATTAAGTTTACATTTGATCCCCGAAACGCCTCGAGGTGTGAAAGTGGGGCCTATACTTTTACTGGTAACCCCATGGAGGGAGGACACTTCCACGGTAGAGATACAATCTCGCTGAGCAACCGTGAACACATCTGAGACTGGGGTAATTCCTACAGATTTGTGTAAACCAGAAACATGGTCAACATAATACTGGGATCTTGCTCTACGGCAGTAGGTAAAAAGTACATTAAACCAAGCTAAAGATAGTTTTACATACGAATGGAAGGTAACAACAGGTAGACAGCCGCTGTACGTGTGTGATTGGTGGTGACGGTTTGAAACTCTATAAGTAGACACAATGGATATATGTAGAAACTGTGGATATATATAGAGACAGTGGATATATATGGATGGACTGGCTATATGTAGTCACAGTGGATATATGTGGACACAACGGATATATGTAGCCAGACAAACGCAGAGCAAGACCCGGGGACTGTTGCAAAGGCAACTGAAACTAGAAGAAAGGATTGTCAATATGCAGAAGAGGAAGACACCCCGGATTGTTAACGGAACTGATTAATTAAGAGGAAGAAAGGACAAGAGGACAGACTTCGTTGCACCGCGTTTCCCCCTAAATATCTCAGTCTCTCTTGGCATTGCCGTAACTGTCTGCCGGAACCGTTACACAGAGTTCCCGCGATAAGACCCTGGGATCTCAGGAAAAATGACACCATCGAACGGAATAGCGGAGTTCGAAAATAGACCCTCAATCATTTTACAGCTAGACTCAATGAAGAATTGATATCCTAACACTCCGGAATTTTCTACGAATGCTCTGTCTCCCTAAACATGTGCGCAATGTGTGTATGCTGATTGTTTCAGTCGTGTCAGTGGCTGATTGTTGTCTGTGTGCTGGAGAATGTTTTCATTAACAACGTCCTGTGCGGGCTGTTGGTTTGCCGAGACTCCTGTCTGTTCTACTTTTCACATTGGGCAGTGGGGAGCATTTTGTTTGATATTCACTGGCACAGGAACAGAGTATTATGGGACCACCATGTGCCGTGAAGTTGGAACCGCGACTAACCAAGCAACCAATAAACAAAGCAACCAACCAAGCAACCAACCAACCAACCAGCCAACTAACTAACTAACTAACTGACTAACTAACTAACTAACTAACTAACTAACCAACAACTAACTAACTAACTAACCAACAAACCAACCAACCAACCATCCATCCAACCAACCAACCAACCAACCAACTAACTAACTAACTAACTAATTAACTAACTAACTAACTAACTAACCAACCAACAACTAACTAACCAACCAACCAACCAACCAACCAACCAACCAACCAACTAACTAACTAACTAACTAACTAACTAACTAACTTACTAACTAACTAATTAACAACATCTGCTCTGTCACTTATGATTGTGGTCTTGTAAGCCTGACAACCGTTTCTTGATTTACTCAGTGTATTTGTACAGCTTTATTGTAGTTCAGGTCAGGTCTCATTGGAGTCAGGTCTAAGTGGAGTCAGGTCTGATTGGAGTCAGGCCTGAGTGGAGTCAGATGTTATTAGAGTCAGCTCTTAGAGGAGTCAGGTCTTAGCGGAGTCAATCTGAGTGGAGTCAGCTCTTAGAGGAGTCAGGTCTTAGCGGAGTCAATCTGAGTGGAGTCAGCTCTTAGTGGATTCAGGTCTTAGTGGAATCAGCTATTAGTGGAGGTAGGTCTTAGTGGAGTCAGGTATTTGTGGAGTCAGCTTTTAGTAGAATCAGCTCTTAGTGGAGTCAGTTCTCAGTTGAGTCAGCTTTTAGTAGAGTAAGCTTTTAGTGAGTTAGCTCTTAGTGGAGTCAGGTCGTAATAGAGTCAGCATATAGTGGAGTCAGCTCTAAGTGGAGTCAGGTCTTAGTGGAGTCAGCTTTTAGTAGAGTCAGGTCTTTGTTGAGTCAGCTTTTAGTGGAAGCAGGTCTTAGTGGAGTCAGCTCTTAGTCAAGTCAACTTTTAGTGGAGACAGGTCTTAGTGGAGTCAGGTCTGTGTGGAGGTAAATCGTAGTGGAGTCGGCTCTTAGTGGAGTCAGGTCTGAGTGGAGTCAGGTTTTAGTGGAGTCACCTCTAAGTGGAGACAGGTCTGAGTAGAGTCGACTCTTAATGGAGTCAGCTCTTTGTGGAGTCAGCTCTGAGTCGAGACAGGTCTTAGTGGAGTCAGTTCTTAATGGAGTCAGCTCTTAGTGGAGTCAGGTCTGAGTGGAGACAGGTCTTAGTGGAGTCGGGTCTTAGTGGAATCAGCTCTTAGTAGAGTCAGGTCTTAGTTGAGTCAGCTTTTAGTAGTGTCCGGTCTTAATGGAGGCAGATTTTAGTGGAATCAGGTCTTAGTGGAGTCAGCTCTTAGTCGAGTCAGCTTTTAGTGGAGACAGGTCTTAGTGGAGTCAGCTCTTAGTGGAGTCAGGTCTGAGTGGAGACAGGTCTTAGTGGAGTCGGGTGATAGTGAAGTCAAGTCTTAGTGAAGACAGGTCTGAGTGGTGTCAGGTCTTAGTGGAATCAGCTCTTAGTGGAGTCAGGTCTTAGTTGAGTCAGCTTTAAGTGGTGTCAGGTCTTAATGGAGGCAGATTTTAGTGGAATCAGGTCTTAGTGGTGGCAGGATGTAAAATTTCATGCGTCTGTCTTCATTATTAACTGAGGAAAATGAAGTGGTGCATTACTGTCTGAACGACCCTCCTATATACAAGTTTGAATGCCTTTTGTAATTACTCCAGCCCGCTGTTGATTTATTAGACAATTTTACGTTCAGCAGTTCATTGCTTTCTGAACGAGAAGTTAACCTGTACGTCCAAATGACCGATGAAGAAATTGGTCCCGCTACCCCACCTTCAGCGCACGGGAAGTTTAAGACTGAGCGCTATTATACATGTGGCCATGCTCGATGATCTGGACTTCGCTGACGACATGGACCTCGTGTCTCACACAAAAAAATCACATGCTGTATAAAGTAACAACATTGGATGTGGCCACGCTAACAAATAATCTCGATGATCTGGACTTCGCTAACGACAATGCCCTCCTGTCTCACACACAAAATCACATGCTGGGTAAAGTAACCACACTGGATGTGAGGTCGCAGCAATTCGGCGTAAAGATACACAAGGAATAATCACAGAAGATGAGAATAAACTAAGCCAGTGATAACCCGATCTCCATTGGTGAAACCTCAATTCCAGGGGCAGAATCATAAGCCTTTTTAGGTGGCAATGTGGACAAATAGGGATGAATAGATAAAGATATCAAAATTGTACTTAAAATAATGCAAGAGAAGGTTTTATAGTACTGGGAAGTTTGTGGAAGTAAACAGAAATTAAATGTAGCAACAACTTAGACTATTGAACTCTAACATTAGATCCACTGTACTGAGAAGAAGAAGAAGAAGAAGAAGAAGAAGAAGAAGAAGAAGCAGAAGCAGAAGAAGAAAAGAAGAAGAAGAAGAAGAAGAAGAAGAAGAAGAAGAAGAAGAAGAAGAAGAAGAAGAAGAAGAAGAAGAAGAAGAAGAAGAAGAAGAAGAAGAAGAAGAAGAAGAAGAAGAAGAAGAAGAAGAAGAAGAAGAAGAAGAAGAAGAAGAAGAAGAAGAAGAAGAAGAAGAAGAAGAAGAAGAGAAGAAGCAGAAGAAGAAGAAGAAGAAGAAGAAAATAAACTAACCCTTTGTGCGGTCAACCACGGTTAACGATCAGACATTAACCTACATTGTACAAAAGCATCACACCTTCCATTGATCCGTGAAACCTTATTTGGTAAAACCGTTTGTGTTGTCTTTATTTCTGTGCCCCTCCCCCACCCCCACCCACAGACGGTTGTTAGTTCCTAGTCTATATCGATGTTACTGTAAAGGTTTCTGTTACTTTAGTTGTTTATGCTACTTTAAAGGTGTTTGTTACTTTGGTTGTTTCTGTTACTTTAAAGGTTTTTGTTACTTTGGTTGTTTCTGTTACTTTAAAGGTTTTTGTTACTTTAGTTGTTTGTGTTACTTTAAAGGTTTCTGTTACATTAGAGGTTTCCGTTACTTGAAAAGCTTTCTGTTACTATAGAGGTTTCTGAAAATCGTAAATTGATTAGAGAAATTAGACGTAGACAGTAAAAATTGTTTGGACATGTTATGAGAAGAAATGAATTTGAGAACTTAGTGACAACCGGCAAGATCGAAGGGAACAGACCAAGGGGAAGACCGTGTAGTCAATACCTGGATGGCTTGGCCATGTGGCATGGTCGAGACAGGAACACTGAGCTGATCCACGACTCTGGTGATCGAGTGAAATTTCGAGTCATGACCGCCCACGCTTTCCGGCATGGTACAAGATAGATAGATATCAGCTGCTACTTTAAATAGTTCTGTTAGTCTAATTCCGTCACTCTCAGACAGTTGTTACTTTAAATAGTTCTATTAGTTTAACTCCTTCACTCCCATGCCGTTGTTACTGTCACCCAACGTATGTAAGCTGTTACTTTACATGTTTCTACGAAATACGTAATATTTTATTTCCTTCAGTCCCGGACAGTTGCAAACAGTTTGCTACAGGAATAAATCAGTTACCAAGATGCACTCTCTCCCAAGAAAAGTACTCAGCCTCATTATTGAAAACACGGCTTCAAAGAAAACACAGTACCTTAACCACACACTCAGCTACAAATAAAATCCATATAAACTATACTTCCGTGATACAGACCTCCCACAAACATTATACAAACAAACCTGCATTTGACTCTGGCCGAACACTACTACATCTGAAATTGCAGCCACTGAAATGCAGCTATCGCCACCAAAAACATCGTGCTACAGGGCAAATTTTGAAACACGAAAAGCACCAAAATACTTCAAACAAATGAGAACTTCTGCTCCAGTGAACGCTGATACCACGATCTGTTTGTATCACCGCGTAAGTGCATTTATTTCAAGATTTATACAAGTGCGGTTTCTTTGACACAGCGCATGTCATGAGTCACTTCCTGCGGGTAACGCTGAAGTGACAACCCTTTCATAAATTCAATGCCAACTGCTCGAGGTAACACTGTACAATATGAACTATGTCCGGATGCTATCTTCCTTCCAAGAACGCATTGAAGTGGATACATGAAATATTGAACCGTCTGACGGGCAACTAGAAAAATCTTTCTCTTGAACTGTTGTTGGCAGTGGGGTTATCAATGCAATAAATAACAAAACAACTCATGCAGAACAGGATACAGGAGTGTCGGGTGCTGACGCATAGCACATAGTTTAGCAGCGTGTAATAATACATTGGGGTAAGAGTAGGTATTAAGGCTGCCACACTGGCAACATTGTTAGGAGACCTGCCAACTGGTAGACAAAGCTCGTTACCTTGGATGGAATCTGTTAGAGGAAATAAATCTAAAACAAAGGCATATACAAGAGGGCTGACTTCTGAGGTGCATATCTAACTTGATGTAAGACATTTCCCCTGACAGAGGAACCAAGAAGAAGAAGAAGAAGAAAGAAAGAAAGAAAGAAAAAAGAAAGAAAGAAAGAAAGAAAAAAAGAAAGAAAGAAAGAAAGTAAGAAGAAGAAGAAGAAGAAGAAGAAGAAGAAGAAGAAGAAGAAGAAAAAAAGAAGAAGAAGAAGAAGAAGAAGAAGAAGAAGAAGAAGAAGAAGAAGAAGAAGAAGAAGAAGAAGAAGAAGAAGAAGAAGAAGAAGAAGAAGAAAAAGAAGAAGAAGAAGTATTAGAAGAAGAAGAAGAAGAAGAAGAAGAAGAAGAAGAAGAAGAAGAAGAAGAAGAAGAAGAAGAAGAAGAAGACGACGATGACGAGGACGACGACGACGACGACGGAGATAGTGAGGGGCCAAACTGCATCCCACACTGCCAAGCAAATCTCTTCATTCAACTCTAACAGAGGCTGATTCCTCCATAGAGACACAGCAGTTGGACGAGATGACTTCTGCAGCCAGTAGTTTAATTTTACATACAGAAGCCATAGATAATATGTTGCACAATTTATTGCCTGGAAATATTCCCGAAGGTGTGCCGAATGTCTGGGGCATATGGATGATCCGTTGTTCAACATTATTTCTCTTGCTGCCAGGTGTATATTGTAGTGTTATATAACATAGGAAGTGAATAGATTATTCTTATTTTGGATGAAAAACACAGAACACATAGTCACACTCAGACATTGCGCTGGCTCTGGATTCTACACAAGGCCGGCTATGTCAACTTTGTCATAAACTGAGTTAAGAGCTCAAACTGGCGTTCTAGTTTACGCGGGTTCAAATTCCCGGCACTCCTGGTCCAAATCAGCAAACTCAGGACAAATGTCTCTGTTAGTCTGATTCAAGACAATGTTCATGGATGGACAAGCATGAAGTTTTGCCAGGGGTCAGCTCACAGATACCCACTTTTGTGGTAAGAATAATAGAAATATAGCAACTCCATCTAGATATAACAAAATAATTCATTGCAGTCATCATCGAAGTGACACACATCTCCACAACCTTCAGTTTGATAATGAATATTTCATGTTGACTTCTCTCCCTTGATTTGTGGACGTAACTTAAAAGTACATCAAACTGGTAAAGGGAATCCGCACGTAAAAAAAATCAGTCCAGTGCAATTCCCAGTAGTGGCAGTAGTAGCACGTGTATGGACTACGCTCGAGTTGAAATTTAGCGATCTCAAGAAGAAAAATAGCTACAGAACCTTTTTTACCAAAACCTAATGACCCAGCATTAGATATGCAGATGATACAGTATTGATTGCAGACAATGCACAGGATATGCAACAATTAGCAGACGCAGTTGTTGTACACAGTGAGCAGCTGGGGTTGGAATTAAATTGTAGGAAGACACAGGTTATGGTCGTCACTAGGAAGAACGAAGTACCACAATGTAATATACAAGTAAATGGGAATATTCTTCAACAAGTGAATCGGTTCAATTATCTCGGAACAGTCATAACATCTGATGGGAGATGCCTTGAAGAGATTAGAACAAGAATCGCCATTGCGAAGGTAGCCTTTAGCAAGATGAAAAACATTCTGACCAATAAAATGATGTCAATTGAAACGAGAAAAAGAGTGTTGAGGGGATACATAGAGCCTGTTCTTTTGTATGGATGTGAAACTTGGACAATGTGCAGTCAAGCTGAAAAACATCTGATGGCTGCAGAAATGTGGTTTCTGAGGAAAATGCAAAGAATACCATGGACAGATAGAAAAACCAATGACCAAGTACTACAAGAGACAAATGAAAATCGTAGATTGATTAGAGAAATTAGACGTAGACAGTCAAAATTTTTTGGACATGTTATGAGAAGAAATGGACTGGAGAACTTGGTGACAGCTGGCAAGATCGAGGGGAACAGACCAAGAGGAAGACCGAGAGGAAAATACCTGGATGGCTTGGCCACATGGCATGGACGAGACAGGAACACTGAGCTGATCCACGACTCTGGTGATCGAGTGAAATGGCGAATCATGACCGCCCACGCTTTCCGGCATGGCACATGATTGATTGATTGAATGACCCAGCTTAAGTGTTTCGATGATAAATGGTTGTAGAAGGAAATTATCTACAGATGCAGTTGAGCTTTGAACATTAAGATTAGGATCAAGGGGAAGACCATTGATGGAAGTCATTACAGAAGCTGTTCGTTGTAATCTCAGATCTGATCTAGAATCACAGTAGACCACACACGAACCAGGAGAAACCAATATTTCTTATTGTTCAACAATATGTGTCTTGCCGACTCTCTCATTGTTCAATATTATGTCTTACCGACATCGACATGATGTGTCTTGAAAACTCTCTCATTGTTCAACATTATGTGTCTTGCCGACTCTCTATTGTCCAACATTATATGTCTTGCCGACTCTCTCATTATTCAAGATTATGTGTCTTGCCGACTCTCTCATTGTTCAACATTATATGTCTTGCCGACTCTCTCATTGTTCAACATTATATGTCTTGCCGACTCTCTCATTATTCAACAGTATGTGTCTTGCCGACTCTCTCATTGTTCAACATTATATGTCTTGCCGACTCTCTCATTGTTCAACATTATATGTCTTGCCGACTCTCTCATTGTTCAACATTATATGTCTTGCCGACTCTCTCATTGTCCAACATTATATGTCTTGCCGACTCTCTCATTATTCAACATTATGTGTCTTGCCGACTCTCTCATTGTTCAACATTATATGTCTTGCCGACTCTCTCATTGTCCAACATTATATGTCTTGCCGACTCTCTCATTATTCAACATTATGTGTCTTGCCGACTCTCTCATTGTTCAACATTATATGTCTTGCCGACTCTCTCATTGTTCAACATTATATGTCTTGCTGACTCTCTCATTTTTCAACAGTATGTATCTTGCCGACTCTCTCATTGTTCAATATTATATGTCTTGCCGACTCTCTCATTGTTCAATATTATATGTCTTGCCGACTCTCTCATTGTTCAATAGTATTTGTCTTGCCGACTCTCTCATTTTTCAATATTATACGTCTTGTCGACTCTCTCATTATTCAACATTATGTGTCTTGCCGACTCTCTCATTGTTCAATATTATATGTCTTGCCGACTCTCTCATTGTTCAACATTATATGTCTTGCCGACTCTCTCATTGTTCAATATTATATGTCTTGCTGACTCTCTCATTGTTCAATATTATATGTCTTGCCGACTCTCTCATTGTTCAATAGTATTTGTCTTGCCGACTCTCTCATTTTTCAATATTATACGTCTTGTCGACTCTCTCATTATTCAACATTATGTGTCTTGCCGACTCTCTCATTGTTCAACATTATATGTCTTGCCGACTCTCTCATTTTTCAATATTATACGTCTTGTCGACTCTCTCATTATTCAACATTATGTGTCTTGCCGACTCTCTCATTGTTCAATATTATACGTCTTGCCGACTCTCTCATTATTCAACATTATGTGTCTTGCCGACTCTCTCATTGTTCAACATTATATGTCTTGCCGACTCTCTCATTGTCCAACATTATATGTCTTGCCGACTCTCTCATTATTCAACATTATATGTCTTGCCGACTCTCTCATTGTCCAACAATATATGTCTTGCCGACTCTCTCATTATTCAACATTATGTGTCTTGCCGACTCTCTCATTGTTCAACATTATATGTCTTGCCGACTCTCTCATTGTCCAACATTATATGTCTTGCCGACTCTCTCATTATTCAACATTATGTGTCTTGCCGACTCTCTCATTGTTCAACATTATATGTCTTGCCGACTCTCTCATTGTTCAACATTATATGTCTTGCTGACTCTCTCATTTTTCAACAGTATGTATCTTGCCGACTCTCTCATTGTTCAATATTATATGTCTTGCCGACTCTCTCATTTTTCAATATTATATGTCTTGCCGACTCTCTCATTGTTCAATAGTATTTGTCTTGCCGACTCTCTCATTTTTCAATATTATACGTCTTGTCGACTCTCTCATTGTTCAATATTATATGTCTTGCTGACTCTCTCATTGTTCAACATTACGTGTCTTGCCGACTCTCTCATTGTTCAATATTATGTGTCTTGCCGACTCTCTCATTGTTCAATATTATATGTCTTGCTGACTCTCTCATTGTTCAACATTACGTGTCTTGCCGACTCTCTCATTGTTCAATATTATGTGTCTTGCTGACTCTCTCATTGTTCAATATTATGTGTCTTGCCGACTCTCTCATTGTTCAATATTATATGTCTTGCTGACTCTCTCATTGTTCAACATTACGTGTCTTGCCGACTCTCTCATTGTTCAATATTATATGTCTTGCTGACTCTCTCATTGTTCAACATTACGTGTCTTGCCGACTCTCTCATTGTTCAATATTATGTGTCTTGCCGACTCTCTCATTGTTCAACATTATGTGTCTTGCCGACTCTCTCATTGTTCAACAGTATGTGTCTTACCGACTTGCAGCCTCCAACATACGTGTTAGATTGTTACTAACATTTTTCCATACCATGTCAAAGGATTATCCAGAATCTTATCTCCCTGTCTTCCCTTATCCCTCTTTCCACAAATCTTACCAGTTATTATAACACGCTCCAGTTTTATCTTTTAACAGAATAGCTAAAACATAACTATGGTCTCTTTCTGAAGTTTTCGACAAGACACCTTGGGATCTTATCTCCTATTCCAAAACATATAGAGTGCTCATTTTGCCTGTAAAAAGAATTATCAAAATTATTCTGCAAAACCACATCTTCGA
This sequence comes from Cepaea hortensis, assembly GCA_963921405.1. Lineage (NCBI taxonomy): Eukaryota > Metazoa > Mollusca > Gastropoda > Stylommatophora > Helicidae > Cepaea > Cepaea hortensis. Next base: position 109,076,771 of record OY992886.1, read on the forward strand.
AGCTTAAATACTGCTTGTACTAATTGTCCATGATTCAGTCACAATTTAGATCTGGTTCTATATTACACTCGCACAACTGAACTTACCACAGGTCACGCCAGGCAGGTAGCCGTGGTGTTGTACTGGATAGCTCGCTTCCGTGACGTCCCTGTGGTCTGGTGTTTAAATCCCAATCTAGCTGTGAAATGTGTTTCATTGACCTGAGCCACCAGGGCGATCCAGTCTACACTCGGGGATCGGGAAATGTCATGGGAGCCAAAGAAAACCGACGGAATGTTCAACACATGATCCACTTAGTGTTGATTGGTCTGTGCAAATATAGGGCTACCACCATATACCCAACACCTCTCACGGGGAGGAAAAGGGTCCACAGAGAAATCACAGTCATATCAAGTGCTATGCCAGCTGGCGTAGGCCTTCATGTCTCTCCACAGATCTCGGTCCTTGGTGCTCTGTATCAACTCTGCTGATGACATTCCTCCATGTCACCGTCTCAGTCCATCCAACATCGTTTTCATTGATACCTACCACGGTTGTGCTGTGGTAAATTGAGTTGTGCACATGTAATATAGAACAGGTTGTAGCTTATGACTGTCAATCATGGACAATTGGTAAACAAGAGACGTACACTCCAGAAATTTCCATTCTATTTCATTTTGTATTGTAGTTGTCCAGAATGATTTCACCTTTCATAACATGTCTTGTTCAATTCAAATGTTGTTTGTCCATCAAGATGACTGTTCATTTCATCAAGTGGGGTTGAAAGTATGGAGCCGTGAGTTCTAAATTGGCCGATAATGCCTATTCTGGCTCGAAATGTTCTTTGACAATTTGTGCAAAGAATGCTTGACATTCCAGGGGTTTTATCTGTCCAGCCTTTTCTTCACAGCTCTTGCAGTCCTGGTTGCTTCACAAGTAACCGCACCCTTGCGTAATGATGTACGCCACGAAAATTTAGTCTTTGGCAGCAGTCTCCCAAGTGTCAAGATGAATTCCAAAAGCTTACAGTGAGATTTTCAGATTGTCTTTAAAGCGTTTCCCCTGGCCGCCTTGGGAGCGTTTACCATAACGCAGATGGCCGTAAAACATTCGTTTAGGGAGCCTGTGAACAGGCATGCGAGTTAAGTGACCAGTCCAGCTAATCTGATTCTTCATTAGTAGTGTGTGGATACTAGTCATCGATGCTCTTTCTAGAACTTCAGTGTCTGGAATCTTGTATTGTCATTTAATCTTCAATAGCTTCTCCCTAAGGCAGACTGTCTGGAAGTTACTTAATTTCCTAGCGTGTCGCTCGCTGATAAACAGTCCAGGTTTCACAAGCATATAGCAGTGTGGATAATACAACTGCTTTATTGACTTTTAGCTTTGTTTGCAGGCTTATTCCAGTTCTGTCCCATACATTCTTGTACAGTCTGCCAAAGGCTGCGCTGGCCTTGTAGATTCTTGAATTCATTTCATCATCAATTGTGGCAGCTTGTGACACACGTTCTTTTCTGAAGCCACATTAACTCTCTGGGAGAAGAACTCTCTGGAAGAAGACATTGCTAGAGATGGGCCGTGAGGCGATTGAGAAGAATTCTGGCGAGTATCTTCCCTGCGATTGAGAGCAAGGAGATACCTCGGTGGTTGTCACAGGATTGGCGGTTTCCTTTACGTTTGTAAATGTGGACTATTGACGCGTCCTTGAAGTCTTGTGGCATAGTCTCGTTCACCCATTTGTTTGTAAAGACTTGGTGAAGCTGTTCTGTTAGGACCGGTCCACCTGCCTTGTATATCTCTGCTAGGATGGAGTCAGGACGAGGCGCCTTACCGTTGGCAATTTGCTGGATGGCTTTGTTTACTTTCACTATGGTTGGCAGGTCATCAAGTGAATCATTGGTGGGAACTTGAGGAAGGCAGTTGATGGTTTCATCATCGAAGAAGGAGGTTGCATTTAAGATGTTGCTGAAATGCTCTGCCAAGCGTTGAAGGATTTCTTTCTTATCGGTGACCAATGTTCCCCCATCTGCACTGAGGAGGGGAACTATGCCTGGTGATGTAGAACCATAGACCGCTTTCAGTGAGTCGTAGAAGTTTTTCATATCATGTCTGTCAGCAAAGCCCTGAATTTCATCAGCTTTGCTGCTCAGCCAGGAGTCCCGCATGTGCCGAAGTTTCTGCTGCACTACTCTCTGAATGTTCTTGAAGGCATCTTTTTTAAATACAAATATTATCCTATATACGATACAGTGTTAATAAACCTTTCCTAGCCGTCGGTGATCCTAAATGTCGCGACAATAATACAGTGTTAATAAACCGTTTATAAGCTGTCAGTAATCCTGCATATGGAGACATCGAACTGCTGGGTTTGTTGTAGAGTCACTCTGACTGCGTGTTGCTGTCCCCATAAACTCTCCAGTTTCTGACATTAAACACAGACTGTCACTTTCATCACATTGCACTACCACCGTAGCATCGGCATGGGTGCAAATGTATGTGTATACCAGAATCACACTTGCTACACGTATATATGTGTGTGTATGTGTGGGTGGGTGTGTTTGTGTGTGTGTGTGTATGTGTGTGGCTGTGTGTATGTGTCTGTTCGTGTGTATACGTGTGGTTGCGTGTATGTGTTTGTGTGTATATATGTATAGTATGTGTTTGCGTGTCGGTGTGTGTATATGTGTGTGGGTGTGTGTATTGTGTGTTTATGTGTCAGTGTGAATATGTGTGTGTGTGTGTGTGTGTGTGTTAATGTGTGTGTATATGTGTCAACGTATGTGCGCGTGCGTGCGTGTGTGTATGTTTTCTAATGTAAAAAGTTAGCTCCGCCATACTTTGCCTGAACTTTGCGATTTCAAACTGTCTAGAGATGTCTACTTGTGGAACATTTACTCGCCTCTTTCAAGTTTTCTGCCCTTATCCGAGTAGGCTAGTTGTCCGATACACTACCTATTGATCGGGGAGTTTTATAACATTCTTGTCTTATTTTATTAACATTCTGGCGAAGCGAACCAGATCTTCACGAGCCAAAGGCGGACAACCTAATCACTAAGCCACCACGCTTATTATAGGTTTAAACACACAGGGATTCCAACCTACTACTGCCTCCACATGATCACCGCGCCTCGCAGCAGCAAAATGTATCCATGGGCGCACGGCTAACAGACTGGTGTTCATCTGTTATCTAGCTGGGCAACTATTGACAGAACATAAATTATCAGCTGTGCCAATGATTAACAAAGTATGAGAACCGTTGTCTAATAGGACTAGCTGCAGAGTTGAGAGCAAGTATGGTTAAGTACAGTCTTATAGGGACTGTAACTTTATTTCATCGTGATCTTTCAGTCAAACAGGGCCGTAACTTTGTTTCACCTAGTTCATCAGTCATACAGAGCCGTAACTGGTGTAAAGTGTTCACTAGTCCTACAGGACCGTAACTTTGATTCACCTATTTCATCAGTCCTGCAGGTCAACTTTGTTTCATCTAGTTCATCAGCCATACAGAGCCGTAACTTTGTTTCCCCATTCTTCATCAGTCAAACACGCACATGATTATGTTTCACACTGTTTATCAGTCATACAGACCAGAAACCAGTTCTTTGAACTGTGACCCGGTGTGACTAATGCCAGGTTACTGGTGTAGTTTTTTTTTTTTAACAAGAAATAAATCCCATTACGCTTGGGGTATTTTATTTTCTTAAACACGCCCTGAATATTTAGCAAAGCTATGTAGCAAGTACCAGCTCCGTGGCTGAGGGGTTAGCAGCTTTCTCCGCTAACCCCGAATACTCTCGTCACGTGACGCGACGAGAATTAGCAGTGGTTCGAATCGCAAAAGTGACTTATGAGAGTATGGAGCCGGTCGCTCAGAAAGTCGTGGCGTGCTGATGAGCGTAATCTAGCCTAGGAATCAACATACAGCTGAAAGATGCTGGTGTTGACCGCAATATCCTGAAAAACAGGATGGAAACGGGAAAAAAAAAAAAAAAATGTAGCAAGTACCGATCGCTGGTTGCTACATTCAAAGATATGACCCGCCTATACAACCACAGAAAAGTACAATTAACTACCTCTTTTCACGCCATACAACGTTACCCGTATATGGTGATAGTCCCTTATGTTTAAACCATTCAGCACTCGATACATAAAAAAGGGTACTTTTTACATTTCTAAGGCGCATTGAGCATGTAGGAGTAGACCCATATTCGGATATACCAAATTTCACTAAGAGGGTTATTTGGTCGGTATCACGTCTTTACTTCGCAAGACGTTTCCTAGTACCTATTGTAAGCGGGTCGTCGATCTGGAGCCCAGGTCCAACGCTGGATAAGAGGATACGGTAGGAAACATCCCTAGTGATGGATAAGAGAGATGCGATAATTCCTTCTCTACGCTGGACAAAAATCCCGCTGAACCAAGGCCCAAGAAAACGACAACAGACAACAGAGCAGGGGGAACAAGAACGCGTACGTCAGAAGAGGTGAAGCCGGCACCCTCGGGCAGTAGAGAGGACACTCATGAAAGCTGTACTCAGTAGTCACGGAGCAACTATCCTGGATGCCGTCGGCGAAGGAAGGAATGGGTGATAATGGGAAATAGGAACCCTGTCAGCTTGCATCAGTGGATGTGTGTGGCGTGTGGGTGGGGGATATATGTGTGGTGGGGGTGTAGGTTAAGGTATGTGTGGGATGTATGTGTGGGTGGTGGGGTGTGTGAGTGGATTGGGGATGTATAGGTGGGTAGGGAGATGTGTGTGTATGTGTGTGTGTTGTGTGTGTGTGTGGGAGGGGGGGGGGTAGGGAGATGTGTGTTGATGGAGATGTGTGTGTGTGTATGGGTGGGGGATATGTGAGTGGATGATGTATGTGTGGGTTGGTACAGAATATGTGTGTTGGTGGGGGATATGTGTGTGTGCGTTGGGAATGTGTGGTCGTGGGAGGTGTGGTTGGGGGTGTATGTGGGTCGGTAGAGGACATGTGGGTGAGGGATGTATGAGTGGGGATTGTATGTGTGGTGATGTATGGGTAGGGGATGGGTGTGTGGGTGTGGATGTATATGTGGGTAGGCGCGGGATGTGTGAGTTGGTGCGGGTTGTTTGTTTGGGTTGGTGAGTGTGTGTGGGTTGGGGGAGGGTGGGGAAAGTTTGTGTGGGTGGGGGATGTGTGTGGTAGGGGGATGGGTGGGTTGGTGGAGTATGTGTGTGTGTGTGGGTGAGGGTGTGTGGAAGGGTGGTGTGATGTGTGGGTGGGTGGGAGATGTGCCTCTTAACATAACATGGTAGTTTGCATTGTTTATGTTTACAACAGTCAGTTGACAATGTTTATTTTTTCCTTTGTGAATGTATCATGCACTATTGATGAACGAAAAATGAGTGATTGGAAGGGCCGAAAATAACACGGGCCTGCGTGCCTAATTTGTGACCCTTTTAAAATAAAGTTGAATTGAATTGAACTGAATTGAATTGAAGTCATCTGAAGCACACTGGACCAGGACAATTTAAACCGCAATATGAACCACCACAATTATAACCAAGACTGCTAAAGCTGGTTGAACGAGGTTGAAAGATCTTTTTAAAATCTTCCACAAATCGCAATCGGATACGTCTGTGCTCAGGTCAATATTTTAGCATTTCAAAACCGTCTTGACTGGGATTGAACCCAAGACGATCCATGCGGCAGTCGATTGTCTAGCCACTGGACGACGGCTGCTCCTTACTCGATGGTTGATATGGTCACTATCAGGCCGGCATCCCTCACGTCGCACAACATTTGATGGTACCTGGTTTAGGCTATCTCCACCTGGCAACCCAGGTCATGGAATCATTGAAAGTGAGTTGTTCTTATCTGGCAACCCAGGTCATGGAATCATTGAAAGTGAGTTGTTCTTATCTGACAACCCAGGTGACGGAATAATTGAAAGTAAGTTGTTCTTATCTGGCAATCCAGGTGACGGAAGCATTGAAAGTGAGTTGTTTCTATCTGGCAATCCAGGTCACGGAAGCATTGAAAGTGAGTTGTTTCTATCTGGCAATCCAGGTCACGGAAGCATTGAAAATGAGTTGTTTCTATCTGGCAATCCAGGTCACGGAAGTATTGAAAGTAAGTTGTTCTTATCTGGCAACCCAGGTCATTAAAGCATTGAAAGTGATTTGTTTTTTCTATATACGTTTTGTGTGCTCATATGTAAGAGTGGGCGGGACTGTGCACGTATGATACACATATGCTGGCTGAATAGACGCAAGAGATATAGTAAAAGAGTTGGGCCTGCCCATTTATGTGATACACATATGACTGAGAAGGAATCTACTCAGTTCTCCCTCCTTTACACCCAATTCACGTGCACGTCGTATCGCCACGCGGCCTTATCATATCAGTATGGGTTAATAGCAAAACTGGGAGAACATTACCGCAGTTCGCTCGGTGTGGTGTAGTCAGGGCTCTGATATCAGGACATAAGTGGAACATTACCACAACACTGGAGTCCCACAGGGTCGCCGCTCTACAGGAACATCACACACACACACACACACACACACACACACACACACACACACACACACACACACACACACACACACACACACACACAGAGAGAGAGAGAGAGAGAGAGAGAGAGAGAGAGAGAGAGAGAGACTAATTCCTGGTCATCCACTATCGGCACAAGTCTGATCTTAGTGTGACAGTGCAGTCCAGGCTAGAGAGATTCGTTAGGTCACCTTCAGACCTGGGACTAACATAAACAGGCAATAATCTTCGGCGGTAACCGATAATCATCATCATCGTTATCGTCACAACTAAGCTCATCATTTTTTAATCTTCTCTTCATCCTCATCATCATCATCATCATCATCATCACCACTAAGATCATCATAATTCTCCTCCTACTCATTCTCCACATCATTCTCGTCCTCCTCATAACCCCCACCAACATCATCACGTAGAACGAACCCAATACACCGCGATGAGAAGAGGAAGTGTAAGAGCGTTAAACCTTTCAGCCCCTTCGACCTCGGCACTCTTGTTATTATATGTATTGTTGTTACAGATCCAACTTCGGCCTAACTCTCGGAGTGTATTTATCTGTCTTTATGTCCGTGTCTTCCTAGACCAGTGGTTCTCAACCACTGGGGAATCCCCCTCCCCCCACCCCCGGGGGAAATTTAGGGTTTCCAAGGGGGGGGGGAAGGGGGAGGAATTAAGATTCTTTCAAGATCGCGTTAATACAAGAACCGATTACTTGATATTGTTTTTCCCTTCATACTGTACGGTTCTGTACGTCTCACCCTTCTAAAATTCAATTTATAAAGTAGACCCACAAATCATGTTTTATGTGGACGTCTAGACTTGTTTTAATATGTGCTATTAAATTTAGCTTCCATTATTAAGTATACTGTGTAGGGGCGGGGGCGGGATTTTTAGATATGAAATACGAAAGGGCGGTGGATAGATAGTGCATATACAGACCTACAAGCACTTGGAATCAACGACTGGCAAGAGAAGGTCCACCAGAGAGACGAATGGAGACGGATTGTATCTGCAGCAAAGAACCTCAATGGCTCGGAACGCTGAAGAAGAAGAAGAAATACGAAAGGGGGGAATGACGTTCTGAAAATATGGTGAAGGGGGCACGGGCCAAAAAAGGTTGAGAACCACTCTCCTAGACGGTTATTGCTGTCACTGTTATTTCACGTCTCCTCAAATATGTTCAGTAACAGTCAGTCCACTTACCACACCTTTACCTCAACGAGACATAGGTATATCAGCTTCAGTTCAAATTTAGGTAATTGGCCTAGCTGTTTTATCTATTCCATTGTAAACTGCCATTTATTTTCCCGCAGCCACGCAAGTCACTCCCTTAACAGAGTTAACTCAGTGATTTCTATGTATGCTAAGAATAAGGAAAGGATGTTAAACTGCAAAGGTAAACAACCCTGCATCGAACAATTATTGGTTATTAACTTTAATCATTACATCCCTTTATTCATTATAATTCGTCACTGTGAGATTCGTGCGAAAAAAGAAATGAAATTTTAGAGGCTGTCCTTGTTACACTACCCGGTTTTCTGTGTTATAGTTAGTAATGGGGATACGCATTTGTGTATGAAACAAGCAAATCGATACTGATAGGGCTCCTTTGACACAAAGACAGGCCTAAGGTTGCTGAAATGTGGAATACAACGGAGATGTGTCAGAAAGGAGCGGTCGCGGGGCTGACGCAGTTCTGATACACGCAAATAGCATAGTAAATACATTCACGGTCATTGTTTGTCACTACTAGAAGTAAATATGTGGTTGTGAATTCTGTTCATATTTTATAGTAGTTAGTTCTGGCCGATATACCTGGTTACTGTCAACATTGTTTTTAATGGCATAATGGGGACGACCCGTTGCCGTGAAGATGGAACCTCGACTAACTAACTAACTATTGTTTTTAATGGCATTAAGCTGGCCGAATCTGGAAGTATCTGTGATTCATCACCGTTTCGTCATAACGGTTTACGTCCTTTGATAGAATCTACCATCTACTTTTGACGTCGTAGCACAAGGGACATGCTCATAAGTGCTCCGTCACCTTGTGAGAACTGGGAGCACGGTACTTACAGTTCCAGTGACCTAGTGGTTACGTATGCATCTTCTCCGCCCTCTACCACGATCCTTCCGTCTAGTATCAAACGGTTTCTTGTGTCTGTTGATCCTAGGCTCATGTAATTATTGATTTCAATGTCCACGCAAAGCAGGTGATAAAGTTTAGATATTGTTATTTGTCCATCAAGAATGATGATGACCACTCATTTCATCCAGTGGGGTTGAAAGTATGGAGCCGTGGGCTGGTAAGGCCTATTTTGGCCCGAAATGTTCTTTGACAGTGTGTGCAAAGAATGCTTGACATTCCAAGAGGAGGATCTCCTGCAGTGGTTTTTCTGTCCAGCCTTTTCTTCACAGCTCTTGCATTCCTGGTTGCTTCACAAGTGACTGCACCCTTATGTAATGATGTACGCCATGAATTAGGGTCTTTAGCAGCAGTCTCCCAGGTGTCAGGATGAATTCCAAAAACTTTCAGTGAGACTTTCAGAGTGTCTTTAATACGTTTCCTCTGGCCGCCCTGGGAACGTTTACCACAAAGCAGCTCGCCATAAAATTTTATTTGAGAGAGCCTGTGATCTGGAATACGAGTTAAGTGACCAGCCCAGCGAATCTGATATTTCATTAGTAGAGTGTGGATACTGGGCATGGATGCTCTTTCTAGAACTTCAGTTTCTGGGGTCTTGTCTTGCCATTTAATCTTCAATAGCTTCCTAATGCAGACTATATGGAAGTGGTTTAATTTCCTAGCATGTCGCTGGTAAACAGTCCATGTTTCACAAGCATATAGCAGTGTGGATAATGCAACTGGTTTATAGACTTTCAGCATTGTTTGCAGTCTTATTCCATTTCTGTCCCATACATTCTTGTACAGTCTGCCAAAGGCCGCGCTGGCCTTGGAGATTCTTGCATTCACTTCGTCATCAATTGTGGCAGTTTGTGACACGGTGCTGCCAAGATAGGTGAATTTGTCCACAACACTTAGTCTATGACCGTTCACCTTGATATTCGGCACGGTGTGATTATTTCCTGGAGCTGGCTGGTACATAACTACAGTCTTCTCTAAGTTGATATTGAGCCCAAAGTTGGCACAGGCATATGAGACAGCTGAAACATTGTGCTGCATGTCAGCCTCTGAGTTGGCATATGGAGCGCAATCATCAGCAAACAGGAGCTCTCTGACGGTGTCGCTGTTAACTTTGGTTTTAGCTTTCAGCCTTCTGAGATTGAACAACTTTCCATCCATACGGTAGTTGATGTTTATTCCAATATCACTGTTCTCGAAGGCATTCGTCAGCATAGCTGAAAACATAAGGCTGAACAGTATTGGTGCCAGGATACATCCTTGCTTCACTCCGTTGGTGACAGGAAAGGGCTCAGACAGTTCACCATTTTCCTGTACTCTTGCCTGCATACCATCATGGAATAACTTCACCATTTGGACAAACTTTAGTGGACAACCATATTTCGCCATAATCTTCCACTGTCCTTCTCTGCTGACTGTATCAAAAGCCTTGGTAAGGTAAATGAAAGTGGAGAACATTTCAGAGTTCTGTTCCTGACATTTCTCTTGCAGCTGCCTTGCAGCGAAAATAATGTCAACAGTTCCTCGTTCTTTTCTGAAGCCGCACTGACCCCCAAGAAGAAGACCTTAATCGAGATGGGCCGTGAGGAGATTGAGAAGAATTCTGGCGAGTATCTTCCCTGCGATTGAGAGCAAGGAGATGCCTCGGTGGTTGTCACAGGATTGGTGGTTTCCTTTACGTTTGTAAATGTGGACTATTGACGCGTCCTTGAAATCTTGTGGCATGGTCTCGTTCACCCATATGTTTGTAAAGACTTGGTGAAGCTGCTCTATTAGGACCGGCCCACCTGCCTTGTATATCTCTGCTGGGATGGAGTCAGGACCAGGCTCCTTTCCAGTTGAAAGCTGCTGGATGGCTTTGTTTACTTCCACTATGGTTGGCATGTCATCAAGTGTATCATTGGTGGGAACTTGAGGAAGGCAGTTGATGGTTTCATCATCGAAGAAAGAAGTTGCATATAAGATGTTGATGAAATGCTCTGTCCTGCGTTGAAGGATTTCTTTCTTATCAGTGACCAATGTTCCCCCATCTGCACTGAGGAGGGGAACTGTGCCTGTCATGGAGGACTGTAGAACGCTTTCAGTGAGTCGTAGAAGTTTTTCATATCATGTCTGTCAGCAAAGCCCTGAATTTCATCATCTTTGTTGCTCAGCCAGGAGTTCCGCATGTGCCGAAGTTTCTACTGCACTACTCTCAGAATGTTATTGAAGGCAACTTTTTTAAATGTTGACTTCGGGTCATTCAAATGTGCCTTGAGGAGAAGTTGTTTCTCGGCCAGCAATTGGTTGATGTCTTCAGAATTTTCAACAAACAAGTCTTTATGCTTTCTGGGGGCTGGGCCCAGGATTTTCATAGCAGTGTTGTAAATTATGTCCTTTAGGGCTCTCCACTCTGCTTCCACATCCTATTTAGCTGCAGCATTTGGCTTGAGGCGGTCTTCAAGCATGTTTTCAAACGACAGCTGCATTTTATTGCTGATTAGGCGGGTGACATTGAGTTTTCTTTGCATTTTTTGCCCCTTGATGACGCCTTGGTGGTTTGATGTGTATGTTTATTTTCGAGACAATGAGACGATGGTCTGTCCAACATTCGGCACCATACACGGATTTTGTCACCCAAACATCTTGTCTGTCACTCCTCCTGACGAAGACATAGTCAATGAGGTGCCAGTGTTTCGAGCGAGGGTGCATCCATGATGTCCTATTTTTCGTGGGAAGACGGAAAATTGTGTTGGTGATCAGGAGATCGTGTTCGGCACAGGTCTGAAGGAGGAGGAGCTCATTGCTGTTACACTTTCCGACTCCGTACTTTCCAATGATGCCATTCAAAGAGGCAGTGTCCTTGCCTACTCTGGCATTGAAGTCCCCAAGAAGTATAAGTTTGTCTCCTTTGGGAACAGATATTAAAACGTTGTGCAGGTCCTCATAGAACTTATTTTTGACGTCACCTTCATTTGTCATGGTTGGTGCGTAGACACTCACGATGGTTGCATGCTTCTTTCCTTTCAGCAGGGGTAACTTAATGGTCATAAGCCTGTCATTTACAGCCTTCGGAAATCCAGCTAGTTTGCCAACCAGGGCCGACTTAATGGCAAATCCCTCACCGGATTAGCGTCTTCCTCGCTTTTCCTTCCACCCCAGAAGAATGTGTAGCCGGCACCTACTTCACAGATTTGGCCTTCATCTGCAAATCGTGTCTCGCTCAAGGCTGCAATGTCGATGTTGTATCTGCCTAGCTCTCTCCCAATCAGTGCTGTTGGTCTCTCAGGGTCTGCCGCGCCGTCTCTATCAAGTATGGTGCGTACGTTCCAAGTTACGATTGTCAAGGGAATATGATTAGCTCTTTTAGCTCTGCCTGTTGTTACTTTGTTTGTATGTCGACAGCCTTATAGGGTACCCACCGACCGCGGCTGGCTGGTTAGGTAATGATGGAGCAGACAATGTTTAGGGCAACTTTTTTAGCCCCTTCCTCATGCTATGGAGGTGAGCAGTGTGTTCCTATAGAGGACTGCTCAGTCGTTCAGGGGGTTGCCGAATCCCACTGCTGCTCCGGTCAGTAGAAGACGACCATATGGCCTGAGCCGCCTGTGTGCAGGTTTGCGACTACGGTTGCCAGCGTTCCTCACGCCTGCCGCTTCGCCGCTCGCCCATCGCCATAGGGCGTGAAGGTGATATATGAAGTTGGATGAAGAATGACTTGCGCGATGAATTGGATTAAAGTGAGTACGAGTTGCGCAATTCGTCGACCTCACTTTCTCGCCTGAGTCCATCTCTAGACGACTAGAGACGAATACAGGTGCAGTGGATTACCTGGGCGCTCTACGTGTCTTGGCGTGCTCATTACGTTCCACAACGCTTTGCAGGTAGACGCCGTCTTGGCCGTTTAATAATCGTTTAGATATTATCACACCCCTCGCTCATCCTCTGTGTTCTCACTAGAGGTGTCACATAGACCAGCCAATCAGTCAGTTCAATTCCACATACCCCGGTATGACCTGGTTAGTAGAGCCCTTTCAGCTCCGATAGGTGTGATGCCTTCATAGATGCCCATAACTTGCATCAAGGATAACCAGATGGAACGTCCCGGGATATCTTCTACAGACAGACAATCAGACATACGGACAGACAAATACATGAAGAAATAGACAGACAGATAGACAAATAGATGAAAAGATAGAGAGAAATAGAAAGAAAGAAAGAAAGAAAGAAAGAAAGAAATAGAGAGACAGGCAAACAGACAGACATACGAACAATGAGACAGAAAAACAGACAGACACAGATAGAGACAGACAAACAGATATACAAATTTAAATATTGAGCACAACCCACTACTGGCAACGCTGATCGTATTCTGGTATGAACCTAAGGCCTATCCACGTCAATGTGGAAGCACTATACTCGAGTTTCGCCCTCGTTTGAGCTCGTCAGTAGTGCATATCCCTGACCGGATCCGGAAACAGTCCCGGATCACGCGTGTGAAGCGGGTGTGTAACCACGCAAAGATATACAAACATTGAAAGCACCAACTACAACTGTCTGTTCAGCTTCCTGATCATATTTTCCATTCAGTCGATCTGTTCCCATCGCAGCGATAATGTTATGAAATGAATACAAATTGTTCATTGCCCTATTCTTTTCAGTCTGTTATTTTGCCTAAATGTAGTCACTGTGTATGGCAGTAGATGGTACTACCTGCTTTCTGTTAGCGCCGAATGTTGGGCGGCGCTCACCAAACCCAACACCCCACATTGTGCCAACGGCTTCGAGCGGAGGAGTGCAATTGGAGGGTACAAGCCCTATCCTAGTGCGAGAAAAGGTCCTAAAGTTTAAATGTCATGGCAGGGCAGACCAGGCCATAAGTCTTTTGTTAGCAACTGGTCTAGGATCGAAGCTCTGACAGGCGGACAGTTAGAGCATTGCTTTGCTGACGCGGCAGCTTCTGCAGCTTGTCATGTTCCAGACGTATTGTTGTTACCTTTCCTCTGGAGTAAACTATGCAGACCTAGAGAGGGATCATGCAGCAAGGGCAACACATGGTCTCTAAATTCAGCCCAGGTTTTGTACTATGGAGAGATATAGCTAAATTAATTTTTACAAACTATCGTCTATCTCCGTGGTTTATGTGTTGTCTTTTCCTGTATTTGTTTGCTGATGAAGGCTCATCACCAAAACATTATGTTCTGATTTCCGTAATTGTGTTTTGCAAAGCTGTACTATACTTCGTGCTAAAAAACAGTATTGTTTGTAAAATAGAGGAAGGGGGAGGAGAAGGAGGAAGAGGTGGATGAGGAGGAGATGTAGTGGTTGGGACGTTACGCTGACAATAGCACAAGTATCCGATGTCAGTCCTCGTCGTTCGCTACGGGAGGCAAGACTGTCCGTGTATCTCAACCTACAATATATGTGTGTGATAGTCACATATGCAAGTAGGTTATCAGTCAACAGCATACCACAACAAGCAATGATGTACAGACCAGATGGAAACAGAGGAAGAGGCCGACCACGTAAACGTTGTACGGAGGGAATAGCAGAGTCCATGGGAATATCGATACATGAAGCCCATAATCGGGCACTCTCACGAAGTTTATACTTCACCTCGACACCGCAAGGTACAAGAGGAACATGATGAATGAGATGAGATGAGTCACAACAAGGCTTCCCACACCCTCAGCAGTGTCCTGCCGGAGCTCTTGTTGTTTATTTGTTGGTTTTGTTTGATGAGTAAAATACACACAGATGTACACTAAACACACACATACACATGACCATAAAAAGGAACACACTTACACATACAATATAACACATACACACTACAACATTCATACACACATACAATAACACACATACTCATGCATATAAAAACACACACATACACACACATGTAATATGAAACATATTCACAAAACACACACACACACGCACACACACAGACACACACACACACACACACACACACACACACACACACACACACATATCCAATGGACATTTATACAAGTTAAGAACAGTTACCCAACCACCACAAATAAGGATTCTTGCACGAATTGCAATAAAAATAACTCAAACTATGAACCTTATTCATGTACTGATGTTTGTAATTCTTTATTGCTGCTGTCACATTTCTGGATAAAGATTTAAATATAATTTAACCTAAACATAAACAACCGTGAATTTGTGTCCAAAACATCTGATCCACATGATGTACCCGTCACTGAATGAAGTCATGACACATACAGGCTCTGGTTTCTTGGATGGCCAAAAGTATTCTTTCTTGTCTATGTGTCAACTAGGTGTATGACGTCATCGGGTTGCTGTGCTCGTTGGAATGAGTTGTTTGATGTGTCTTGTTGGGATGTGCTGTTGGAGTGTGCGTTTGGAACACGTTGTTGGCTTGTCTTGTTGGGGTGTGCTGTATGGTGATGTTGGAAAGTGTGATTGAAGTGTGCGTTTGGAGCGCTCTATTGGTGTATTTTGTTGGAATGTGCTGTTGGAATGTGCGGTTAGAATGTGCTGTTTGATGGTGCTGTTGAAATGTGTTGTTGGATAATGCTGCTTTTGAAACGTGCTGTTGGAATGTGCTGTTGGAATGTGCGATTGATGTATGATTTTCGAAGATGTTCTTTGTGTGTGTTGTTCGAGTCTGCTGCTCGAGTGTGCTGTTGAACTATGTTTTTGCATTCTGCTGTCAAAGTGTGTGTTTAAAAAAAAAAATCTACTTTTGGAGTGTGCTCTTGGAATGTGCTGTTGAGGTGTTCTTTTGTTGAGTGCTGTTGGTATGTGCAATATTGGTGTGTACGGTTGGTGTATGTACTGTTGGAGTGTGTGCACTGTTGGAGTGTGTAATGTTGGTGTGTCAACTGTTGGTGTGTGTACTGTTAATGTGTTACGGTTTGTGTGCGTACTGTTGATGTGTGTGTACTGTTTGTGTGTGTACTGTTGATGTGTGTGTACTGTTCTTGTGTGTGTACTGTTGGTGTATGTAATGTTAGAGTGTGTAATGTTGGTGTGTGTACTATTGGTGTGTATGTACTGTTATAGTATGTGTACTCTTGGTATGAATGTACTATTGGTGTGTGTACTGGTGGTGTGTATACTATTGTAGTGTGCTAGCTAACATACACCTAGCAATGCTCACAAGGCTGTGTGTTCACGACGTGCTCAAGTGCTGACTGTAAATCTGTATGATTGTGTACAATTATTAGGCAATACATGACGTCACTGGCACTGCCAGGCGGCCCGTGACGGGGTGTTCACGTGGACATCTGGGGCCGGGCCCTGTCTGGGTGGAGTTACCTGCCGAGAGTTGCCTCACATCTACAGTTGTTGCCCCACAGATTACACCTGGAGACAAAGAAGGTAAATCGGTAAAAATGTGTGTATGTGTGTGTGTGTGTGTGTGTGTGTGTGTAGAGAGAGAGAGAGAGAGAGAGAGAAGTGACATGCAGAGCGGGAGAGAGGTGAATGAAGGAGAGGGAAGGAGTGAGTGAGTATGCGAGAGAGGGACGGATATAGATGAGAAAGAGAGGGACACACTGTATGTGAGAGAGGGACGGATATAGATGAGAAAGAGAGGGACACACTGTATGTGAGAGAGGGACGGATATAGATGAGAAAGAGAGGGACACACTGTATGTGAGAGAGGGACGGATATAGATGAGAAAGAGAGGGACACACTGTATGTGAGAGAGGGACGGATATAGATGAGAAAGAGAGGGACACACTGTATGTGAGAGAGGGACGGATATAGATGAGAAAGAGAGGGACACACTGTATGTGAGAGAGGGACGGATATAGATGAGAAAGAGAGGGACACACTGTATGTGAGAGAGGGACGGATATAGATGAGAAAGAGAGGGACACACTGTATGTGAGAGAGGGACGGATATAGATGAGAAAGAGAGGGACACACTGTATGTGAGAGAGGGACGGATATAGATGAGAAAGAGAGGGACACACTGTATGTGAGAGAGGGACGGATATAGATGAGAAAGAGAGGGACACACTGTATGTGAGAGAGGGACGGATATAGATGAGAAAGAGAGGGACACACTGTATGTGAGAGAGGGACGGATATAGATGAGAAAGAGAGGGACACACTGTATGTGAGAGAGGGACGGATATAGATGAGAAAGAGAGGGACACACTGTATGTGAGAGAGGGACGGATATAGATGAGAAAGAGAGGGACACACTGTATGTGAGAGAGGGACGGATATAGATGAGAAAGAGAGGGACACACTGTATGTGAGAGAGGGACGGATATAGATGAGAAAGAGAGGGACACACTGTATGTGAGAGAGGGACGGATATAGATGAGAAAGAGAGGGACACACTGTATGTGAGAGAGGGACGGATATAGATGAGAAAGAGAGGGACACACTGTATGTGAGAGAGGGACGGATATAGATGAGAAAGAGAGGGACACACTGTATGTGAGAGAGGGACGGATATAGATGAGAAAGAGAGGGACACACTGTATGTGAGAGAGGGACGGATATAGATGAGAAAGAGAGGGACACACTGTATGTGAGAGAGACGCAGTAAGAGAGAAGAGATAACGAGAGCGAGGGGTGCACAAGAGAGAGAGAGAGAGAGAGAGAGAGAGAGAGGTGTACAGAGACAGAGGAGAGGAGAGAGATAGAGGGAGAGAGAGAGAAGAGAGAGAGCGAGAGAGAGAGAGAGCGAGAGAGAGAGCGAGAGAGAGCGAGAGAGGGAGAAGAGAGAGAGAGAGAGAGAGAGAGAGAGAGATAGAGAGAGAGAGATATTGAGATTGGAAGAATAATTGTTTACTTGTGCCTTTCTCAATAGCTTCATGGGGTGTTATTTGACAGATTAGCTCTGATTATCACCGCCATGAATTCCGTCTATTGTTTAGTGGCTGATTTATTTCCCAATACCCGTGCAAGTATGGCGTTCTGGCAATCTTGTCTTGCCGTGTTCAATGTGTGCCGTGTCCAGGCATGTGACTATGGCATTATGACAGAACAGTACAAGAACGGACCCTCTGCCACCCCGGTTAGGCCAGCCAGGAATGTAGGCAAGTCTGGATGACCAAGCTTAATCCATCTGACCATGGCGCGTTCATGTGCTATTCTGTGCATTGTTTGCACTATTTGCACTATGTGTTTCCATCATGCTTGTAACATCTGGCAGTTGCATGTGTTCTGTGTCGTGTGTAACATTTCGCAGTTGCATATTTGCTGTGTTGTGTGTTACATCTGGCAGTTGTAGATGTTTTGAATTGCATGTATGAGATAACATCTGAGAGTTGCACGTATTTTGTATTGCATGTGACATCTGACAGTTGCAGGTGTTCTGTGTTGTGTGTAACATCTGGCAGTTGCAGGTATTCTGTGTTGCGTGTAATCGAACGCTGGCAATTAATACAATTGTCAAGAGAAGATCTCTTTTGTAAAAGACATTGTTGTGTTTGTTCTTCCGGTTGTTAGTGTGTGCATCAACATCTGTATCACAACACACCAACCACTTCAATGGATGCATTAGTCCAAGGGTGGGCAAACTTTTTGTGCGTAGTGCCACATTGACAAATGTAATGGTATTGGGGGCCGCATATATACTATGTCCACTTTGTTTACAGCAGCTTATCACAGTAAGTAATTATGAATTATTTATAGGTTATTAAACAGTATAAATAAATAATGAACGGAGCATTATTGGATGACCTTTTGCAGTGAAATTGGAACCGCGACTAGCGGCAAATGTGTAGGACCATGTTATTGACGGATTTGTTGGTTAACTGGTTCGTTGTCGATCCCATGGAAGAATGTTGGTGCTGACTCTGTAAGTGTGACCAATTGTCGCTCAAGACCGCGGAGAGTGTAACAGTATGAATGTTACAAGGCGATATGCCTGGTGTCGGAAGGTTGAGGCTGATTGCAGAAGGCAGGTTACTAATTAGGATTTCCCGTAACAGGAATGCCAGCTAAAACGCACCAAATGGTCACCACCCTGACGCAAAGAAATAGGAGAAATACGTAGGGTGGTAATCAAAGAGAGGCAGTTCCGTTCTGGAGTTCATCAAAGAACCATTGCATTTTGTTGTTCTTGGATTCCACCCGAGAACTTAGTGAATTACCATCAAAGGGAAGAAAAGTATCCATCTGTATCAAGATGTTATAAGAGAAGAAGAAGATAAATATTGTTTCGAATATTGATTTGAACGTATAATGAAGTATTTAGCCACAGGGCAAATTTGTTTTGGAACGTTTGAATTATGTGAAAAGGATGGACTGAGAGGGAACCTCAAACATGCATTTTGTAATTTGTCTTCTTTTTGCTGCAACTTGAGGCGTGATTTTGAAGATTTTTGTATCGTCAGCCACAAGAAACATATCCCGGGAAGAAAGCAATACTTTAATAAAATATGGAAACACTCGACAACAAATCTTGATGTCTATATGCCGGTTGTTTGGATTTCGTGTTTTCTGTTTGATTTACAATTTAATCAAAATGTAGCGGCACACAATGGAGTTACATCATGGCAGGAAGCCTCATCCACTTACGATCCAAGTCGGCCTTTTAGAATTTCCTTGCAGACTCTCGTTACAACGGCTGGGCTACATTGGGCTGGCGAAGTTGTGTCCTGTGACAAGAGCGAGGAAAGGCTTTCACATAAGACAATGAGTGACACTTCTTTCCAGACTTGAAACTCATCAAGCTTTCATACAAACTTACGACGAGATGAGTACTGTAACTTCACATCTGTGGAGAGAGAGAGAGACAGAGAGAGAGAGAGAGAGAGAGAGAGAGAGAGAGAGAGAGAGAGAGAGAGAGAGAGAGAGAGAGAGAGAGAGAGAGAGAGAGAGAGAGAGAGGGAGAGAGGGAGAGAGAGGGACATGGCGATCCTTGAAATCCTGGCCATACTGGAGACTCAATTTATGATTCTAAAACACATGGAAGAGCTGTAAAATGTCATGACAGTTTAAAACCTGCACCAGGTTTTCGGACGTGAGCGGTCAGCGAGCTGTCAAAATATCAATGTAACTTTAGTGCATTATTCATGAAACCACTTCTATAGTGTGTCTATCTCAGACGAGGCAGACATTGTACAACCCGAATGGTACCTGCAGGCACCGCTGTTGCAGCATCTGAGGAAGCTGTACTTGCTGATCAAGGCATCATCCAGTGTACACGGGGCTCGCCATGGGATACAGTGATTGCTGATTCTGCTGGAGGCTGCCCTGCAAGCAACAACATCAACAAAATCATCAGACATTCATAAACTCGTTAAGTCGATCTTTGAACAGATGTTTGGTCTGCCGAGTCTATACATGAGATCGTTTCAATGACTTCACATTTACTTGTTACGTTAATCTTTGAACAGATGTTTTATCTGTAGTCTTGAGATCGTTTCAAAGACTTCATGTTTGTAGTCATATGTTTTATATACTCTAGTACAGGGCACCCAGGGATAGAGTAGAACGGAGCACCCAGGGATAGAGTAGAACAGGGCACCCAGGGATAGTGTAGAATATGAATGAGTCTAACTGAGTCAACAGCCGACATCACATGACTAGGAATATTCCCGTACGCGCTCCGTACTTATCTTCAACAAACAGCGAAGAGTCCCAATATTAGTTGGTACTAGTTGTAATCTGATTATGTGTGAGTGTAGATTTTCTTCGGAATATAGTGTCAGTCTCTCCCTGCCGCACCATTATCTCCAGACCATAAACATTTATCAGTTCTTCCACACTGAATACGAGGGGGCTTCAAATGAAAACCTTAAATTTGTTTTTGTTGAATATATTATAAAAAACTAAAGAACAGATATATCATTTTTCGATGTAGTCACCGCTGCGTTCAATGCAAGTCCACCAGCGCCGATAAAGTGCTTGGATTCCTGTAAACAAATGGACTCTGAGGTCACTATCCGGTGTGCTTGACCGGGCCGTGAACAGTCTGCCGAAGAAGTTACGTCGCTCTGAAACTTCCTACTGCACTCATACACTTGCTGGACTGATATGAATACATCCCCATACTGGACCTTCATTCGACGATGAATTTCTATAAGTTTCACTTCTTCACTGATAAAAACAAAACGGAAAACAGAACACTGCTCCTCCTTGGTGCATGTCAAAAGTGGGGCGGTCTTCTGTAAACTGTCATTATGACGTCACCGTGTTCGTAAGCGCTGTTATATCACTTGATTAACACTCTTACCATCCTTAACAACAGTACTGACAGGTTTCAAGGCAATGGCATGGTTATTGTAATTTCTACCACATTTTAAGGTTTTCATGTGAAGACCCCTCGTATATGATCCCAAAGAACCCGCTGCCCCATCTACCTTATCGTATACCAATCTAGACAACAGCTGTCTGGGCTGGGAGTTGAATTAATAACTATAGGGAATTAGACTAATTGCTTGCTTATTATTGTTGTCGCCGTTTTTGCTGGTTGTTTGTGTGTGCCCTGGACTGACTTGTAACTGTATCATAAGTTGAGTCCATGGTGTTCATGCTTCAGGCCTGAAGCTTGCCTGCACCAATGAGAGTGAAGCTGGTGCAGGCATTCCCTCCGACACGACTGCTGGCACCTGGCCGTCTCAACAGACGATAGTTTGTTACACTGTGCTTCGAAAAAAAAAAAATAATGGCATAATAACTACAACCCATGGCGGTAGGTAATGTGATTGATCAGACCAATTCTCGCGGCACATTTTCATTCACAATAGATGCATGGTTATTTCCACAATCACGCACAGTCGGACATCTTACACTTTCAGTGTGTGACCTATCTGCAATAATTTTCTCCTTTGTTTTTATCCAATTTCTGATATTTTCCCTATATGCAACCCAATCAGTAGCGGCTTGATCCCCAGGTGGAATATCAATGTCTGTATCAATCATGTCCGGATGACACACATCTGTGTACCAGAGTAGAGACCGACCCCGAGATCTTTGACCCGACACGGTACCACAGTACCATCCCCCGCGAGGTCTGTCTTGCAGAGTTCTCTTCACCTCTCCAAACTCAGAAAATAGCGGGGTGTGCAAGGCTGGTACAGGTCTATACCTAGTCGTCTGCGTGTGCAGCGTTAAGTTTCTGGCTAAAGAGTCACGGAAGTAAATAGCCTCTTTTCACGTCGTAAGACTTAGTGGGTACGTGGTGCTAGCGACATTTTGTTAGATCGGTGGGTATTCTATGGGGAAAGGGGGGGGGGGGAATATCACGCGGACTGTCTTTTCCTCCCCCCCCCCCCCAGGAAATGCTGTAGTACCCGGTTCAAGGTCGAACTAGTAACACCCGGGCCATATAACATTGTAGGCTATCATGTGTGTGAGTGTGTGTGTGTGTGTGGTTGAATGTGTCAGTGTGAGCGAGTGTGTGAGTGCGTGTGTGTGTGACTAAGTGCGTGAGTGTGTGACTACGTGCGTGAGTGTGTGAGGGTTAGTGAATGTGAGTGTGTGACTAAGTATGTGAGTGTGTGAGTGTGTGACTAAGTGCGTGAGTGTGTGATTAAGTGCGTGAGTGTGTGACTACGTGCGTGAGTGTGTGAGGGTTAGTGAATGTGAGTGTGTGACTAAGTATGTGAGTGTGTGAGTGAGTCTGTGAGTGCGACTGAGTGTGTGAGTGCATTAGTGCGTGAGTGTGAATGAGTGTGTGGGTGTGAGTGATTTGTGAGTAAGAGTGAGTGTGTGTGTAAGTGTGATTGAGTCTATGTGAGTTTGTGTGTGTGAGAGAGTGTCAATGTGTCTGAGTGTGGTATTGGGTGAGCAAACGTTTGAGTGAGTGATTGAATGAGCGAGTGTGTGAGTAAGTGAGTCAATGTGTGAGTGTGTTTGTGAGTGTAACTGAGTGTGTATGTACGTGAGTGCGTGAGTGTGAGTGAATGTGAGTGCTTTATGAGTAAGAGTGTGAGTGAGAGAGTGTGTGACTGAGTGAGTGAGTGTGTGAGTGAGGATGCTTATGTGTGTGATAATCAGAGCCACCTCCTGTGCCATGTCTACTCAACTCAATCTAAGTCATAAATTACACATAAGACACGTGACAGCGGTAGTCAGCCGACACTCCACTTGTTGTGTCATGGCCGCCGTAAGACCAGGACATCCTTTTCACGAAAAATACAATTCTATGGCTTCGTTAAGTGCCTGCTAAAACACGTGAATTGATATCTCAGGTTATTTGCAATTGTCTCTGTCATCTCCTGTCTACTGATATGACTGCTGTAAATTATTGCTGGGAAGATTGGCGACCGGTGATTTATGTGACTTCCGTGTTCATACTGAGGTAGTTTAGCTGGTTTTACGTATGTTGGAGGGTATAACCATTCTGAAATATAACGGATGAATTAGTGAACAATTACTTTCCTTTTTGGGCAACCATATTTGGGAAGTAGTTTTTATTTTGCTGTTGTTATTGTGCGAGAAATGTTTCACAGTTTTAACTGATTTGGCCTGAAAGGGGTAAAGTAAGAGCTAGGACAGCGGGGGTTAAAGTCAAAGGTCATCATCATAATCAATTGTCCTGCCAGCTGGCGTAGGCGTTCATGACCTAACACGCTAGGTGGCGTGTTATATTTTATGATTCACGTTAGTTTGATTGTTTTAGTGAGTTTCGTGCATGAAAAAGCGTGCCATGCCAGGTGGCGTGTTATATTTTATGAGTCACGTTAGCTAGACTGTTTTTGTGAGTTCATGGATATAAATATATGCCTTTCAAAGTGGCGTGTTCTTTATGATTATTAATAAATATTTATTGGTTCTCGGTATAACATTCCCCGGAACTCTGTGTTCTTAAAATTTTAGTTCTAGAAGTCTTATTTCTTCACATGTTAATTCTTCACCTCTTAGTTCTTCACATCTTAGTCCTTCACATCTTAGTTCTTCCCCATTAGTTCTTCACATCTTAGTTCTTCACATCTTAGTTATTCACATCTTAGTTCTTCACATCTCAGTTCTTCACATCTTAGTTCTTCACATCTTAGTACTTCACATCTTAGTTCTTCACATCTTAGTTATTCACATCTTAGTTCTTCACATCTCAGTTCTTCACATCTTAGTTCTTCACATCTTAGTACTTCACATCTTAGTTCTTCACTCTTAGTTTTTCACATCTTATTTCTTCAGATCTTAGTTCTTTACATCTTAGTTCTTCACATCTTTGTTCTTCACATCTTAGTTCTTCACCCTTTAGTTCTTCACATCTTAGAACTTTACATCTTAAGTTCTTCACATCTTAGTTCTTCACATCTTAGTCTTCACATCTTAGTTCTTCACATCTTAACCACCATCACCACCACCATCACCACCACCACCAGGACCACCACCACCACCACCACACCACCACCACCAGGACCACCACCACCACCACCACCACCACAACCACCACCACCACCACCACCACCACCAGGACCACCACCACCACCACCCACCAGGACCACCACCACCACGACCAGGACCACCACCACCACCACCAGGACCACCACCACCACCACCACCACCATCACCATCACCACCACCAGGACCACCACCACCACCACCACCACCACCACCACCACCACCACCACCAGGACCACCACCACCACCACCACAACCACCACCACCACCACCACCACCACCACCACCACCACCACCACCACCAGGACCACCACCACCACCACCAGGACCACCACCACCACCAGGACCACCACCACCACCACCAGGACCACCACCACCACCACCAGGACCACCACCACCACCACCACCACAACCACCATCACCATCACCACAGGACCACCACCACCACCACCATTACCACCACCACCACCACTCTACCACCACCACCACCACCACCACCACCACCACCACCACCACCACCACCACCACCACCACCACCACCACCACCACTCTGCCACCACCACCACCACCACTATCACCACCACCACCACCACCACCACCACCACCACTCTGCCACCACCACCACCACCACCACCACCACTCTGCCACCACCACCACCACCACTCT
The DNA here is from genome assembly GCA_963921405.1 of Cepaea hortensis. Classification (NCBI taxonomy): domain Eukaryota; kingdom Metazoa; phylum Mollusca; class Gastropoda; order Stylommatophora; family Helicidae; genus Cepaea; species Cepaea hortensis. The sequence continues at coordinate 109,101,387 of OY992886.1, forward strand.
GCCACAACCACCACCACCACCACCACCACCACTCTGCCACCACCACCACCACCACCACCACCATAACCATCACCAACACACCACCACCACTCTGCCACCACCCTGCCACCACCACCACCACCACTCTGCACCCACCCTGCCACCACTCTGCCACCACCACCACCACCACCACCACCACTCTGCACCACCCTGCCACCACCACCACCACCACCACCACCACCACCACCACCACCACCAGGACAACCACCACCACACCACCACCCACCACCACCACCAGGACCATCACCACCACCACCACCACCACCACCACCACCACCACCACCACCCGGACCACCACCACCACCACCACCACCACCACCACCACCACCACCAGGACCACCACCACCACCACCACCACCAGGACCACCACCACCACACCACCATCACCACCATCACCACCACCACCACCACCCCACCACCACCACCATCACCACCACCACCACCACCAGGACCACCACCAACACCACCACCACCAGGACCACCACCACCACCACCACCACCACCATCACCACACCACCCACCACCACCACTACCATCACCACCACCACCACCACCACCATCACCACCACCATCACCACCATCACCACCACCACCAACACCA
>OY992886.1:109102226-109191075 GCA_963921405.1 Cepaea hortensis
CTGAAACCTACTAGCATCTAGGAGTGTTGTGTGGCCCGAATACTTACAACTAGCATCAACCTTTAGTCGTGGGAATGGCCAGCTGAGCATACTTGCCTCAGTTCGTGAAGAATTATTGAGTGAATATCTACATTAAGGTTCCATATGGTTCGGTAGAAATGACCAAGTACAATTGACCTAATCTGGAATGTGTAAGTATCAGGTTATGATAACCATTCCCAATAGTATTTCATGGATTTCAAGATGGTGTGTTTGCTTTGGCTCCAAAGATATTTATATGACTGTAACAGCGTTCCAAATGTGATAGTTACTGTCAAAGAACTGTGTGCTAGTCTCCAGGGACAGTGACACTAGAACTGAACACATTAGTCTGAAATATATACAGAACATTACGGAATTATATCCTATATGAACATTAACACTCTGTATTCAATGGGAAACATCCATAGGGAAACCAATGTGAAAATGCGCGTAAGAGATTGTATTTTGTTAGTAAGTCAAACTTCAGTTACGTATAAACGTGTTGTCAAGTCTTTTTCTTTGGAAGGAGAGTTCCACCTGGAGCACACGTCCGGAGTCCGAAGCTAATCAAGAGGTGTTATCTCCGTCTCTGCAGCTGTGATCCTGAAGGAGTCTGGAATATCCTCAGGTGATGTGTTCTGTACACCCGACCAGACAGACTGTAACTCTCCATTCTTCTTCTTCTTCTTCTTCTTCTTCTTCTTCTTCTTCTTCTTCTTCTTCTTCTTCTTCTTCTTCTTCTTCTTCTTCTTCTTCTTCTTCTTCTTCTTCTTCTTCTTCTTCTTCTTCTTCTTCTTCTTCTTCTTCTTCTTCTTCTTCTTCAGCTTTCCGAGCCATTGAGGTTCTTTGCTGCAAATACAATCCGTCTCCATTCGTCTCTCTGGTGGACCTTCTCTTGCCAGTCGTTGATTCCAAGTGCTTGTAGGTCCATTGCCCAGGTTAAATGATGAAACCTACATTTGGGGTTCCAGAGATCTCCATTACAAACTATTGTCATTTCTTCAGTTAGAATCTATATTCTTGTGTAAATATTTTCTGAGTGTGTGTTGTGTTGTAGGATCGGGCCTAGCCCCCAATAAAGTATAGTAATTAATGTGATAACTTTTGTTGGTTTGGTAAGGTCAGAATAGAGCGACTAAATTACTAGTTTGCAGTATGCGTAAATCCAAGGGGACAGCAGAAGCATGAGTTGGTTAGAATAGATAGAAGACTTTGTCTTATCAGTATTTAAACCATCCCCACAAATACTGGCACAGGGAACTAGCCGTGACTGCAGAGAATGAGTGCTATTTTCGCAGCCAACCGCTGTCATATCAGTTTTCGTATGTACTCTTGAGCTTTTACGTAACAATCAACGAACTAAAACACCAATTGCCCTTAAATAACATCAGAAGTTCAGGACAACCATGCTTTGCATGATTACATAAAAAACAACAAATTCTCCAAAATTAACTTCTAAAATTGCTTTGGCATCCATCCAACAAAAGAGAATTATACCTTAATAGCATGCCAAGAATAACTATAATAACTAAAAAAAAAACTGACTAAATTGGAATTTTAGTTTGTTAATTTCATGTATCCTCTCTGTACTTAATCCATAATTGTTATAATAATTAATTTCTCCAGAGAAAGAAACGAAAGCGCTAAAAACTGAAGATCAACGAACTGTCATTATCATTAACGAGCAAGGTCATTGATTTAATGACACTGTGTTTACCGGGTCTTAGAAAACCAAGAATAATCTCTAACCTTCTTTAACATGTTACAGTTTCACAGTCTTTAATAGTCCATTTCTTGAGTCTTGTCTGTCAATCAATCAATCAGGTGCCATCTCCGCAATGAAGGTTGGCTGCAATGGATCTCCAACACTGTCTGTCTCTCGCCTTGATTGTACATTCTGTCACGCTGATGTTCGTCCATCTCTTGATGTTATCCTCCCACTTGTATCGTTGTCTACCTCTTGCTCGCTTGCCCTCAACCTTGCCTTCCAGTATTGTTTTTATAAGAGTACCATGTCTTTTAACGTGGCCAAAATGTTTCACTTGTCTCCTCTTTATTTCTTTCATCAACTCTCTCTTCATTCCCAGTTTTTCTAGAACCTCTGCATTTGATTGGTTTTGTTTCCATGAAATACGACCTATTCGTCTGTATATCCACATCTCCAGGGCTTCTATGCGACTTTCTAGTTGCGTGTTCAATGTCCAGGATTCCGCGTCATACGTAGCAATTGACAATTCTCATTTGTGTCATCTTGTCTGTAAATCTATATTTATGTCTAAGGTAGACAAAAAGACAGACTTCTACATTTGTTTGATTTTAATTTGTTATTACCATTTAGCAGATCATTTCCCCTAACTATACACGGAAGTCAAGGACATGTCCTTCACCTTCCCTTTTGTAAATGTACCATTGCAATTTTAATGTACATTTATGTGTTTTACTTTCAAATTAATGTTCTGATATCTATGTTTGTTTTGTTCTTGACAAAGTTTTCGACTAGCGAAACTTGGGACAGTTGTGTCGTGTTTTATTCTCACCTATTTTACATGTTCTTAAATACTGATAAGAAACAGCAGATGGATAGATAGGTAGAGCACTATTTGGAGCTTTACTCAAACGAGGCCAAACTAGCGGATGGTGCTCTCGACGCCATAGAGGCCCTGCCAACTCTTGACCACCTGGTCACACCTCCCACCTTAACAGAAGTTAAGTGTGCTATTGATGAACTTTCATCTGGCAAGGCTCCAGGTGAGGATGGGATTCCAATAGAAGTTATCAGGAGTGGGCAAGACACACTCACTCTACAGATCCACCAGCTAATAGAGCTATGCTGGCGAGAAGGACAAGTCCCACAGGATTTCAAAGATTCAAGTATCATAGCACTGTACAAGAACATGGGCGATCGGAGCGACTGTAATAACTACAGGGGTAGCTCACTTCTGTGTATTGTTGAGAACTATTTGCCAGAATTGTTCTGCGGTCTACCATTGATATGATATTCTCATTGCGATAAATGCAAGGAAAATTCCGTGAACAGAATCAACTGCTGCTTATTGCTTTCCTCAACTTCACAAAGGCATTTGATTTGGTCAGTTGTGAGGGTCAGTTCAAGGCACGAAAGTACTTGCCCCTACCATCTTTGGAATACACTTTTTACATCTACTGAAATATGTCATTCGTGATCAGGAAGGTGGTATATACATTCACTCACGCTCAAATGGCGGCCTCTATACTGCTCAGAGATTGAGGTCAAGACCAATATTAAGAGGGTACTGATCAGAGAGTTGCTTTGTGCAGATGATGCTGCAAGTACGACCCACTCTGAAGAAGAATTACAACGTCTACTATCTGCATTCTTCAATGCTTGTTCCGAATTTGGTTTAACAATTAGCGGAAAGAAGACACAGATTATGTCACAAGGTGCACATGGGGTACCATCAATCTTTATTGGAGATAGTCGGCCATTTTACATATTTAGGATCAAAGGTAAATAGTAAATTATCCCTAGATCAGGAAATCAACATCCGGATTGGTAAGGCAGCAACAACAATGAACAGGTTAACAAAAAGAGTCTAGGAGAACAGGAAGCTTACTGCCAAAACAAAAATCCTTGTCTATCAAGCCTGTTTTCTTAGTACTTGTCACAATCTCTTTTGCAACAGAATGAGATTGGTCGTTGTCTAGATCCTAATGCTTCTTCTATATCACAGCAGAGTGGAAGCTGAGCTAGCCACCTGTCTCACACCACAAGTCACCACTGCAGCACACATCCACCAGTCAGTGAACAAGATTGAGTTTGCGCACATAATATCCGTGTAATGATGAATGAACACGGACACAAGCAACATATATAAATCCAATAACAGTAATTCCAGAATATATCCTCATCACAACTGTCAAAGACTCGATAGTACCACACCTCGTGAAGCCATAGCACAGTTGAGTAGACACTCAACAGGCCACGTTTGCCAGCAGAGTGCGATGTGAGGTAACACGCACGAAGGTGAAGGTCACCCCGCGTGGTGTGTAACCACGGGAGAGAGGTTAGGTGGACGGGAGACTGGACTTGAGGCGTTCACATCGTTTAGAATAGCGTTAGGAGTTTTGTGTTCACTAATAGATAGAACTAGCATAGGGTTAGCAGTTTGTGTTAGATAATTCTGTGGCTGTATATTGTGTATTGCATTAGCGACTGTTTACCGCTTGTAAGCGAGCCAACGGCAATAAAATGGACCATACATTTTGCCTCCCACACGACTTGCAAGTTGTCTTGTATGGGTGTGTGAGAAGTACCCAATGAGACCTGTCAGTTGAGTTGTTGACAGGCCAGGGTAATTGTGGTGTCAGAAAGTGGTGCTTGGACGAAAGCGCCAAGCTAATACCCACAGTAAAAAGGTAATTGTGGTGTCAAGAAGTGAAGCTTGAACGAAAAGTTCAAGCTAATCCACTCATCCACGGGCTCGAGACTAGGGTTTCATTTTTGTAGTAACGATAATTTGTGCAGACAGGAGAATTTGCGAGCTAGAAATATGCCTATCGTGACAAAATAGTGTTTAATTGTGTTTATGATATATTTATTGAATGAAATCATGTATTCTTCGAAGCTGTAAGTATTAATATTCTTATTTTCTTATATTTATTCATATATTTACCAATTTATTCTTGAATAAGCACCAAACATGATTCACGGCGCAGGAATACACAGGCAGCCGACAATATTGATTTTTGAGATCTAAAAATAGCGCTGCGCGATGACGTAGATTGATTGACAGACAGTTGTTCTGCGTCATTAGCATAAAGCAGTCGAGTGTTTACAAAATCGCTTAGCGGCGGCCCGCCTGAATCTGTGCTGTATATTGTTTATTATTTACTTATTTAAGTTACTAAATGAATATATTTATTTATTGACACATTATTATGTTATTTTGATTTCTTTACAAGCATTTATTCATTTTTGGGTCTATTTTCTCTTTGCTTATCGTCACGATGGAACTATTTTCGGGCTAAGCATCTGATACTTAGCTGCACAACGTTTACAGAAATTAACTAGGTTAGTAACGAAAGGCAATTATTGTTTAAAACAAAGACAGGACATTGACATTAAAATTAATTAATACATATTCTAGGTGTTCGTAAGTCTGTCATTGTCTAAGTCATTGTCCTTAGTTGTCGAGTAAATCATATCGTTTAGTAGGCGTGTTTACTGCTGCCCTATATATCAGAGGGCAAACAACAGCTGTGCACATACACCTGTGGGCCAAATACCGTGTGCTACGTACGAAACGTGTCGCCACCCCAGTGTACCAAACAAGGTGACCTGTGTCAAAGGAGCTTCGTTCCCACATTAAGCTGAGTACACTTATATATTTTGTCATGCAATTTCATTAATAGTGCATCTCTTTTTCAGCTTGTAACGCGTTGACATATTTGTATACTCTGTTTTTCTGCAAGATAAATCTGGACAGGGTATAAACAGAAAGCACAACTGATAGTGATCAGATAAGAACAAACATAACATATCAAAGATAAATAACTGATTAAAGTCATCATTGCCTATCACTGTTAGCCAAGTACTAAAGTAAGATGGCAACTTTATCAGATTTCATAAAAGCAGGCAAAGAACTAGAATTAACAGGAAAAGAACTACAACAATATGCTGATCAGAAATTTAAAGAAACAAAAGAGGAACAAACACGAAAAGAGAATGCGGAGAGGGACGAACGCGCACGAGAAAGAGAACATGATAAGGAGATGAAACAAAAACAATTAGATCAAGAGAAAGAATTAAAACAAAAGGAATTAGATCTAAAGCAAAAAGAGATAGATGAAATGGCAAGAGTTAAAGAAAAACAAATTCGGGTAGAATCAGAGACACAATTAAAGATGAAAAGCATGGATGTAGACTCACACGCAGAGATCTCTGCCACTAAACTAAGAAGTCAACAAGAGGAAAATAAGTTCAACAAATACAAAAATATTATCAAACCATATTGTAAAGAGGACTCCATATCTGCCTGGACAGAGAATGTAGAGTATCAATTTAAATATCACCAAGTTCCTTTAGATATGTGGGCTCCGATTTACATGAAGAATCTAAGTGGTGAGCCCCTTAAACTAATAGAGTCTATTCCTATTGAACTTAGATCTAGCTATCAATACATCCATGATAGGATTATGCAGCACTTTTTACTTGATGCCCCTGGGTATCAGGTTCAGTTCTCAAATTTAAAACCTAAACCTAGTGAAACTTTTATAGATTATTTTTCAAATGTGCAGAGTGTACTAAACAGGTGGCTTAAAGCAGCTAACATAGGAAAAGACTTTGATAGATTAAAAAACCTAATAGCTATGGACAAGTGTATATCTACTATACCTTCTCCTTTTGCTAAGTTTTTGCAGCAGTCGGACATTGAGAACATCGAGCAGTTCGAAAAAAAAGGCTCAGCATATTTTTCTTCTAACAGAGAGATTTTTAAGACCTCAAGTGACTCTGAGATAGTTTCCTTTGTCAAAGACCAATCAAAAAACTTTCAAGGTAACAGAAAACCTTTTCAGAAGTATGATAAGAAAGACAGAAAAGTTTCCAAATGCATGTACTGTCAACTAATGCACGACACTTATGCTATGTGCGACAAATCGCCGAATTATCCGGCGCATCTTGAAAATGTGATCAAGAAGCAGCAAAGCAAACGGTCTGCATACAGGCGTGCAATCAAATGTTTTTTTTGTTCCTCTTATGGCCATTATTCTAATAAGTGCCTTGGCCGCCAACGTTTGAAAGCTAACAACGCTATGTTGATTGACACCTCTTCAGATAGTGGTAGTGAGAATGAGTGTGAGATTGAAAGTGACTTACCAACTAACCAAGCAGAGGATGTGTGTGCTGCTAACGATATATTAAGCTTTGACAGCTGTGAACGATGTCACCAATTCCATGCAGACGGAAGACTAGAATGTGGACATACAGTACCATGCTCATCTGTGAGTGTGAATGCAGCATTAGCCTCCAGAGGCAAGTTAGTGTTCCACAATGCAATGGTCAATGATGTACCATGCCAATGTTTGCTGGATAGCGGCAGCACCCTTATTGGTCTTCGAAAAGAACTAGTGAGTCCGGGTGATTACACAGGTGACACTGTGAAATGCCGAACCTTTTCGGGTAACATTGAGACTTACCCGTTGGCAAAAGCCCGTATTGATTCTCCGTTTCTTTCTGGTACCTTTACTTGTGCAATACTTAACAACCCTTGTACTGATTTAATTTTGGGGTGTTTACCTCAACTGAAACAATGTACTAATGAGGAAATAGTTGCATGGGAGAAATTAAATGCAGCTAATGCAACAACAAGAGCAGACAGTGTGAAACATCAAGACACACTACAAGATGAGAGACTACTGTTGCTTTCCCCAACTGGCACAGATGACACCAGCAGACAGAAATTTATAGAACAGCAAAAAGCTGATACTAGTGTGTCTCCATACTTAAAATTGTTAAAAGATAAAGCCAAAGTGACCAAAAATGCATCTTGGGTTTTTAGACTTAACAATGGTATTTTAACTAGATATTATACTACTGGTAACCATGAGATTCAGCAAACGGTGTTACCTGAACAACATCGTCTAACTGTGCTAAAGATTGCACATGAGTCACCGTTTGCTGGTCATCTTGCATATGATAAGACCAGGGCCAGAATTCAGGCTCATTTCTATTGGCCAGGTTTTTGCAATGACATAAAATTATTTTGTCGTTCGTGTAATGTCTGTCAACAATTGGTACGTAAAGGTAAACATCCTACAGCTGAGGTACAGCCTTCTACACTGGCTTCTAGGCCATTTGAAAGTGTGGCGGTAGATATTGTTGGACCCCTAAACCAGGTGTCCAGCAAAGGAAATCGCTTCATATTGACAATGGTCGACCTATGTACAAGGTGGGTTGAGGCAGTAGCTTTGAAATACATCACCTCCAAAGACGTTGCCAATGTATTTCTACACCTGTTCTCACGATTCGGATTCCCACGGACCATTTTATCCGATCGTGGAACTCAGTTCATATCGGCTGCAACGCAAGCCCTTACAAAAATGTTAGGCATTAAGCAACATTTTACGACAGCTTACCATCCAGCCAGCAATGGAATAGTAGAGAAAATTAATGGGGACCTAAAGCACATGCTGGCTAAGGTTACAGCAGAAAACCCAGCTGATTGGGATACACTGTTACCAACAGTGCTGTTCGCCTATCGGGAGATTCCCCATTCTAGCACGGGTTTCTCACCCTTTGAATTAGTTTACGGGGCTAACCCACGTGGACCCCTAACTATTTACCATCAGGTACTAACAAATTCGATAGAAATTCCTACCCCAAAAACACCTTATGAAATGGTGACAGAGACACGAGACAAGATCATGAAATCGTGTGTTATAGCTAAGGCAGCTTTGGAGAGGAAGGGTCAAATCTACCGCCAATATGCCAACAAAGGGACAAGAACAATTGAACTTGAACCAGATCAAGACATACTCTTGCTACTTCCAGACAAAAGAAATTTACTATTAACCTCATGGCAAGGGCCATTCAAGGTGGTACGCAGAATTTCAGATGTTGACTATGAAATATCGATAAACGGACACTTAAAGATATTCCATGTCAACATGTTGAAACCTTACTATACAAGACAAGAAACAGAAGTAGTGACAGACGAACAGAGTGCACCAACACCCAGTGATCAGACGACAGACATACACAACGCAACTACACTAGTTAGCGAGACTGGCAGTTCCGACAATGGCAATACACCCAGTGAGTTAACAGAATACACACTTAGCACCACCACGGTACTGAATCAGGTAGACGACGACGGAATGGAACTGCCTGTTCCCATTGTAGACAAAACTGCGACAGTGGACAGCATACATATAGATCAGGGACTAACAGACATTCAACGACGACAATTAGTGGAGTTAGTTACTGAATACAAAGACTTATTCTCTGACATCCCAGGTAGGACGGACAGAATCGAACACTCCATTCTTCTTTCGGATTCTAAGCCTATTAAATGTAGGCCGTACTCTATCCCACTCAGCTATAGGGAAAATCTAAATAAGGAAATTCTTAATTTAGAAGCTAGCGGGATTATCCAAAAGTCTACATCAGAGTACTCTTTTCCAATCGTCCTAATTAAGAAGAAGGATTCCACAATTCGTCTGTGCGTGGACTACCGGAAACTCAATAACATCACTAAGATCGACGCAGAACCTATTCCTTCCTGCGAAGATCTTATCTTGGACATGTCTACTTCTAAAATCTTTTCAAAACTAGATCTTACTAAAGGATACTGGCAGGTCCCGATGAAAGCTCAATCTATGCATCTTACTGCGTTTTCAACACCTTTAGGACTATACGAGTGGCGATTTCTTCCTTTCGGACTTCGAAATGCTCCTGCCACTTTCGTACGCTTAACTAGAGATCTGTTACATGGAGTGACGAATACTGTGACCTATATAGATGATATATGTGTCCATACTGAAGACTGGACTACACACTTACTGAAACTGAGACATGTGTTTGATAGGTTGCGACTCTTCGGTCTCACTGTCAAACCAGCAAAGTCAAATTAGGCCTAAAATAAATTCATTTTTGGGTCATGTCATTTCTCAAGTCCAACTGTAGACTGACCTGAAAAGTAGTACCAAAATTATGAATCTGACCATGTCTAACAGAAAGAAACAGGTCAGAAACCTTTTGGGATTAGTAAATTACTCAGAAATCACAAATATATTTTCCAATGTCTTAAAATCTTCTGGAAATGAAATGTGAAAGATGCATTATTAATTCCTGCATTGTCAAAATTGAAGATCCTTTTTTGTAAATATTCCAATCCCTCCGCTTGCCTAATCCTAGGCTCATTTATTATCTTAGGTCATATGCCAGCAGAATCTCCATCACTGCAGTACTAGGCCAATTTTTTTTTGAGGGCATCTTCCATCCGCTTTGCTGCGTGATCAGTAAGATCACACATGCTGAGTCCAAAGATTCCATATCACAGTTGCAACCCTAGGCGTCATCTATACGGTGAGAAGGCTCCATCGAGTTCTGACGGATGTTCACTGCTTTGTCCAGACCGACAACTCCCTGATCACGGTCATACATAGTGGTGTGCATCAAAATGACCGGATATTCAGGTGGTCACTAGTTTTACCATCTGGGGTAAAAATACCTGAAATCCAACAGTTAAATGTAGACTGATGGTTGGTACATGAATATCTGATAATATAAGATCTAAAATAGCTTACATACATATCCACATTGTTGGTGTAGTCATGTACCAAAACAATGAACTATCATGTGTCCGTGGACATCAGATTAAGAACTGTGCTGCTATACTTAGATACCACCGTGTGAACTAGGACAGCTCATTTCCAACTAAGCTCCATTCCGGTGTATCATATATATGAACCGCAGAAAACAGTGTCAGAACAGTGCTTAATTACAGACACGAAAAGACAGAGCTACAACACCAGCGAACTCTACACGTGCACTACCGAGAGAACATTAAGATGACTGTGTAATGTATTTCAGATACCCAGGCAAAGTGTGTGGTTATATTATGCCTATACAACCATTGCACATACATGAAGGCAACTACTAACCTGTGTAAACCAAATACTATGTATATAAACTTATTGTGATATGTAATATAATATTTTAAGATAGTGATAAATTAGATGTAGGTTAGGAACTATAACAGTTCTCATTTATTTTAATAATGTAGTTAGTACAGTAATTAACCCATTAAAATTAGATTAGAATATTAGTTTAGACATAAGAATAGTTTATTACAAGTTAAATTAAATTTATGATATGAATAGTACCATTTAGATTGTTATATTTCACTTAGTTTCATTGTAGTTAGTTTATTCCATCTTAATGAAACCATACCATCTTTCAAATATTACCATTTATTAGTATCATCATTTTACATCATAATAGATTAAAAAGAGTAGATAAGGTAACATACAGCATTTACACCAGTTAGATTAAGAACATCACTCATATAATTCCTTTGTGCATTTAAAAACATTATTTAGCATAGTATTTAGAAAAGTACATAAATTGTGGTCACATAATCCATTTAATTAAGGTACATAACTCACATCACAACAATTGCATTTAAATAGTTAGATTACATCACTTAGATTAGAAAAAAATAAGAAGTAATATAATCATATCATATAATTAACATAACAAATTTAATAAATTTAGGTAACACATTAAATACTTAGTTATAGAATTAGAATGGTATGTTAGAATGTAAAGTTTTCGTTAGTGAAATTGTGTTAGTGTGAATGTGTTGTCTGTAATATAGTTTAGAACTTAGATTACAGTATTTTGGGTTTCATAACAAGTGAATGTAGTCACGAATTAGTGTTATACACCTGTTTGTGGCCACATTGAACCAAATTATGACACTCAAAAAACTAACATACATACACATAGAATTTATAAATAGAGGATAGAAATTAGATTAGTAGATTTATTACATCCAAACACACAAACAAACAGAAAAACAAACATATAAATTGCATACACTATTTGTAAATCAAAGACAGATAACTATGGGGCCAGGGGACATAATGGACAACGAAGAACTAAATTAACAGTGAAATAAAGTCTTACGCGCGGAAGCGAAGGAGGTAAAGCCTATCGCACACACTCTTGTAGAATGGTTGTTAAATATTATATGGGGGACATGAAATAATTCATGTGTTGACCCTAAGAAAGTCAACTTTGTATGGGTAGTAAGTTAATTTACTATGTGAGGGCAGGTCTTATAAGACAACGGTCCGGTTCAGACATACCTCTGATAAATATAATATAGCATGTGAGAAGGGGCTCACGCCAACCAGTCAAGTTTGTGGCGATTGCCAGTAGCCAAATAAGGCTTTGCTACATTGTGACAATAGTTATTAATAGTTCATTGGAATGCCCAAAGCCAGGTTATCTAGAGTCTTTGACAAAAATTAGAGACACTAATTTTTTGTTTAGGAACCTCTTGCGTCACAACCAATGAGTGAAAGTTGATGACGCAACACAAGAGGGGTGGGTGTGTGTCAAAGACTCGATAGTACCACACCTCGTGAAGCCATAGCACAGTTGAGTAGACACTCAACAGGCCACGTTTGCCAGCAGAGTGCGATGTGAGGTAACACGCACGAAGGTGAAGGTCACCCCGCGTGGTGTGTAACCACGGGAGAGAGGTTAGGTGGACGGGAGACTGGACTTGAGGCGTTCACATCGTTTAGAATAGCGTTAGGAGTTTTGTGTTCACTAATAGATAGAACTAGCATAGGGTTAGCAGTTTGTGTTAGATAATTCTGTGGCTGTATATTGTGTATTGCATTAGCGACTGTTTACCGCTTGTAAGCGAGCCAACGGCAATAAAATGGACCATACATTTTGCCTCCCACACGACTTGCAAGTTGTCTTGTATGGGTGTGTGAGAAGTACCCAATGAGACCTGTCAGTTGAGTTGTTGACAACAACGTAACACTCAAATAACACTGCCTACTCCATACCATTTTAATCTAATCACAACAGTTAAACAGCCACTCTCCCGGCCCGAACTCACTCGATCCAACCCACTCTGGGTCTAAGCCTCCACTAACTATCCGACCCTCTCTAGGTCTAGGCTTCAACTAACTTTCAGTCCCCTAACTTCCCACAACACTCCTCGCCAGCCTAAGCTGTCTCTCTCACAACCACACTAGCGGTCTGAAACCTCCTCGACTCCTTCCCTTAAACTCACTGTCTCCAACCTTCCCCGCTTGCCCTCTTATTTGCCCTTTTTCGGGGACCTACCACCCAGCCTTATTTCTCAGGCCCGGTCACTTGTTTATGTACTAGCACTTTCGCTCCGGATAATCATCCCAATGTTGATGAACCCAGGCATGTTACATTACTCTTCTTTATTGCAGTGAAGCCTGATCACACCAAGAGAAACGGTTAAACAGCTTTCATATGCAGTGTCTGCGAAGAATACTTGGTATTTAGTGGCAAGACAAAATCACAAATACTGAAGTAATGGACAGATCAGGTTGTGTGACGGTGTATTCCATGCTCAGTCTTCGTAGACATAGATGGATAGGACACTTTAGGAGGATGGATGATGACAGAATACCAAAGAACATCTTGTTTTGGTGAATTACAGTTGGGTAAGAAATCTCGGGTCGGCCTCTACTACGATACAAAGATTGTGTAAGCGGGACATGATTGATACAGGCATTGATAATTCACACTGGGACCAAGTCGCCGCCAAACCTGTTGCATGGAGGGAAAATATCAGAAGTGCAATAAAAACAAAGAGGAAAATAATTGCAGATAGGTCACACACTGAGCGCGTGAGACGTAAAATGGTGCATTATGGTGAAAATAACGATGTGTTCACGTGCATCCATTGTGGACAAATAAATACAGCGCCAGTTGGCCTGACCAGTCACATTCGCTACGCCATGGGTTGTAGTTATTATGCCTTTTTCATATCGCATAGCACAATGTAACAAACTATCGTCTGTCAAGACGGCAAGGTGCCATTGATGTCTTAAATACATTTATATATAGCAGGACGTGACGATCAACACCACCTCTAGGTCGATTATCTAGGCAATTCTACGTCCAATAGTTTGCCATTGCTTTCAGAACGAGAATTCAATGTTGACGTCCAGCTGACAGGCATACGGAATACACCTACTACCCCGTCCTCACCGCACGGACAGTTTAAAAGCTAGTCCGCTCTTATCCCGTCGGTCAGGAGAACTGTTGATACTTGTCTTACTTGCCATTATATGATTATATTAATTTCATCTATCTCCCCCTTCCCTACCCTTAAACGTTAGTTATTGTGTTTACGTGGACTGAGCCCCTGATGGGGCATGTAATTATATTTGTTTCTACTGTGTAACCTCACGATCTTTCTACTTCCTTTTCTTGTGTCAACTTCCAGATGGCGACATCCCTCAAATGCTACGGACATTTCCCAAAGAGAGTAAAATGCAACAAACACAAATCTCGACATCTAATAGTAGGCTTACAATAGAGATGATAGCAAAGATGTCTCCACATCTACCAATAGCCTTACAATAGACATGATGGCAAATACACTGTTTGATTCTATGTTAGTTAGAAAGTGTGGACTATACACATACGAGAATATTGAGTGACGTCATCAATGTGCTAGTGTATATACTACTTGAATGCTTGCGCAGATAAATTGTTGGGGAGGTGCTGGGGTGGAGGGGGGGGGGGGGTGAGGGGGGGGGGGGTGGTGTCACATTGGCATGGTTGTAAAGCCGTGTGCCTCGTTCTCCAAAGGCTGAGGGATAGATTTCGGATTCTGCCAGTCGGTTCAAGTGCATACTTATCTCGGAGACTTCCAGGAGTCGCTGGGGCTACGGAGTTCATGCTTTGTGCCACGCTCTAGACCAGTGTTTCCCAACGTGGGGCCCACGCCCCACAGGGGGGCAATTCGACTGTTAAGGGGGGCAATTCGAAAATGGAAGAAATAGGCTGAATATAACAAAACGGGCAGACTTGAGACTGAAGTTAACTAAATTGGAACCTGACATAAGATCTCTTTGCAGCAAGCATCAAGCGCAAGGATCTCACTAAATTTGAATAATAAATAATTACTAATAATTAAAATAATATAGAAAAATCTGTCATTAAAATTATTTTGTACTTGAATTTCAGTTCTCCATTATATGTTTTGAAAATTTACTTACTGTGTTTGCCCAATAATTACCTAGTGATTTCTTCCTAAAACCTATCATTCAAGTTTCTTTAGTGAACATTTCAATTTTTGAATATTAAAAATAATGTATTTGTTGAGGGGGGGGGGGCATGGGGCGGGGGAGGGGGGCAATATGAATTTTAGAAAGGCTTAAGTGGGGCACGGTACAAAAAAGGCTGGGAAACACTGCTCTAGACAGACCACCCTGAGGAAATAGACCGAGCCATCTGGTATAAAAGCCGGCGCAATGAAGCCGATCGTCTCTCCTGTAACCCTTGTTAAGTAATAGTTGGTGTCAATGCAGAAGTCGACGACTGGGGCTGCTACTTTCCTCTTTCTGCCTAGACAGACTGGGGTGAAAGGAAAGGCGGATTTGGCTAGTTTAGGAGGTACAGTGAAGAGTCCCTCACACATCTTGAATACCATTACATGTGCAGTGAAAATAATGATCTCGGGGATATGGTGAGTCAATGGCCTCGCTAGGGATAAAACAAGTTGGTGTCAAGTAGGGAGTCGTGAGACTTGACGACTCTAAGTGGCACAGGACAACTGGTGACCCAACACAGTATTGCAGTAATCAGCCATCAGACACTAGCAGACATTCTGAAAAGGAGACCCATCCTCATATAATCTTGGTCATGTGCAATCAAAAAAGTCCATTTGGATGATTTGGTAGGCCATAAATAATAGGAAACAGCTAAATGACCCAGCAAACAATAAACAATTGGTAGACAGACACTGATGAAACATTGACGAGATATTATGGAACTCCACAAGGAATCATTAACTTGGTAAAGCAACATTTAATGACGTGAAAGGGCACGGTCCTCCGTGAGGGGCAATTAATGGAGACATTCGAGATAAGAATGTCTATGCTAAGCTTACTGATTATAGACTGCATTATGCATGTTCATAAAATGGCGGAGGTCGGTTGCTGAACTAGGTAGTTTTGCATTATGCAGTAATGTGTGTGAAGCTGCTGATTTTCTAGTGACTGCCGCTTCTATCGACGATAACTGTAATTGTCGTGGCGGACTGTTGTGTTGGCATTCTGGCTGCGGCCGTATTCATGTACTTGCCTGTTCCTACTGTTGGTTTGTCGGTACTGCTGTTTGTTCCATTTTTCACATTGGGCAGTGAGGAACAATTTGTGTGATATTCCCTGGCACATGAACGGAGCATACCGGGTGTGACCCATTGTCGTGAACTTGGATCTAATGACTAATGACTAATGACTAATTACGAAGACAACAACAAGCATGGCCACAAATAGAATCCACTGGACGTCTGTGACAAAGCAGCTCGATGATCTGGACTCGTTGATGACACTGCCCTCACAGACGAAATCAGATGCAGGATGAACTAACACCACTAGACGGGAAGTCACAACACCACTAGACGGGAAGTCACAACACCACTAGACGGGAAGTCACAACACCACTAGACGGGAAGTCACAACACTACTAGAGGGGAAGTCACAACACTACTAGAGGGGAAGTCACAACACCACTAGACGGGAAGTCACAACACTACTAGAGGGGAAGTCACAACACCACTAGACGGGAAGTCACAACACTACTAGAGGGGAAGTCACAACCCCACTAGACGGGAAGTCACAACACTACTAGAGGGGACGTCACAACACCACTAGACGGGAAGTCACAACACTACTAGAGGGGAGTCACAACACCACTAGACGGGAGGTCTCAACACCACTAGACGGAAAGTCACAACACTACTAGAGGGAAAGTCACAACACCACTAGACGGGAAGTCACAACACTACTAGAGGGGAAGTCACAAAACCACTAGACGGGAAGTCACAACACTACTAGAGGGGAAGTCACAACACCACTAGACGGGAAGTCACAACACCACTAGAGGGGAGGTCTCAATACTACTAGACGGAAAGTCACAACACTACTAGACTCGAGGTCATAACACCACTAGACGGGAAGTCACAACACTACTAGACGGGAAGTCACAACGCCACTAGACGGGAAGTCACAACACTACTAGACGGGAAGTCACAACACTACTAGACGGGAAGTCACAACACTACTAGACGGGAAGTCACAACACCACTAGACGGGAAGTCACAACACCACTAGACGGGAAGTCACAACACTACTAGACGGGAAGTCACAACACTACTAGACGGGAAGTCACAACACCACTAGACGGGAAGTCACAACACCACTAGACGGGAAGTCACAACACTACTAGACGGGAAGTCACAACACTACTAGACGGGAAGTCACAACACTACTAGACGGGAAGTCACAACACCACTAGACGGGAAGTCACAACACTACTAGACAGGAAGTCACAACACTACTAGACGGGAAGTCACAACACCACTAGATGGGAAGTCACAACACTACTAGAGGGGAAGTCACAACACCACTAGATGGGAGGTCATAACATCACTAGACTCGAGGTCATAACGCCACTAGACTGGAGGTCATAACGTTTAAAAATTCACAGAGGAAAGACACGGATAATGAGAATAAATAACGCAAATTATAACCTGATCTTCCTTAAGGAGACCTCCCTTCAAGACAGGTAATCGTACACTGACTTGCGATGTAGCGATATAGATAAAGATGGTGGAACACATCAAGATATCAGAATAAAATACGCACACCTTGAGGAGCTTTAATAATACAAAGACATTTGTTGAATTCAAAAGAAGCTATGTAATTATAATGCTCACTACTACTGTTTGGATCAGAAGCACTGAAAATAAATAACTAAAAAACTAAAACATTCAATAATTGGTGCCTGCGCAAACTGGAAGGAATGCAATGGCATGACAAAATCACCATTGTGCAGATATTGGAGAGAACTAGACAAATACCAGTGAGCCAAGAGGAGAAGAAAAGACGCTGACGAAGAAGAAGAAGGAAACAAACACATATACAATTTAAAACAAGAAGGAAGAAGCGTAAGAAGAAGGAGAATAATAATAATAAAAGAAGAAGAAGAAGAAGAAACTGACATTTATGATGATGATGACAATTATGATGATTTCGATATTCAAGATGATGATGATGGAAATCGACACTGATGTTGACAGCAGAGTTTCAGCTCAACTGCTGGTGACACCACCAATAATACAACTCCCTGACCACTCCGAACTCTGCTAGTACTTGAAGCACTGTTGATGCTTCGACCATAGCTGTCTTCAGTGCACCAGTCATCAGTACATGTAGTGGTCACTTGTACTCATGTCTGTTCTAACCCAACTTCACTGGCTACAGCTGTTGGTCAGACAGCTTGTATGTTTAGCTGATCTAGTTTAGTTCAAGTAGCTTCAGCATGGTCTATACATTGCCACTGTGCATGGGATATTAAGCACCTCAGAGGTGGCGTGGGTCCGTTCCTCAGGTCCCCTGGTGCTGTGTTATAAAGTTATTCGTCAAGTACCCTCGTCCTGTGTTATAAGGTGATTCATCAGATTCCCTCGTGTTGTGCTATGAGGCCTACATTAAGATTCCATTTTGCCAAGCGATAAGGCAATTCGTCAGATTTTCTCTTGCTATGCTGGGAGATCTTTCGTCATACTTCCTCGTCCTTAGCTGTGAATTCATTTCTCAAATTCTCTCCTGTTGTTCTGTGAAGTCTTTGGCTTGATTTTCTCCTGTTGCAATGTGAAGTCTTTGGTCAGGTTCTCTCAGGATGTGCTTTGGCCACCGCGGGTAACCAGTGATAGCTTTGCCCTACCTTTCCTTAAGTATGCCAGACAAAAATATCACCGCTTGCTCGCGGCGCTGGACATCTGACCTCACAGACAGGTGCTCGTTCATAGAACTTTACACTTCTGATCTACATCTGACCTCACAGACTGGTGCTCGTTCATAGAACTTTACACTTGTGATCTACATCTGACCTCACAGACGGGTGCTTGCCTGTAGAATTTTACACTTGTGTTCTGGTGTTTGTCCATCATGAATGATGATGACCTAATCATTTAATCCAGTGGGCTTAAACGAGCCATGAGTTTTAAAATTGCTGGCAATGCCTATTTTGCCATAAAATGTTCTTTGATATGTGGACACAGAATACTTGACGTTCCAGGTGGAGAATCTCCTTCTGTGGTTTTTTTTTTTTGGGGTGGGGGGGGGGGGGGGGGGCAGGGTGTGTCCAATCTTGTTTTCCTCACAGCTCTTGCAGTCTTGTTTGCTTAACAAGTGACCACATATTTGCGTAATGATGTACGCCATGAATTTCGGTCTATGGCAGCAGTCTCATGTGTGTCGTGATGAATTTCAAAATCTTTCAGCGATATCTTCAGAGTGTCTTTAAGGCGTTTCCTCTGGCCGCCTTGGGAGCGTTTACCACAACTTAACTCACCTTAAAAAAACGTTTAGGCAAGCCTGTGATCTGGCATGCGAGTCAAGTGACAAGCCGAGTCAATCTGATTATAACTGATTCTTCATTAGCAAAGTGTAGATACTGGGCATGGAAGCTCTTTCTAAGACTTCAGTGTCTGGGATCTTACCTCGCCATTTGATCTTTAGTAGTTTCCTAAGGCAGACTGTGTGAAAGTGGTTTAATTTCCAAGATTGTCTCTGGTAAACAGTCCAGGTTTCATAAGCATATAGCAGTGTAGATAATATTTCTGATCTACTTCTGCGTGTTTGTCCATAGAAAGTAACTTTTTTTTATCTATATATGACGTCACAGACAGGTACTTTTCCATAGATATTAAAATTTCTGAACTACAGCTGATCTGTAATGGTGCTCATAATGTAATGAATGTGAGTGGGTGTTCACGATGTAATGATTGCAAATGAGTGCTCATGATGTAATGATTGTAAATGGATGCTCATAATGTAATGATTGTAAATAGGTGCTCATAATGTAATGATTGTAAATGTGTTCTCATGGTGTAATGATTGTAAGAACATGCTCGGGATTTAGTGATTGTAAACGTGAACAGGCTGAAGAGATTGTAAGAATGTGCTAAGTGTCATAGAGCAGATGACAGGCTGATAGAGTTAATCTGATGAGTGAGTGCATCAGGATATAAAAATAGAATAATAATAGAAAGTTGCACATTGTGGCACTTGTAGGAAACGAGGGCCACGTCATAGTAATACGTAGCATAACAACCCAACTGTAGTTTTGGGGCTTTCGATCGCCTGCTTACAAACAGAACGGCAGCTTTCCATCACCAGCTCACATACATAACGGTAGCTTTAGGATTACATAGTCAGCTTACACACAATACGGCAGTTGCAGGAGTTCCAACGCTGCTCACGTACAGAACACTTCGTTTGACAGTCTACAAGCTCAACGATAGCCGCACGCGTAGAGATGCACGCCATGGTACTTTTATGTCGACGTGATGTGACGGCCGGGGGTCGTCACCTCTGATATTACCATTGCAGCTGATAGCGGACTTCATCATCCAACACTCACGCCAGGTATGAATGTGTGATTTACAGGCATCCCTTCATCAGGCTGTTTCGAGTTGTTCTTGAGTGAGAGTGACAGTACTGCTTTCCTGTTGGTATATTCAGAATAATGATCTTATGTGATTCAGCTCGGTTTGCATCATACCCACGAGCCAGCGCTCAGGGCACCAATTGATCGGGAACTTATCTGTTAGAAGCGAGGCACCGATCGCCGCTCAGGCTTATACAGTCCTTCGTCGCCTTGGGTGCAATACATCATTCAAACCACAGCCAACAAGGGCAGCCTCGTGACACCCAGAATGTTCTGATTGTAAGAAGGTACTCATGGTGTTCTGAATGTAGGAAGGTGCTCAGGATGTAGTGATTGTAAGAACATCATACACGCTGACGGAGACCGCAAGGTGTGGGGAAAAAAATAAACATGATCACCCACGCCAGTTGGCCCTGTACTTGATGATGGTTAAACATGTTTCCATTTGGTGGGGGGGGGGGGGGGGCGGGAACGAGAGAAGTTACCATGCAATCACCCCGATATCTACCCAGGAAGCCTGAGCGCTCACGGACTAATCCCAAGTGGCACGACTTCGCGTCTGTTACGCCGTAACCTTCCCACACCGAATAACATGTTACACGTGTCCGCTAACATAAATCACCCCCGCAGAAAGCATAGAACATGTGTCAAACGTTAATAATTTGTCTGGCTGTCAAATAACAAATAAGGAACGAAACACAATACAGCTGCCCCACAACTGTCTATTCGCATGAAGACTCGGCGGTACCACATGGGAAAATGTTGCCTACAGCCAAAACGTTGTTTGTCCGGGGATAATGGCTATGCGATTATAATTCAGTTGTCCTTATCAATAGCTGCGTGTTTGTTCTCTGATGCTATGATCTTACTGGCAGATATATGTGTGTTATTATTGTTTGTTGTCGTGCTAGTCTTGCGATATTTCAGCTTGTGATCGATGAATTCATAGAACAAAAAGAGCAGTGCACCATGGGCTGCTCCCGCCTCTACTACATCGGCTGATGTTGGGGTACGGGGGACTGAGGGGTGGTTCGGAGATGCATTTTTGACCTATACGCTGAGCACTAAGTTAATGACCCCTTTAATCGCATTAAGGCGCATTCGGCATATGTTACTTCACCCACATTTTATAAAGCAACCGACATCCACTGAGTCATGGGGTGGGTACCTGACCCGCAACTTTCCCTTCCGAAGACAGCTCCTGGTGGTCAAGCTAGACAAGGTCCATCTTGTAATTAGGGTCAATTCTAAATATTAGAATACATTCCACTACGGATTGAACTCCTGCCCGCTGGTTTCGTAGTCGTGTGTCTAGCCACCACACCACCGTGGCTCAGTGAACAGTACAGAATGAAGTTCTGTGTACTAGCTTCACACACACAGAGTCTGAGAACGTTATATTTCATATTTATCCTCATAATTGTATAATCACTCTGATCCCGGGAATGTGATATGCAATCTGATCCCGGGAATGTGATATCCAAGTTGATCCCACAAATGTAATATCCGATTTGATCCCAGAAATGTAATATCCAAGTTGATCCCATAAATGTAATATCCCATTTGATCCCATAAATGTAATATCCAATTTGATCCCGGGAATGTGATATCCACTTTGATGTTATATTCTCTTTCATCCTGAGAATGTTATATCCACTTAGATCCCAAGAGTGTTAAAAGATATATTTGATCACAATAATGTTATATTCGACTTTGCTTCATAGCATGTTATACATCACTTTGATTCTGAGAATGTTATAGGTTACCTTGATCCCCAGAATGTTATATTCACTTTGGTCCCACACATGGTATATTCCAGCTTCATGCAGGTAATGTTATTCTTCAACTTTATACCTCATTGCACCCGACAAAGTTATCCTTATGTTAATGCACAGAAGTGTATTAGTGAATGAATTGCTACATAATGTTGGAGATTGCAGGATTCGGAGAAACATGATCGCCAAAGTCAGCTGGCACGGCACTTGACGATGACTATGAAAATATCTCCATCCGTTCGCCAACGAGGGTAGTTACCATCCACTCACCTAGATATCTACACAGGAAGTCTGAACACGTACGGACAAATCCCAAGTGGCACGACATCGCGTCAGTTACTGGGTAACCTTCCCGTCAGTTACTCGGTATCCTTCCCGTCAGTTACTCGGTAGCCTTCAAGTCAGTTACGCTGTAACCTTCCCGTCAGTTACTCGGTAGCCTTCAAGTCAGTTACGCTGTAAACTTCCCGTCAGTTACTCGGTAGCTTTCAAGTCAGTTACGCTGTAAACTTCCCGTCAGTTACTCGGTAGCCTTCAAGTCAGTTACGCTGTAACCTTCCCGTCAGTTACTCGGTAGCCTTCAAGTCAGTTACGCAGTAACCTTCCCGTCAGTTACTCGGTAGCCTTCAAGTCAGTTACGCTGTAACCTTCCTGTCAGTTACTCGGTATCCTTCCCGTCAGTTACTCGGTAGACTTCAAGTCAGTTACGCTGGAACTTTCCCGTCAGTTACGCAGTAACCTTCCCAACAGTTACTCGGTAGCCTTCCCGTCAGTTACTCGGTAGCCTTCCCGTCAGTTACGCTGTAACCTTCCCGTCAGTTACTCGGTAGCCTTCCCGTCAGTTATTCTGTAACCTTCATGTCAGTTACTCGGTAGCCTTCCCGTCAGTTACGCTGTAACCTTCCCGTCAGTTACTCGGTAGCCTTCCCGTCAGTTACTCGGTAACCTTCCCGTCAGTTATTCTGTAACCTTCCCGTCAGTTACTCGGTAACCTTCCTGTCAGTTATTCTGTAACCTTCCCGTCAGTTACTCGGTAACCTTCCCGTCAGTTATTCTGTAACCTTCCCGTCAGTTACTGTGTAACCTTCCCGTCAGTTATTCTGTAACCTTCCCGTCAGTTACTCGGTAACCTTCCCGTCAGTTATTCTGTAACCTTCCCGTCAGTTACTGGGTAACCTTCCCGCCAGTTACTCGGTAACCTTCCCGTCAGTTATTCTGTAACCTTCCCGTCAGTTACTGGGTAACCTTCCCGTCAGTTATTCTGTAACCTTCCCGTCAGTTACTCGGTAACCTTCCCGTCAGTTATTCTGTAACCTTCCCGTCAGTTACTGGGTAACCTTCCCGTCAGTTACTGGGTAACCTTCCCGTCAGTTATTCTGTAACCTTCCCGTCAGTTACTGGGTAACCTTCCCGTCAGTTACTGGGTAACCTTCCCGTCAGTTATTCTGTAACCTTCCCGTCAGTTACTGGGTAACCTTCCTGTCAGTTACTCGGTAACTTTCCCGTCAGTTATTCTGTAACCTTCCCGTCAGTTACTGAGTAATCCTCCCCGTCAGTTACTCGGTAACCTTCCCGTCAGTTAGTCAGTAACTTTTCCATCAGTTACACGGTAACCTTCCCGTCAGTTACGCGGTAACTTTCCCGTCACTTACGCGTTAACCGTCCCACACTGAATACCCCTAACATGTTACACGTGTCTGCTAACATAAATTACCCCGGCAGATAACCTAGAATATGTTTCAACCATAACCAAATGTTTGGCTGTCTAATAACAAACAAGTAACGAAAAACAAATACATCGGTGCCAAAGCTGTCAATTCGCATGAAGTCTCTGCGGTACCACGCTGGCAAAATGTTGCCTACAGCCAAAACGCTGTTTGTCCGGGGATAATGGGTATGAGATTATAATTCAGTTGTCCTTATCAATAGCTGCGTGTTTGCTGGCTGATGTTATGATCCTGCTGGCAGATATCTGTGTGTGTTTTTGTTTGTTGTCGTGTTAGTCTTGCCTTATTTCAGCTTGTGGTCGATGAGCTCACAGAACAATTGGAGCAGCTCACGAGGGGCTGCTTCCGCCTCTGCTAGATGGGCTGGTGGTGGGATCGGGGGGATTGAGGAGTGGTTCGGAAATGAAGTTTTGGCCTGTAAATTGAAGAGCAGAACGAATGTATGTGTACTAGCTTCCGTGAATGTTACACCCTACATTGATCCAGAGAATGTTATACCCCACATTGATTCAGAGAATGTTATACTTCACCTTGGTAACGAGAATGTTGTACTTCACTTTGATCCCGAGATTGTTATAACGCATGACGTCCAGAGAATGTTATACTTCACTTTGGTAACGAGAATGTTATAACGCACTGACGACCAGAGAATGTTATACTTCACTTTGATAATGAGAATGTTAAACTTAACTTTGATCGCGAGATTGTTATAACGCACTGACGTCCAGAGAATGTTATACTTCACTTTGATAATGAGAATGTTAAATTCACTTTGATCCCGAGATTGTTATACCGCAATGACGTCCAGAGAATGTTAAACTTCACTTTGATCCCGAGAATTGTATATTTCAGTGTAATCCTCAGAATGTTATACTCCATTGTGATCCCGAAAATGTTATATTCCTCTGTGATCCAGAGAATTGTATAATCCTATGTGATCCCCAGAATGTTATATTTCACTATGATCCCAAGGATGTTATACTTCATACTTATCCCGAGAATATTATGCTCCACTGTGATCCCCAGAGTGCTATACTTAACAGTATTCCCATGAATGTTATATTCCAATGTGATCCCGAGAATGTTATACTTCATATTGACCCCAAGAATGTTATACTTCATATTGACCCCGAGAATGTTATACTTCATATTGACCCCAAGAATGTTATACTTCATATTGACCCCAAGAATGTTATACTTCATATTGACCCCAAGAATGTTATACTTCATATTGACCCCGAGAATGTTATGCTTCATATTGACCCCGAGAATGTTATACTTCATATTGACCCCAAGAATGTTATACTTCATATTGACCCCGAGAATGTTATGCTTCATATTGACCCTGAGAATGGTATACTTCACCTTGATCCCCATGATCCCAGTCCGATTTAACGTTTATCCCACATGCGCTGATAATGTTATACTTCACACTGATCCTGAAGAGGTTCAACTCCACGTTAATCACGAGACGTTACCGGTGACCTACATCCTGAGAATGTTATGCTCCACGTGGATCCCACCACCATCCTGTGAATGTTATACTCCACGTGGATCCCACCACCATCCTGTGAATGTTATGCTCCACATGGATCCCACCACCATCCTGCGAATGTTATACTCCACGTGGATCCCACCACCATCCTGCGAATGTTATACTCCACGTGGATCTCACCACCATCCTGTGAATTGTATATATCAACGTGCCTCGGCAATAATTTATTCCACCTTGATTCCCACATGACGCCATCTTGATCCCACAACATTACACATATTTATGAGAATGTTATATTCATTCTAGATCTTCACGTAACTCCATCTTGATCCGCATATTACCCAATCTAGAACCCCATATAATAACACATAATTATGAGAATGTTATACGCCACTTTGTTCTCCACAATGGTATACTTTACTCAATCTCGATAAAATTGTACTACACCTTGACCCCAACTTGAATCCATCTTTGTTTTTGTGTGATCTCATCTTGATCCGAATAGTGTTAATCTCTATCTTGGCCCAACCACGATCCCTAGAATGTTATACTATAGCTTAATCCTACACTTGTCCCACCTTGGTCCATAGAATGTTATACTCTAGCTTGATCCTACAATTGTTCCATATTGATCCCTAGAGTGTTATACCCTAGTTTGATCCTACACTTGTCCCACCTTGGTCCCTAGAATGTTATACTTTAACTTGATCATACACTTGTCCCACCTTGGTCCCTAGAATGTTATACTCTAGCTTGATCCTACACTTGTCCCACCATGATCCCTAGAGCATTATACTATACCTTAATTATACCCTGGTCGCACCTTGATCCCTAGAATGTTATATTATAGCTTGATCCAACACTTGTCCCACCTTGCTCCCTAGAATGTTATACTGTAGCTTAATCCTACACTTGTTCCTCCTTGATCTCAGAATGTTATACTATAGCTTGATTATACCCTGATTGCACCTTGATCCCTAGAGTGTTATATTATAGCTTGATCCAACACTTGTTCCACCTTGGTCCCTAGAATGTTATACTGTAGCTTAATCCTACACTTGTTCCTCCTTGATCTCAGAATGTTATTCTATAGCTTGATTATACCCTGATTGCACCTTGATCCCTAGAGTGTTATACTATAGCTTGATCCTACACTTGTCCTACCTTTATCCCCAGAATGTTATACTGTAACTTAATCCTACCCTGTTCTTACCTTGATCCCTAGAATGTTATACTACGGCTTGATTCTATGCTAAATCCACCTTGATCTCTAGAATGTTATAATATAACTTGATCATATCCTGCTCGCACCTCAATCCCTAGAATGTTGTATTATAGTTTGATTCTACCCTAGTTCAACATTGATAACAAGAATATTGTACTATAGCTTGATCCAACCTTGGTCCCACCTTGATCCCAACAAAACTATAAATACGAAGAATTTATTCTTGTCAATATCTCCATACTGATGTTATATTGATGTTATAAATGTGTGTTTATCCTCGCCTGCCTTTTCTTTTCTTGTTTAATGTTCTTCAGGAACGCATTACACACAGAACATTCTTTACAATGATTGAGCTTAAATATTTTCATACACTTTATTTACACATTTTCACAAATTCATTTAAACCAAGTTGAATAGAGTGAAGTTGAGACAAGAACCGAAATCACAGCACTCTGGACCTTTTAATACGCCCTCCGTATTCATCTTCAACAACCAGTGAAGAGTCCCAGTTGCAATCTGATTATGTGTCTGTCTGGCCTTTTCTCGGAGTCAATAAAATAAATATGGATGCTAATCATGAATCAATCACTCCAGAAATTACTACACACAATTTATAAAACAGAAATAATGTATAATAAGAAACACATTCTCAGAAGACCAAGATAAAGATAATAGCAATGACCCATCACGTATTACAGGTCACAACTCAGGAACACAACATCCAACAATTATAGGTCACAGCTGAGGAACACAACATCCAACAAGTTAATATACTTGTATTTACTGATCTAGGTCCCATGGGCCTGGGGTAGGAGTCTGTCACAGTCAAATAGCTAACATTTTAGGTAAACATCATTTGCAGCGTAATCTCATTACCATAGTAGTCCAATTACCAGAGTAGTCTCATTACCAACGTAGTCTTATTACCAACGTAGACTCATTACCAAAGTAGTCTATGGGTGTAGGATTCTGGGAGTCTGAAGAGAGTTCCGAAGCGTACTTATATTCTGCTGATCTCAGGACTTCAAAATATTATGGCCCTGAGATCTGGATTCCTTCTATAGGACTTGTTTTTATTTTTATATTGTGTTCTGTTTCGTTTTTTTTTTAAATTTAAAAAAAAGATATTATCAGACGTGAAAATAAAACACCAAAAAAGCATTAGCAGATACATTACGTGGCAAAGGAAAATGAATATGGCAATGTTGTTTGTCCATCAAGAATGATGATGACCATTCATTTCATCCAGTGGCGTTGAAAGTATGGAGCCGTGAGTTCTAAGATGGCTGATAAGGCCTATTTTGGCTCGAAATGTTTTTTGACAATGTGGGCAAACATATGACAATAGAGATCATGTATCAAGAAGGACTAAAGAGATGCATCAAATAACACATGCAATGCGGGGATTACAGGCAGCTGTTAGAGCCGGGCACCTAGAGAGTGGCGCCACCACCAGGCTACAAGACCAGCAGACGGGCTGAAATATGTGATGATGATGGTGATGTTGTTGTTGTTGTTGTTAATGATGATGTTGATGTTATTGTTGTTGTTCATGACGATGATGATGATGTTGATGTTTACGATGATGATGGCGATATTGTTGATGATGATGATGATGATATTGTTGATAATGATGTTGTTGATGATATTTTTTGATGACATTGATGATGATGATGATGATGGAGGTGATATTGCTGATGACTTTCTTGATGATGTTGATGATTATAATGGTGTTATTGATGATGATGATTATAATAATGATGTTGTTGATGATATAGTTGCTGATGGCGGTGTTGCTGATGATGGTCTTGTTGATTATGGTGGTATTGATAATGATGTTGATGATGATGAAAATGGGAAATGGTGATAATGTTGATAATGACTTTCTTGATGATGATGATGTTGATGTTGATGATGGTATTGTTGATGATGGCGTTGTTGGTGATGGTCCTGTTGATGATGATGTTGATGATGTTGGAGATGATGATAATATTGATGATGATAAAGTTGTTGATGATGTTGTTGTTGATGTTAATGATGATGATGATGATAATGATGATGGTGATAATAATAATTATGATGATTATGTTGAGGATGATTTTGTTGTTGATGATGATGATGCTGATGTTAAACATGATGATGATGATGATGATGATGATGGTGATGATGATGATGATGATGGTGATGATGATGATGATGGCTAACATTCCGCCATTCCGGCACACATAATAAAGCAAGGTACAGAGACATATTTATACACATATACACAATAAATCTGTAAGAAGACACACAGACCAGATTACCTTTTGAACACCGCCAGCAGATCATTGGCCTCATCATCCTCATCACTGTATACTAATGGTACATCGTTGACATCCTCGTCTGAAACACACAGAGAAACACACTGTGATATTCTTCAAACAATGCCACAGTTATCTAACATAACACACCAGCAGCTTAGATATACAGCAAATGCGATAATACATACGTGGTTAAAACAAGGGGGATAAATACTGAATAGTTACGAGAAGAAATAAACTAGGGAACTTGGTGGCAGCTGGCAAGATTGATGGGAAAGAACAAGGGGAAGCAGAAATGAACATATCTGTATGGATAATCACATGATATAATCGAGACAAAAACACAGAGCTGATGATCGACTCTGGTGATCGACTCTGGTGATCGTGTGAGATGGCGAAACATGAAACGACCCCCCCCCCCTTTCCCCACCCCACCCCCATTTACACAGATTAATAATCCTATAATCCTGTGACCGAGTCAGCCACAAATAAGATATTAATGTGAAGGTGCTTGTTGTCCAAAGATGGTAATGACGATATTAAAAAAGGGTATTTTTAGAACTAAAAAAGTTATCACATACGACTATCACTTCTTCATCGATGTCACAATGATTTCATGAGCTGTTATTTTATTATTTGTGACAAGAAAAAAATACGTCTGGCAGGGTCAAATCCGGAGAATAGTATGCGTGTAGAAACATCTCAATATCCTAAAGCTTGGCTGCTAACTGCAAAATCTGTGCTTTGTGAGAGAACTCGTTTGCTTGAAGCTGAGTAGGGTTTTGAGTGAGTCGTATTATTTGTTTTCTGATGATCGCCTCCTTTATGTTGAAAAAGAGATTTGCATAGTACTGTCCATTAACCGTGTTGCAACACGACAGGTAATCATTCTAAGGACCCTATAGCGTCAAAAGAGACAAATAAACAAACAACAGCATTCTTCCTGCAGAATTAGATGTTCTCAGCTTTGCAATGCGCTGGGGAACCCGAGGGTTTCCCTTGCATGCTGGAAATGGTTAACTCGGGATCATAAGGGTGAACCCAATCTCCACTACTGTCACCGTGGTCGTTGTCTGCCCTTTGTTGAGCAACCGCTAACAGCATTTTATCCGAATTTGTTTTTTGTTTACCGGTGAACAAGAGCTGGGCCCAATGGACACATAATTTTCTCACGTTCAGTCTATTGTATAAGTTTAATTTAACTTTTTTTCCCACTCAGTTTTACTGCACTAACTATTTACACAGCTGTCGTTATTCGATCCTGGTCAATGATTTTCTTCACTCTTGCCACATTCTCGCCATTGCTCCCTGAAGACGGTCTCGCAGATCTTCGCAGATCAGTTGCTCTTGTGTGGCCACACTTAAATTGTTAACACAGGGTTATTTTTAAAGCCGAAGTATACGAAGGAAAGCAATTATGAACCATTAGCTCCTCATCTCCGTCTGTTTATATAGTTTTTCAGTGAACCATCAGGAATTTTATTACAACCCTGGCTTATGACTTCCCATGTTTCCCACAAATCTTTGAATCAGCAGTTTCTATTATTAGAGTAATGTGGACATTGCAAAACAGTGACAGAACTCGTTCAAGAAACAAGCCGCCACTCGCAAATTTAAGGAGCTTTGAGTATGCTTAGTTTCAACCTGTTCCCGTTTCTCTGCTTCAACCATCTCCTGTTTCTCTGTCATAATATCAATGTGAAGATTCATGTTAGTATCACAGCCTGGGATTATGTGATAAGTAGCATATGCTCTCCCCAACTTTTAATTTTCTCTTCATTGTTCTATATTTTTAATTGTTTCCCTTTCTTTTCGTCCCGTTGTTATCTCTTAGTGTAGTTACTGTATTCTCCGTGATTATATGTTGTGTTTTGTGTATGTATTTGTTTGCTACTGAAAGCTAGACGCCGCAACGTCCTGTATTTCCGTAATTGTGTTCAGTAAAGCTGCATTACTTTGTGTTATTTTATATTGTAATCAGAATAAAGAGTTATGACTTGACCCTTATATAGACATATCAACGGAAACCTGTGGTAGATGTTCATGAAACAATGACATAGATTATCAACACAACAGAGAAATAGCATAAGTATACAGCATATCTACTTACTGTAAATAAGTTATGTAGATGTGTATTCTGCTTGCAAACAATCACTTTCATTGGGCACTCAGGTAACTATATACATTCTCCAGTCTCCCCAAACAACGGACAAGGCAGACATTCTCAAGGCCACCTATACACGAATGCTAGCTGAAGGTACAATGACAGATGAAGCCACACATTTACTGATGTAGGAATGTGGATGTAAGTGTGGGTCTGGCAGGAAGAGAGGGAGGGAGAGAGAGAGAGGGAGGGAGGCAGAGAGAGAGAGAGAGAGAGAGAGGGAGGCAGAGAGAGAGAGAGAGAGAGAGAGAGAGGGAGAGGGAGGGAGAGAGGGAGGAACTAGAAGAAGAAGAATGCTATGTGTTTAGAACTGTGTTGCTACTGGACTGATTGGCACCTATATCTGATCACGTTTGCTAGGGGAGTCGGACCATTATGGGTTTGCACGATGTAGATGTCTAAATCACTCGCTCACTAACTAACTCACTCACTCACTCACTCACTCACTCACTCACTCACTCACTCACTCACTCATCCACCCACCCACCAACCCACCAACCCACACACTCACCCAATTAATCAATCAATACATTTAGCTAACTACAGTCGTGTATTTAGTGTATTTAGTTGGATTAATTAATCTTCTTCTTCTTCTTCTTCTTCTTCTTCTTCAGCGTTCCGAGCCATTGAGGTTCTTTGCTGCAAATACAATCCGTCTCCATTCGTCTCCCTGGTTGACCTTCTCTTGCCAGTCGTTGATTCCAAGTGCTTGTAGGTCTGTACATGTATTATCTCTCCACCGCCTTCTTGGTCTACCTCGGGGTCTACGGTCATTTATTTCCTGAGTGTAAGGGTCATTTATTTCCTGAGTGTAAGCGAGTTTTGTTTCCCTATTATCTTCCATTTTTTCTATATGCCCCAGCCATTGTAGTCTATTAGCCTTCATGATACCAGTGATTAGCGGGGACTTAAACAGATCATAAATGTCTATGTTACTTCTTCTTTTCCACTCTCCACTTTGTGTATCCCTAATGGGTCCAAAGATGCGTCTTAAAATTTTGTTCTCAAAGGTTTGTAACAAGGCTTCGTCTCCTTTCGTTGTACTCCAGGTTTCAGAGCCATACAGCACTACTGGTCTGATCAGTGTTTTGTATATTGTGATTTTGGTGTTACGAGATAGCGCCTTTGATTTTAGTAGATGTTGTAGTGCATAGTATATCTTATTTCCAGAGTTGATTCTAGTTTAAGCATTAATTAATGCTTAGCTAAATTCAATAATGTATCCGTTTATCTATCTATCTATCTATCTATCTATCTATCTATCTATCTATCTATCTGTCTGTCTGTCTGTCTGTCTGTCTGTCTGTCTGTCTGTCTGTCTGTCTGTCTGTCTGTCTGTCTGTCTGTCTGTCTGTCTGTCTGTCTGTCTGTCTGTCTGTCTGTCTGTCTGTCTGTCTGTCTGTCTGTCTGTCTGTCTGTCTGTCTGTCTGTCTGTCTGTCTGTCTGTCTGTCTGTCTGTCTGTCTGTCTGTCTGTCTGTCTGTCTGTCTGTCTGTCTGTCTGTCTGTCTGTCTGTCTGTCTGTCTGTCTGTCTGTCTGTCTGTCTGTCTGTCTGTCTGTCTGTCTGTCTGTCTGTCTGTCTGTCTGTCTGTCTGTCTGTCTGTCTGTCTGTCTGTCTGTCTGTCTGTCTGTCTGTCTGTCTGTCTGTCTGTCTGTCTGTCTGTCTGTCTGTCTGTCTGTCTGTCTGTCTGTCTGTCTGTCTGTCTGTCTGTCTGTCTGTCTGTCTGTCTGTCTGTCTGTCTGTCTGTCTGTCTGTCTGTCTGTCTGTCTGTCTGTCTGTCTGTCTGTCTGTCTGTCTGTCTGTCTGTCTGTCTGTCTGTCTGTCTGTCTGTCTGTCTGTCTGTCTGTCTGTCTGTCTGTCTGTCTGTCTGTCTGTCTGTCTGTCTGTCTGTCTGTCTGTCTGTCTGTCTGTCTGTCTGTCTGTCTGTCTGTCTGTCTGTCTGTCTGTCTGTCTGTCTGTCTGTCTATACATACATACAGAGAGAATTAATGGCAACATATGATATTTCGATCACATGACTTATCGAGCACCTTTAAGCCTATAACGTGAGACACCAGCACCTTATACACGATAAAGCCCACGGCTCGGAAAACGGCACTAGTCTAAATACGACTGCTCCTTATCCACGCCTCTCTTAAATGAGTTCCCCCTTTCCCATCCCATTCCCCACGCCCACCCTCCCTGAAAACGCTCAGTAAGACAAACAGCCCTGGAGTAATACTCATGGTCATTGATAACACAATAACGGTTCGGTTGTCATCGTTGCTAGGTGACTGATAATATATTATTCAAGAACAGGTACAAAATGCATGTGAAATATTGCAACTGGGCACTCACACCTCGTCGTAGTTGCCACAGGTAAATTATAATCAGTACTCCAGGTGTAATTAGGCGAGCGTATAAACAATAAACATATGAGAAACAGCAATTATCGCCATTTTGTTAAGTTGTAAATTTGCCGTTCATATTTCTTGAGTGGGCTGTCAGGCTTTTATGTTCTTCGCGTATTGCTGTTCGTCGTATTAGATCTTGTAGAAGTACCATACGGATGAATTAACTGTAATCTAATCAGATGTATTGCCACAAGTACATAATCAGGTGCCCGGCCAGCCGGCGTTGGCGTCCACGCATCTCCACAGAGCTGCTGTTCTGTCTCGGTTCTGTTGATGATATTCCTCCATGCAACCGTCTCTGTCCACCATTTTCTCTCGGTCTGTCGCTGCTTCTTCTACCGGTTATCTTTCGTGTCATGAATATGTTTTCCAATGTCTCCGTACCTCATAAAATGACACCAGGGCGCTGATTGTCTCTTTCTTATAGTTATATATAATGTTTCACTTTCATTAGCCCTTCCCAGGCAATCGTTGTTACGTCAATCTGGCAATCCAAGGCAATCAATTGGGATATCCGTTTCAGAAACCACATCGCTGTTGCCTCCACGTTCTACTTGGTCTTTTAGTTCACGTTTCATGATTCGTTGTCCGATTCCTCAGAAGTCGGAGAGTATCTGCATGTACTGCGAGGAACCACCAGTCTGCACACCAATAAGCCAGACATGGGACAACAGATACTCACGCAAACCTCAGGTTATGTATGACATCACACTGATGTTGGACAACAGGATGCCCTCATCCGACATACAGGACTTCGTGTTGGAGCTCAAGCCAACGAACACAAGCAAGCAAGCACCATGATTCGTTACTATACAGCAGGAGAGGTTCGATATAACATTACAGGACTATCTTTCTGACCTTTGGTGATTCTGATTTATTGCATAATATACTTTGGATTGTTTGATGTAGTGTAGTAATACAGTAAAACCTCGGTTTTTGTTGCTTTCAGTCTTCGTCCATTTCGGTTTTCGTCGATTTTTTTCATCGAAAAATGTGTCTCGGATTTCGTCGATTGCCTCGAATTTCGTCGACGTGCCCACGGGACCTCGCTGCTAATTTTGCGAAAATAAAGGGACCCACGCGTTCTTTTGCTCCGTTTGGCGTTGTTTCTCGTTGTGTGAGTAATGTTGCTAATAAGTTAACCCTGTCCTGTTAGCTCCATCATTGGACCAAAGAAAGTTTCTAGAGCCAGCAGCCTTTTGAAGAAGAAGGCCAGAAACACGATCAAGTTGAAGAAAGAAATCATTGAAAAATACGAGTGCCGCGTTAAGATTGCTGAAATCTGCCGCATGTACGGGCAGTCGCTATTCAAGATACATTCCATTGTGCCGAAAAAGGAAGCAATAAAGGAGGCAGATGTAGCGAAATGTGTGAGTGTGCTAACGAAACAGAGATCCCAAACAATTGAAGATGTCAAACAGTTATTATTAATTTTGATAAATCAAATACAGTTAGATGGCGATTCTGTTTCGGAGGCAGTCATATGTGGAAACTGTTGTATGCCGATCACATTAAGAATATGCTTGGGACGAGTGTTGGTGTACTTAGTGATTTAAAGGCCAGCAGAGGATGGTTAAACAAATTCAAGATGTGCACTGGCATACACAGCGTTATTAAGCACGGCGAAGGTGCGAATTCGGACAAGTCTGGGACCGATAAATAATATTAAACACGATATTTATTCTCCATAAAATGCGTTTTTGGTATATATTTTGGAGTGTGTAGAACGAATTAATTGTATTTACTTTGATTCATATTGAAAAAAAATTGCCTCAGTTTTTATCGGTTTCGGATTTCGCCGATTGTTTCCGGATGGATTATCGACGAAAATCGAAGTTTTGCTATATACCTTTCATTGTTTGATGTAGTATATAATCTAGATTGACGTCAGCTTAGAAAACCCCACTCAGTGTCAAATACCACAGTTTCATGTAATCTCTACTATTGTCAGCTTAGAACACCTCACACAGTGTTAAATACCTCTCCTCCTGCATGTTTAGTTATCAAATACCCAGCACGACATATGATTACAAAAACGTGTCTTGTGAAACATTATTCAACCTACAATAACGAAAAATACCCACTTTCTTGTGAAACATCACTCAGCCTATAGCCACAAATAATGCCCGCCCTTTAGTTCATCATTATGCTAATGAATATTGTCTTCTCCATATTGCCCTGTCTTCATAAACGAATATTGATCCACGACACGACATTCTGGCATCGAAATTAACCGCAGACGTGTTTTGAAGCAGAACGGCGATGATTTCAATTGTAAGGTGTTCAGAAAGTATTGGCAGATTACTGAACGTAAATTTGCCCAGTAAATCACAAATAGCAAATATAAACATGCTGCGACGTCCTGTAAAAGACATGTAGCGACATTAACAGGACATTCTAGAATGTCCTCTTCTGTATACGACTTGATAAGTAAGCGACGTCTTATAGTCCATGCCGCGTGGATGTGGTGATCTTGTCTATCCGTGAGTGTACTCTCTCTCTCTCTCTCTCTCTCTCTCTCTCTCTCTCTCTCTTTCTCTCTCTCTCTCTCTCTCTCTCTCTCTTGTGTTGTCAATTATTTCAGATACCTATGTTCCTCCATGTCATGAAGTCAAACTGTCCAGGATCTTCTCGCTTTGTCTTTCTCTGCATCTTCTCCACGCCAGCTTTCTTGTTGTAACAGTTAGTCAGTTAGTTAATCGTGGTTCCAACTTCATAGCAACGGGTCGTCCCCATTATGTTTTGTTCCTGTGCCAGTGAATATCACACAAAACGCTCCCCACTGGCCAATGTGAAAAGTGGAAGAGACAGGAGTCTCGACACACAACAGCCCCACGAAACACACAGTTCATCTCTGATGGAATCAGCAGTCATTTTCCCATCCGGATGTTTCCTAGATGTTCACCCACACAGTCTAGACACCTTTAGATTTTGTCTGTTCTGTTTCCAGATGTTTGACAATGCCGTCGCCAGAATGCCAACACAAAAGTCCTCCACGAAACCACACAGCCCATCTTCGGTGGAAGCGGCAGCCATTTTCCCATCTGGATGTTTTCCTAGATGTTCACCTACACATTCTAGATATTTCTAGATGTTCTTTGTTCCGTTTCTAGATGTTTCCTCGGGCAGATGTAGAAACATTTCATTGTACATAATGAAATTGACGTCGCCAGAATGCCAACACAAAAGTCCTCCACGAAAATACAGTTCATCGTCGATGGCAGCGGCAGTCAACCAGAAGCCCAGCAGCCACGCATTTCTGCATAAGGCAAAAACCGGTCAACTCTGGGACATAGCCAGCTGCCATCGTTCTGAACATGCAGTCACGTTCCAAAAAAAAACCTCGGGCAGATTCAAAAGCATTTCACGCGAAATTCACAGCTCAGTGTCGCGCCACACACTCACTCAGTAGCAGGGCGACGGAACTATGAAGCCTCCTTAGTCGCCTCTTACGACATGCATGCTAAGCTAC
The DNA here is from genome assembly GCA_963921405.1 of Cepaea hortensis. Classification (NCBI taxonomy): domain Eukaryota; kingdom Metazoa; phylum Mollusca; class Gastropoda; order Stylommatophora; family Helicidae; genus Cepaea; species Cepaea hortensis. The sequence continues at coordinate 109,139,032 of OY992886.1, forward strand.
AGTGTTGCTATTCTTTGCTTCCCTTATGGGCCCCGGCAACACACTGGTGGTTGCCATTCGCGTTGTAACGACATACTCCAGCGCTCTCAGTTTTATGATATGCCCAAAGAATGTGGACTGTCGTTTTCTGAATCCAATAACCAGTTCCCATTCTGAGTTAACTTCTTTCATGATATGTTCATTGCTTTTTCTATCCTTCCATGTTGTTCTCATTATTCGTCCATGTATTGTCGATGAATTCTGTCCATGTATTGTCTGTGAACTCTATCCATGTGATGTCCGTGAACTCTGTCCATGTGTTGTCTGTGAACTCTGTCCATGTGTTGTCCGTGAACTCTGTCCATGTGTTGTCTGTGAACTCTGTCCATGTGTTGTCTGTGAACTCTGTCCATGTGTTGTCTGTGAACTCTGTTCATGTGTTGTCTGTGAACTCTGTCCATGTGTTGTCTGTGAACTCTGTCCATGTGTTGTCTGTGAACTCTGTCCATGTGTTGTCTGTGAACTCTGTCCATGTGTTGTCTGTGAACTCTGTCCATGTGTTGTCTGTGAACTCTGTCCATGTGTTGTCTGTGAACTCTGTCCATGTGTTGTCGATGAACTCTGTCCATGTATTTTTGATGAACTCTGTCCATGCGTTGTTGATGAACTCTGTCAATGCGTTGTTGATGAACTCTGTCCATGTGTTGTCGATGAACTCTGCCCATGTGTTGTTTGTGAACTCTGTCCATGTGTTGTTGATGAACTCTGTCCATGTGTTGTCTGTGAACTCTGTCCATGTATTTACTGTGAACTCTGTCCATGTATTGTCTGTGAACTCTGTCCATGTGTTGTCTGTGAACTCTGTCCACGTATTGTCTGTGAACTCTGTCCATGTGTTGTTGATGAACTCTGTCCATGTGTTGTCTGTGAACTCTGTCCATGTGTTGTCTGTGAACTATGTCCATTCAATGTGTTGTCTATGAACTCTGTCCATGCATTGTCTGTGAACTCTGTCCATGTGTTGTTGATGAACTCTGTCCATGTGTTGTCTGTGAACTCTGTCCATGTGTTGTCTGTGAACTCTGTCCATGTGTTGTCTGTGAACTCTGTCCATGTGTTGTCGATGAACTCTGTCCATGTGTTGTCTGTGAACTCTGTCCATGTGTTGTCTGTGAACTCTGTCCATGTGCTGTCTGTGAACTCTGTCCATGTGTTGTGTGTGAACTCTGTCCATGTGTTGTTGATTAACTCTGTCCATGTGTTGTCAGTGAACTCTGTTCATGTATTGTCTGTTAACTCTGTCTATGTGTTGTTCATGAACTCTGTCCATGTGTTGTCTGTGAACTCTGTCCATGTGTTGTCTGTGAACTCTGTCCATGTGTTGTCGATGAACTCTGTCCATGTGTTGTCTGTAAACTCTGTCCATGTATTGTCTGTGAACTCTGTCCATGTGTTGTTGATGAACTCTGTCCATGTGTTGTCTGTGAATTCTGTCCATGTGTTGTCTGTGAACTCTGTCCATGTGTTGTCTGTGAACTCCGTCCATGTGTTGTCTGTGAACTCTGTCCATGTGTTGTCGATGAACTCTGTCCATGTGTTGTCTGTGAACTCTGTCCATGTGATGTTGATGAACTCTGTCCATGTGTTGTTGATGAACTCTGTCCATGTGTTGTTGATGAACTCTGTCCATGTTTTGTCTGTGAACTCTGTCCATGTGTTGTTGATGAACTCTGTCCATGTGTTATTGATGAATTCTGTCCATGTATTGTCTGTGAACTCTGTCCATGTGTTGTCTGTGAACTCTGTCCATGTGTTGTCTGTGAACTCTGTCCATGTGTTGTCTGTGAACTCTGTCCATGTGTTGTCTGTGAACTCTGTCCATGTGTTGTCTGTGAACTCTGTCCATGTGTTGTCTGTGAACTCTGTCCATGTGTTGTCTGTGAACTCTGTCCAGTTGTCGGAACTCTGTCCATGTGTTGTCTGTGAACTCTGTCCATGTTTTGTCTGTGAACTCTGTCCATGTGTTGTCTGTGAACTCTGTCCATGTGTTGTCTGTGAACTCTGTCCATGTGTTGTCTGTGAACTCTGTCCATGTGTTGTCGATGAACTCTGTCCATGTATTTTTGATGAACTCTGTCCATGCGTTGTTGATGAACTCTGTCCATGCGTTGTTGATGAACTCTGTCCATGTGTTGTCTGTGAACTCTGTCCATGTGTTGTCTGTGAATTCTGTCCATGTATTGTCTGTGAACTCTGTCTATGTGTTGTCTGTGAACTCTGTCCTTGTGTTGTCTGTGAACTCTGTCCATGTGTTGTCTGCGAACTCTGTCCATGTGTTGTCTGTGAACTCTGTCCATGTGTTGTCTGTGAACTCTGTCCATGTGTTTTCTATGAATTCTGTCCATGTATTGTCTGTGAACTCTGTCCATGTGATGTCCGTGAACTCCGTCCATGTGTTTTCCACGAGCCAAGAGCTGCTGACCTTCCACCCAAGAGATATCATGCTACAGGATGAAGGTGTGTGGTGTTGTAGTTGTCATTTCTTACGTCTGGTTATTACATGGGTAGAACAATGTGCATACTGCATGCCTACCGCTGTTGTCCATGTAATTCGTGTTTTACAAGGTTATCTGTCTGTCTGTCTGTCTGTCTGTCTGTCTGTAACCATACCATCTGTCTGTCTGTCTGTCTGTCTGTCTGTCTGTCTGTCCATAACCATACCATCTGTCTGTTTGTCAGTCTACCTGTCCCTAACAGTACCATCTGTCTGTCTGACCATAACCATATCATCTGCCTGATTGTATGTTTGTCCATAACCATACAATTTGTCTGTCTGCCCTACCGTAACCATATCTTATGTCTGTCTGTCAGTCTGCCTGTCTGTTTGTCTGTCTGCCCGCACGCCCGCCAGCCCGACCGTTCAGTCGGTCTGTCTGGTTATATATTTATATATCTGTTTTTATGCCTGCCTGTCTATATGTCTGTCTGCGTCTCTGTTTTTGACCTGTCTGGGAATATATCTGCCTGTCTGCCTGTCTGTGTTTCTATCTGTTTCTATTAAAACATACACTCCGATGTACATTACCAACCATTTAAGAATCCTTACACTTCTGCTGTGATCTACAACACAATCTGTGCTGGGTTCAACAAGTAGGACACAAACAACATCGACAGCACGTAGTTAACGGATCAGTTCCAGGCCCACTTTACGACCCAGAATCGATGGGAAATGTAGCAGAACATGATTAGTTCCACTACTTTTGCTGAAAATTGCAAACTTCCTGTCGGCCAGAGTTGTCTCACCATAATATGACCCAATAATTTCATCTTGGGCAAAATGGCGTTCAGTGAGCCGTACGATAACAACGAAGACAGCACGGCTATCACATCGCGCAGAAATAATCAATAAAACATTTTCATAATCAATAAGTCAAAGCCAGAATCAATTAATTATTTAATGGATCAACACTGAAGTGACGCTGTGGTGATCAGATTTACAGAATCATGTTAACATGTTTGTGTGTTGTTTTCTTGTGGCTTTATAATTGTTTCCGTTACAGTCGCCATTTGTGTTAAATTTAGTTTGTTGTAGTTAAAATCAGTTTTTTTATTTTATGTTTGTGATTTTTTGGCAAGTTTACTTCCAGTAGTTTACCACTGTTTTCTGAACCTATCTACACGCATGATGTGTGTCTACAGGTTGACAGTATGGAGCCGTGAGTTCTAAGATGGTTGGTGTTTGTTCATCAAGAATGATAACCATTCATTTCATCCAGTGGGGTTGACAGTATGGAGCCGTGAGTTCTAAGATGGTTGGTGTTTGTTCATCAAGAATGATGACCATTAATTTCATCCAGTGGGATTGACAGTATAGAGCCGTGAGTTCTAAGATGGCAAAATGTTCTTTAACAATATGGGCAAAGAATGTTTGACGTTTCAGGAGGAGGATCCTCTGAGGTGATTTTTTTTTTTTCTAGTCGTTTTTTTTTTCACGACTCTTGCAGTCCTGTTTACTCCACAAGTGACTGCACCCTCGCGTAATGGTGTACGCTATGAATATGGGCCTGTGGCAGCTGTCTCCCATGTATCGAGAGGAATTCCAAAAGCTTTGAGCGATATCTTCTGAGTATCTTTAAAGAGTCCTACACTCCTACCATTCTCAAACCTACCGACGCTTCCATCGGTTAATTTCGAACGAGCTTCATATTTGAGCCTGTGCCCCTTGAGCCTCATCACCGCCATTAACCCTGGCAGTCTGAGAATATATACACATATGGAACCCGCCGTGACATAGTGGTTAGTGGATTTGGGTGTTCAAACTATGACCCGGGTACTATAACTAACAGGATTATTTTTCCCACCCGTGTGGCACCGTGGTACAGCCACGGAGACAATATCTGAACCAAACATCATTAACTCGATCCAGATTCATAAATATGGGTACAAAACAATGTTCATAAAGTTTTAGGAATTTCCCTGGAAGGAAAGATGACGAGGATGGGAATTGAGCACATAATCCCATATGTAATGGCTAAGGGAATGTAATGACCCAGGACCGCCAACTTTGGGCAAGTCATGAGACTGAGAAACCTGAAGATGTCGTCACAACGCAACATTTGGAGGGGAAGAGAACTAACAAAACGTACGAACAAACGTTGTTTTTTCCCCAAAGCGTTAAGAATTGGGCACGCAGGCCCGTCTGACATTCTGCCCTTCTTCTCTCTTTCATCTCACACGTTATTTCATTCAACATAATTTAAGAAGATAGTCAGGGGGAGACCATGAGAGAAGACACTGGGCAGTTTGACATTATGGCATGGAGGAGCATAAGTATCAGAGAAGACAGAGCACAAGAGACAGAAGGATGTGGACAGACATGATTAGAAACGTCACACGGCATGGAATATAACAGGACTGGAAGCACACAAGAGACAGAAGGCTGTGGACAGACATGATTAGAAACGTCACACGGCATGCGATATAAGAGGATTGGAAGCACACAAAACAGAAGGATGATCTCCAACGCCTCACGGCATGGACTATATGAAAAAGAAGAGTGTCATTGCTTTCTGATCAAGAAGTCATAATGTAAGTCCAGCTAACCGGTGGAGGGTACGAACACTGTACTCCGCCATCATCGCACCGACTCTTATCTTTTCGGCCAAGCTGATCTATATATTAGGATGACTTAGGGCTTCATATATTCTCGGAGAGGACACATCAGATCAGGTGGTCAGTTCGCTTCCTCTTCTCCTTTCCTTCCCGGTCAATTCACACAAAATTATGAAAATAGTATGGTGCCCATTTGTGTCTAGTGTAAACAGCCAGAAGAGAGTGATATTGACGTCTTAATGGCGGATAAGTAACTGGACCAGGAAGACAGACAAACAGAAGTGAAGGCGTTCCTCCAACAGGGATACACACGGACACATCTGCACGCGATCTCCAGGTCTGTAAATGTTCTGAAAGACGTGTGGCCGGTTCCTGTTTGATATTGATTTTCTAATGGAAGATGTTTTCTTTGTGTTGATAAGTACCACTGACTCCCGGAGAAGTAGATATTTTAAATAGTTACAGACTGTGTTAGGGACATGATTGGTAGAATGCTAACACGTTCTCTCTCTCTCTCTCTCTCTCTCTCTCTCTCTCTCTCTCTCTCTCTCTCTCTCTCTCTCTCTCTATCTCTCTCTCTCCCTCTCTCTCTCTCTCTCTCTCTCTCTCTCTCTCTCTCCCCTTCTCTCTAACTCTCATTCTATATCTCGCTATCTCTACTACAGACTACCCCAACATGAGACTACCTCAACATGAGACTACCCTAGCATTTGACTTCCTTAGAATGGGAATACCTTAGGATGGGACTACCCAAGCTTGGGACTGCTCCAGCATGGGACTACCTTAGCATGGGACTACCATAGCATGGGACTACCTTAGCATGGGACTACCCCAGCATGGGACTACCTTTGGGACTACCTTAGCATGGGACTACCTCCGCATAGGACTACCTTAGTATGGGACTACCCCAGCATGGGACTACCTTTGGGACTACCTTAGCATGGTACTATCCCAGCATGGGACTACCTTAGCATGGGACTAACTTAGCATGGGACTACCTTAGCATGGGACTACCCCAGCATGGGGCTATCCCAGCATGGGACTACCTTAGCATGGGACTACCCCAGCATGGGACTACACCAACATGGGACTACCTTAGCATGGGACTACCCCAGCATGGGACTACCTTTGGGACTACCTTAGCATGGTACTATCCCAGCATGGGACTACCTTAGCATGGGACTACCTTAGCATGGGACTACCCCAGCATGGGGCTATCCCAGCATGGGACTACCTTAGCATGGGACTACCCCAGCATGGGACTACCCCAGCATGGGACTATCCCAGCATGGGACTACCCCAGCATGAGACTATCCCAGCATTGGACTACCTTAGCATGGGACTATCCCAGCATGGGACTACCCCAGCATGGGACTACCTTAGCATGGGACTACCCCAGCATGGGACTACCCCAGCATGGGACTATCCCAGCATGGGACTACCTTAGCATGGGACTATCCCAGCATGGGACTACCATAGCATGAGACTCCCCCAGCATGGGACTACCTTAGCATGGGACTACCCCAGCATGGGACTATCCCAGCATGGGACTACCCCAGCATGGGACTATCCCAGCATGGGACTACCTTAGCATGGGACTACCCCAGCATGGGACTATCCCAGCAAGGGACTACCTTAGCATGGGACTACCCCAGCATGGGACTACCCCAGCATGGGACTACCCCAACATGGGACTACCTTAGCATGGGACTACCCCAGCATGGGACTACCTTTGGGACTACCTTAGCATGGTACTATCCCAGCATGGGACTACCTTAGCATGGGACTACCTTAGCATTGGACTACCCCAGCATGGGGCTATCCCAGCATGGGACTACCTTAGCATGGGACTACCCCAGCATGGGACTACCCCAGCATGGGACTACCCCAGCATGGGACTATCCCAGCATGGGACTACCCCAGCATGGGACTATCCCAGCATGGGACTACCTTAGCATGGGACTATCCCAGCATGGGACTACCCCAGAATGGGACTACCCCAGCATGGGACTACCCCAGCATGGGACTATCCCAGCATGGGACTACCTTAGCATGGGACTACCCCAGCATGGGACTATCCCAGCATTGGACTACCCCAGCATGGGACTACCCCAGCATGGGACTACCTTAGCATGAGACTCCCCCAGCATGGGACTACCCCAGCATGGGACTACCTTAGCATGGGACTACCCCAGCATGGGACTATCCCAGCATGGGACTACCCCAGCATGGGACTATCCCAGCATGGGACTACCTTAGCATGGGACTACCCCAGCATGGGACTATCCCAGCAAGGGACTACCTTAGCATGGGACTATCCCAGCATGGGACTACCTTAGCATGGGACTATCCCAGCATGGAACTATCCCAGCATGGGACTACCTTAGCATGGGACTACCCCAGCATGGAACTATCCCAGCATGGGACTACCTTAGCATGGGACTATCCCAGCATGGGACTACCCCAGCATGGGACTATCCCAGCATGGGACTACCCCAGCATGGGACTATCCCAGCATTGGACTACCCCAGCATGGGACTACCTTAACATGGGACTACCCCAGCATGGGACTACCCCAGCATGGGACTACCCCAGCATGGGACTACCACAGCATGGGACTACCCCAGCATGGGACTACCCCAGCATGGGACTACCCCATCATGGGACTACCCCATCATGGGACTATCCCAGCATGGGACTACCTTAGCATGGGACTATCCCAGCATGGGACTACCTTGGCATGGGAATACCCCAGCATGGGACTACCTTAGCATGGGACTACCCCAGCATGGGACTACCTTAGCATGGGACTACCCCAGCATGGGACTACCCCAGCATGGGACTACCTTAGCATGGGACTATCCCAGCATGGGACTACCTTGGCATGGGAATACCCCAGCATGGGACTACCCCAGCATGGGACTACCCCAACATGGGACTATCCCAGCATGGTACTATCCCAGCATGGGACTATCCTAGCATGGGACTACCCCAGCATGGGACTACGCCAGCATGGGATTATCCCAGCATGGGACTACCCCAGCATGGGACTACCCCAACATGGGACTATCCCAGCATGGTACTATCCCAGCATGGGACTATCCCAGCATGGGACTACCCCAGCATGGGACTACCCCAGCATGGGACTATCCCAGCATGGGACTATCCCAGCATGGGACTACCCCAGCATGGGACTATCCCAGCATGGAACTACTTCAACATGAGACTACCTGGTTATGATACTGCTTACCCCACATGAGATCGGTATGAATGTATCTGATCGTTCCACAGACGTAGACAAGGAACCTACATCATTGCTTCACCGACTACACAAATGCTTCGATAAAGTTAGACAATGTCGACATGATAAAGGTGCTTCCCGATCTACAAATTGATGAGAAAGACCTAAAACGTGTAAATAAAACACATACTGGAATCAACAAGCTGCCATGAACATTTATAGTGAAGTAGATCAATGTAAATACTTCATGAATGCTGTGTGGGGATGTAATGTCTTCAGATCTTTGTTGTAGTATATATTTAAATTATTATCGAAGTTCCACAGGCGGACAGTTAGAGCATTGCTTTGTTGATCCTGCAGCATCTGTAGCTTGTCTTGTTCCAGATGTATTGGTACGTATTACCGTTGTTCTGGAGTGACCTAGGAAGCCGAGAAAGGGATCATGCTGCATGGGAATCACATATTCTCTAAAATTCATCTACAATTCATTTGTGCTATGGGGAGATATAACTTCGTCCCTGGCCTTAACTGGTCTCGGAATCAAAGCGAGGGGTTCCAGTTACGAGTTATAAGTCCTTGTCAATTGGCATATACATGGGGTGTCACGGATTGCTTCTGACGATGATGATCAGCTACCGCCCGCCTTTAGCTGGGCAGCCCCCGGGCATCTGAGTGCTGATCTGCCTCAGCATGCCCGCTTCAATGGGTGATTGGGGCTAGGACAGAATATATATCGCAGGCTGTAAAACCAATGCAATGCCATATACCTGGATCAGGCTATGGATTGTAAGACACAATTTGCACGGTATTAGTTAAAGAAGAATGGAAAATGTGCAAGACGTTTTGGTGCAAGCACGAAAACGTCACGAAAAAGGCAGTTAGACTTGAGCTGGCGTCCACGTCGGACGTTTTCTCTCGTCACTATAGCACGGCTGATATCATGCCGCCTTTTCTTTAAAATAGTGTGTGTAGGTTGTCAGGTATGTTTGGAGGTTTATGTGGAGCGACTGTTTTTGTTTCCGAAATCGTCGTATTAAAGTGGACTGTGAAAACTATTCAATGTCGTCTTATGAAGGTTTGGTTTCAGTGGCCGTTTATGGTTTTCACCTAAAGAACAAGGAGGACTGGAAGGTATAAAGAAAAAGATATTTATTATAAACTCCCCGTAACCCGTCCCGTCCTTCCTTGGCATGGGGGCTCGTCCGGGATTTGAACCAAAACGTCTTGCACATTTTCCATTCTTCTTTAACTAATGCCGTGCAAATTGTGTCTTACAATCCATAGCCTGATCCAGGTATATGGCATTCACCAGGCACTAAAAAGCAAAATATAAATCTCAAGCTACGGCTTGCAACATGGAAGGTGCGAACAATGTGTCCGCGATTTTCCAATGACCTGATGAATATTGACGATGTGAGAAAAACGGCTGTTATTGATATCGAACTAAATCGTCTTAATATTGATATGGCTGGCCTGCAGGAGCCTCGCCTCGCTGAGGAAGGGTCACTTAGGGGAAAATATTACACATTTATGGAAAGTCAGAGGGCAGGAAGTAAAGAGACGGCATGGAGTGAGCTTTGCAGTGAAGGATTCACTACTGGTATGATTGAAATTCCTGCTGGCGGAAATGAAAAATTATTATCCCGGTCCATACGTACCGACACACACTTTCTTTGATGACGTGAAGGATTCATTCTATGAGGAGTTCGACACTGTGATCAAGGCTTTGCCTAAATCTGACTACATGCTCGGTGATTTTAATGCGTATGTGGGCAAGGACTCGAGTTCATGGCCAGCGTGCCTTGGAAAATACAACATCGGTCGCATCAATGACAATAGGCAAAGGCTGAAGAAGCATTGCACCAGAAATGACCTTTGTATTACAAACTCCTTCTTTAAAATATAAGAGCAGCATAAAGCCACATGGAAACCCCCAAGATTCGGCCATCGGTGTCAGCTGGACTTCATCATCACACGGAGACAACATTTGAACCAAACATCATTAACTCGAAGTTACTATAGTGTTGATTGTGATACTGATCATTCTTTAGTTGTTGCAAATGTTAGACTGAGACAAAAGAGAATCTACTCGGCTAAACACAAATCTAGACCCAGGATTAATATTATAAACACTGAGGATCCTGGTAAGCGCTTTGAGTTCCAACAGCAACTTGAAGACGCTTTCACTGATCTTCTTCTTCTTCTTCAGCGTTCCGAGCCATTGAGGTTCTTTGCTGCAAATACAATCCGTCTCCATTCGTCTCTCTGGTGGACCTTCTCTTGCCAGTCGTTGATTCCAAGTGCTTGCAGGTCTGTACATGTATTATCTCTCCACCGCCTTCTTGGTCTACCTCGGGGTCTACGGTCATTTATTTCCTGAGTGTAAGCGAGTTTTGTTTCCCTATTATCTTCCATTCTTTCTATATGCCCCAGCCATTGTAGTCTATTAGCCTTCATGATACCAGTGATTAGCGGGGACTTAAACAGATCATAAATGTCTTTGTTACTTCTTCTTTTCCACTCTCCACTTTGTGTATCCCTAATGGGTCCAAAGATGCGTCTTAAAATTTTGTTCTCAAAGGTTTGTAACAAGGCTTTGTACTCCAGGTTTCAGAGCCATACAGCACAACTGGTCTGATCAGTGTTTTGTATATTGTGATTTTGGTGTTACGAGATAGCGCCTTTGATTTTAGTAGATGTTGTAGTGCATAGTATATCTTATGTCCAGAGTTGATTCTAGTTTGTATTTCTTCCCTTATGATGTTGGAGCAGTTGAAGATCGTACCCAGGTATTTGTATGTTTCCGTTCTTTTAATGGTCATATTATCTATTTGTATGTGGCCAGAGTTTCTAGCCATTCCGTCTCTTGAAATTACCATATATTCTGTCTTATCTTGGTTGATAACCAGCCCCATCTGTTGGGCTTTTTCCTTTAAGTGAGTCAATATTTCCAATGTCTTTTGTTCACTTTGCCCTATAATATCTATATCATCTGCATAACCAAGCAGCTTGGATGTTCCTCCAATATCACATTCCTCCTTTACCTTCCTTACAACTTTCTCTAGAGCCAGATTGAAGAGTAGCGGCGATAGTGCATCACCCTGTTTCAAGCCAGATGTTATTTGGAAGGGGTCTGATTTCCTGCCTTTATATGTTACTATATTATAAGTATCTTCCATGCATAGTCTGGTCATGTTGATTAACTTCCTTGGTATTCCAAATTCCTGCATAGCATTCCATAGACTATTCCTATGGACACTATCATAAGCCTTTTTAAAATCCACAAAAATGTTATGGAGATCTCTTTTATATTCCCAATGTTTCTCGGCTATTTGTCGTAAGATAAATATCTGATCTATTGTTGATCTGTTTTGTCTAAACCCCGCCTGGTAGTCACCTAATATGTCTTCTGAATATGGTCACTGATAGATAAAAAAATTGTAAGGCAGGTGAAAAGTGAGGTATATTTAATAAAACAGTGGTAGGGGTTAATGACACTGTGGATCATACGAGGCAGGACTGGTTTGCAGCAAACAGCCAGACACTGCAGCCCTTGATTGATAAAAAGAAGATTGCTCTCTTAAGAAACAAGGAAAGAACAACGCGAAACACTCTGAGTGAGCTGAAGCAAGCTAGGAAGGATGTGCAAAAGGCTGCAGGCAGTGTACAAACGATTACTGGATCAAGTTATGTGAGTACATTCAAAATGTATGTGATAAGGGAAACATCAGAAACATGTATGAAGAGATAACGAAGGCCTGTGGTCCAATGATCAAAAGAAGTGCACCACTGAAAACCTTGACTGGAGAAATCATCACTAATAAGAAACAGCAGATGGATAGATGGGTAGAGTACTATTTGGAGCTTTACTCAAGTGAGACCAAACTAACGGATAATGCCCTCATGGCGCTACAAACTCTTGACCACCTGGACATACTTCCCACCGTAACAGAAGTTAAGTGTGCTATTAATTAACTTGACCTTGCAAGACTCCAGGTAAAGTTGGAATTCCAATAGAGCTTATCAGGAGTGGGCAAGACACACTCGCTCTACACATCCACCAGCTAATAGAGCTATGCTGGCGAGAAGGACAAGTCCCACAGGATTTCAAAGATTCAAGCATCATAACACTGTATAAGAACAAGGGCGATCGGAGCGACTGCAACAACTGCAGGGGTATCTCACTTCTGTGTATCGTTGGGAAAGTATTTGCCATAATTGTTCTATGTAAACTTCAAGTCCTAGAAGATCAAGTCTACCCCAAATCCCAGTGTGAAACCGGTTTACCATTGATATGATATTATCATCTCATTGCGACACATGTAAGAAAAATGCCGTGAACAGAATCAACCACTATTTATTGCCTTCATCGACCTCACAAAGGCATTTGATTTTTTCAGACGTGTGGTCTGTTCAAGGCACTAAAGAAGATAGGCTGCCCACCAACTGTTGTGTCCATTGTGGAATCGTTCCACACAGGCATAGAGGGTATAATCAAAATAGATCGACTTCAGAAGAGTTTGAAATCAAACGTGGAGTTAAGCAAGGTTGTGTAATTGCTCCCTAGGCCAAGACCAAAATTAGGAGGGTACTAATCAGAGAATTGCTTTTTGCGGATGATGCTGCGATTACGACCCACTCTGAGGAAGAATTACAACATCTACTATCTGCATTCTCCAATGCTTGTTCTGAAGTTGGTTACACAATTAACAAAAAGAAGACACAGATTATGTCACAAGGTACACATGGGGTACCATTAATCTTTATTGACGACGACGAACTGGAGATAGTAGACCATTTTACATATCTTGGATCAGAGGTAAATAACAAATTATCCCTAGATCAGGAAATCAACATCCGGATTGGCAAGGCAGCAACAACAAAGAACAGGTTAAGAAAAAGAGTCTGGGAGAACAGGAAGCTTACTGCCAAAACAAAAGTCCTTGTCTATCAAGCCTGTATCCTTAGTACTCTTCTTTATGGCAGTGAAACCTGGACAACTTTCTCACACCAAGATAAACGTTTAAACAGCTTTCATATGCGGTGTCTGCGAAGAATACTTGGTATTAAGTGGCAAGACAAACTCACAAATCAAGAAGTATTGGAAAGATCAGGTTGTGTGATCAGAAACGGCAGAATGACAAAGGAGAAAATGATTGCAGATAGGTGACACACTGACCGTTTGAGACGTAAGATGGTGCGTGATGGTGAAAATATCCATGTTTTCACATGCATTCATTGTGGACGAACATTTACAGTGCGAATTGGTCTGATTAGTCACATTAGCTACAGCCATGGGTTGTAGTTATTATACCTTTTTTAAGACCAATGTAACAAAATATCGTCTGTCAAGACGGCAAGGGGCCAATGATAAAGGAAATTAGTATGAGAAATTTATAAAGTATGAGAAAAATCGTCATTTGGGGACATAACATCAGTAACATCAGATATGCAGATGATACAGTATTGATTGCAAACAACGAACAGGAACTCCAACATATTAGTAGATGCGGTTATTGCACAAAGTGAGCTACTAGGGTTAGAATGAGAAAGGTCAGCGGAAGAAACACATGAAATTTGGGAACCGATGATTCTGTGGCGGTGGGTCTGGGTGACTGACAGTGACATTTGACACTTGACTTCATCAAGTCAAATAATGTTGCATAACATTCGCCCAATCAAAATGGGCAGACGATAACAATTCTCAGTGCTCATCCACTGTCCTACCCATTATTGAGAAGTGAGATTGTAATTTCCCACACTTAGAACACGTGAACAGTGAGGTGCGTACAAGTGTATCACTTTCTTTCTTTCTTTCTTTCTTTCTTTCTTTCTTTCTTTCTTTCTTTCTTTCTTTCTTTCTTTCTTTCTTTCTTTCTTTCTTTCTTTCTTTTTTCTTTCTTTCTTTCTTTCTTTCTTTCTTTCTTTCTTTCTTTCTTTCTTTCTTTCTTTCTTTCTTTCTTTCTTTCTTTCTTTCTTTCTTTCTTTCTTTCTTGTCTGTCTGTCTGTCTGTCTGTCTGTCTGTCTGTCTGTCTGTCTGTCTGTCTTTTCTTTCTTTCTTTCTTTCCTTCTTTCTTTCTCTCGTTTGTTCGTTCGTTCATGTTCTTTCTTTCTTTCTTTCTTTCTTTCTTTCTTTCTTTCTTTCTTTCTTTCTTTCTTTCTTTCTTTCTTTCTTTCTTTCTTTCTTTCTTTCTTTCTGCCTGCCTGTCTGCCTGCCTGTCTGTCTGTTTGTCTGTCTGTTTGTCTGTCTGTCTGTCTGTCTTTTATCAATACGTGCATTTTCGTGCATAATACCCCCCTATTTGTTTGTCACATGACAAAACAGCAAGCTTTAGAAAACAACAGTCTTGATTGTAGGATCAGAGAAGACAATCCCTCACATTCAGACACGCGAGAAATTAATGGACACGCCATCAAAAGGATCATCCCCTTGCGCCGCGGGGCCTGCACTCTATTTAGTGGCCACTAACTTTCTGACATCTGGTCATTAGGGACCGTTCCCTTGCGCTTAGAAAGCGTTAGTCCCTGGCCATTGAAAGGTCACGCAAGTGACAAGCGCGGTGATGGGGGAGGCTGGGGGTTTTCTCGGGAAGGTCGTAACTGTGCAGCTAATGTTACAACGTTAGTTGCATATCCTCTTACAGGACGTTTGCAGTCAACAGTCATTTTTCGCTGTTGTTGATGTTTTAGCAAGTTTACGTTCAGTAGTTTGCCATTGCTTTCTGAACGACTGACACCCATACCATTTCGTAAAATACCAGTACAACGCGGTCTGCTGCCAAATCTCGCGCAGTTGTGTTTCGAACGTGGGTATGTGGGATCACAAACCGCGTCCCGTAACCCCGTCGCCACGAAGACCAGCGTAGCTAGTGTTGGTAAGATCAAATCATCTTTGTAAATGTAAGCTTTGTACATTAAAGATGCTGGACAGTTTGACGTCATGGTATGGAGGAATATCTTGCTTGCTTGTGTTCACTGGCTGTGATCTCCAGCGCGAAGTCCTGTATGTCGGATGAAGGCATCCTGTTGTCCAACATCAGTGTGATGCCATACAGGACCTGAGGTTTGCGTGAGTATCCGTTGTCCTATGCCTGGCTTAGTGGTGTGCAGACTGGTGGTTCCTCGCCTTGCAGGCTTCGGAAGAATCTACGATCCTACTGACTTTAGCTAGGACCCCGTAGGGACCTGTAGATTACTACTCCTGTTGCCCAGAACGCTCGGCTAGGACGCGTCAATAGGTCTTGGCCAGTATAGAACCCAGCCCTGGTGCCTTGGAAATACCTCTGCGTCGCGGAGGAATATCTGCATCAGGCTGTGGACAGACATGATCACCACCTTCACAATGAATAGACTATACAAACATTGGCAATGCACGAGAAAGAAAGCTGCGGACAGCTTTCATGAAAAACGTCACATGGCATGGGTTATAGGCCAGATTGCAGTACAATAATCCGATTGGCAGTACAAGAGACAGAAGGCTGTGGACAGACATGATCGCCAACACTCTTCCACAAGAAATCAAAGACACCACCAATCATTATACATACAGTGGTAACCTGTTTGAACACTACCTCAGGACAGACTACATGCCCCCTTAAATAAAAAAAGAAAACAGCAACAAAGACAATAATAATGGTAAATTATCTCGAACGACAACTAGCCAAAAAAAAACAAAAAAAACAACAACAACAGTCTCATATATATGGCACGTTACACCCACCTTGGGTATTCATGATGCCCATGTTAAACATTGCCTCAACGAGTCATGTATTATTGATTATTTTTCATGCGTTTTAATGCTTATTGTTCTTTTGTTGTCAAAGAATTGCTTCATAAGAGATGTTGAATGAAAGAATGTATGAGAGGAAATAGAGAAGAAGGGCAGAATGTCAGACGGGCCTGCGTGCCCAATTCTTAACCCTTGGGAAATAAAGATTTACTTACTTACTTACTTACTTACTTACTTACTTACTTACTTACTTACTTACTTACTTACTTACTTACTTACTTACTTACACAACACGGCATGAACTATAAGAATAAGAATAGTTGAAGTCTATTTGGTTTTGCAAGTGTGACATAAGAAAACAAACCACTCTTATGTAGAACAAGCACAGGCCGTGTGTTCGACACCTTAAGGTAGGGATACTCGTACGCATTAACCTTTGCTTCAGCTCGATCCGGCCTACATTAGATCCCAGCAAATGTCTTGTGGGCTACAGGCAGCCGGCATGATATTAAACACATCATTCATGAAGTGTCGGTTGGTTTATACAATTTGGGGTTGGCACCATATACCAGGGAAGGGCTGTAGCCCAATGGATAGTACTCTTGCCTGCCGGCTCGGTGGGCGTGTGTTTGGCATGGAGGCGGATGTGTATCGACCAGGGCTTGCAAGTCGGTCCTGTGGGCGTGGGTATGACACCGAGGCGGATGTATATCGACCAGGGCTTGCAAGCCGGTCCTGTGAGCGTGGGTATGACACCGAGGCGGATGTGAATCATTGACCAGGGCTTGCAAGCCGGTCAGGCTTAAGACTGGTACCAGGAAGTGTGGTTGGAAACAAAGGCAGTTGGCGTGACATCAAGCATATAATGCCCCTAGTGCCGACTGATGCATAGAAATATGGGGATATCATGCCTCTAGTGTCGACACATGCATAGAAATATGGGGATATCAGGCCCCTAGTGTCGACTGATGTATAGAAATATGGGGCTAGTGAGCCGCAAGTACACGTGGTTCTTTACATTTTATTTTCTAGAGTTGAGCTGAGTCTATATTCGACATTACTGCACTCGGGACATTCCCACACGTGCTCCATCCTCATCAGCAACAGCCAGAGAAGAGTCTCAATATTCCGGAGAGGTGGACAATGTGGGAGAATTGACCGACGGGACAGGGCTGTCCTATAAGGGCAGTGACACCGTTCTAAATGCTCCGGCCCTTAAGGAGGGAGGGAGAGAACGGGGTGTGGATCTCTGCTACATGGAGAATTATTAAGACCATGTATATACTATTGGATTTGGATTTTGTACCTGAGGCACGGTATATATCTGCGCTGGCTGGTAATAGGGACATGAACCAGGGAGATTGGCGTGACCAGGAAGGGGTCCAGGTGCTTCATCACAGGCCCTACTTCAGGGCCATTCTGCCTACCATTACTAATGATTCACTAACCCTATATGTCATGTAGAAGTTTTGCAGAGTAGCCCGACACCTCAGTGACGAGTGACCAGCCACCTTGGCCCAAGCTATACTCCAGTCCGGGGAAGATGAAGCGGGACATTTAGCAGCCTGTCAGGTCCTAGACCCAGTTCTTCTCTGGCACATGTGAGTGGCATATGAAGGGACCAGGACTCGCCTGGAAAGAGTCCATATGGCTGAGGAAGGTGGGGAGAGTGAACTCGCTCATGGTAAGCTTGGTTCTAGATACTTTCACTGAGTGTTGTCTTCCACAGGTTCTATCTTTTTGAGTGAAGTCTTATCAGTTGGTGACGGGTCCAGTGATTGGGACCAGGCAAGTGTGGTTAGCAGACCAAGAACCCTACTATGAATCCTACCATGTTTGTGTCACCAGAGTTTACTACCCTGGAGGTTGAGTCCGACTAACCCTTGGCCGTCGTCGATACCAAGTATGTTTACTGTGTCTATGATATCTGCTGACCGACTACACGCGGGGCAAGTACCTTTATGAAGTGATTGTGCCTTGTATCAGAACAATTGACAGATACACTACCAGCTAGAACCAGATTAAATTGACTTTGTGTGCCAGGCCATTTTGGCCTATGAATCCGCTGGAGTCTAGAGACTATCTCCAGCATCAACATTCCCCATCATCATCTGAGAAGTTGCTCTTATATTTATGACACTCTTTTGAACTTTATCAGAGAGGGCAACTCCGTGTTCATATTGTGGCCTCCTGCCAGATCTTGAACATTTCGTCATCTGTGTGGAACACTCATTTGGAGCATCACGGAGTAGGTTTTCCGGAACTAGTCCAGGTCGACCAACCATTATCCTTTCATCTGGGCGAAGACGAGAGCTGGATGGAAGACTATCTACATCTGGTGAGATCTAGTAACGGGATGACCTGTGGCGTCTACTCGAAGCCTTTCCAGTGATGACTGCTCCACCCTTAAGCTACTCCCAGGCTTGCTGTCTGGACTGTTCTATCGGTTAATAGGCCTATCTCATCATCATCATCCCCACCATCATCACCCTCATTTGTACAATACACATTTTTGTTTCCATATAGTTGCCAGAGTTGAGTGTTGAGTCAGGCATTCAGGACGGTGTGGGTGGGTAGTATCCCTTGGTTAGTTGAAGTGAGATAGGTATTCAGAGACCGGTGGGGTCACGTAGACTGGGTGTACCTAGTCCCAGGCAGATCACCTCCCGTTAGTAATGTGTGACATCACTTTCCCGTCTGGTCTTTCCTCGGAGTCCTGAGTGTGGACCATATCATCTGTAGCGCCATTCTCTCCAGGCCGTGTTGATTTGACTTTCTTTACAACCGTATATTCAGTATGGTCCAAGACAGGACAAAGGGCCCCACTTACGTAGGTACTGAGCGAATATGTTGCTACTCTACCCACCTATTCAGTAACCGTCATATCTGCCACCCCGAATACTTGTTGTCACAATTGTCTTCAGACCTTCTCTTCTTGAAATGTTTCCCCAGATGACATCTCTTTGAAGTGGGAGATCATCTTTTATTGCGAATATGGCCCTCACGGTACTCGTGTATTGGTATTCTTAGCCGTTCATTTAATTCTTAGAAATTTCTTTGCTGCCTATGTGATTCTTTGACTTTTCTTTACTGCCATGCGATATCTCGGGGTGTAGAATCAATTCCAACAATAACTGTATAAATAAACTCGGCTCGAAAGCAATAGCAGGTTAGAAGCCGAACAAACTAAAATGACGAAGTCCAGTCAGTTACCTTTTAACAGTTATGATGCCGTTTAATGTCGCAGCGTACAGGCTTGTCTCAACAATAAATAATAACTAAATGCTTACAGTACCTGTTCTGTCCAGGCTGGGCAGTAAGAATAATTTATTTAAGATTACTGATTGTTGCAAGCCATCCCTGTTCGAAGATCAACAATGTCCTTGTTCGTCCTCACGGAATCTTTCTGTCAATCCGCCAAGTGTCTTTCGTGCCGCTTCACAGACATCTAGTTTTCTGCGTCTGCCTGCTTGTTTATTCGTGGCTACGATAAGTGTTGCTTCTATAGACTGTCTCTTCCATTTCCAAGTATTCATTCAGCCACTGATGCGCCATCAAGCCAATATCTAGCCGACCTATGGTTGCAGAATTAACATGAGCTGCCGCCTTGATGAAACTCCCAAGTCAGTCTATTTGTTGTTATTGACATTGCCGTGTGACGATTCTGTGTAGTCGCGTCATCTCCTTCACTTTTCTTAACGTTGTGGTTCTGAGATTCTTTGATCTCTTTCATTTACGTCATTATGTCGCACCTGCTACTTGGCATTTACCGTCCATATGATTCTTGGAATATCTTTACCGTTTATGTGTTTCTTTGATGTTTCTTAGCCGTCCATGTGATTATTACAGTTTTCTTGACCGCCCATTTTACTTTTAGTCTTAGCATTTTGATAGTCATTAATGTTATTTTTTTTTGTCTTGGAATTTTCTTAGCCGTTCATGTGATTTTTAGACTTTCCTTAACGGCTAGATGATTCTTAGAACCTTACGATGAAACTAAATCTCCCTGGCAGCCATTTTGTGTCTAATCTTGATAATCTAGGTCCATGATTCACAAAAACACAAACCCCCAGATATTCTTGTATATTTATTTTGTCTTATTCACATTAATGGCGTGAAGATTCCAATGTAATCTACATTGTGGTCAGAAACGGAAAGTAAAATCGGTATTCCTATAATAAATATGCATGCGTGTCCACATTAAAGTTGTTGCCTTAATCAATATGTATCAACTGAGTTAATGATCTCCTTGTTCGTTTTTGGATCAACGAGAAACAATGGCGGTGCTTCCGTTTCCGATGTGTGCGGAAATACAATCACGTGTCTCTTCAAACAAATCAAATGTGTGAACACTGTGGGCAGAAAATGGGTCACGAGAATTGTAGTTCTTCTTAAACAACAAGCTACATTCATTTTCTCTACAGTTAGGGATTGATGGAGTTGTGGCTCAAAATCAAGAGAATATCTTGAAGATATACAGTAGTAAACTCTGACCAATCGATGCACTGCACAGCGTATCTTGAGCACACCAAGTACCGCACACTAGATCTTAAGCACACGAAGTACCGCACACTAGATCTTGACAAAACGGTAGGTGTTGAACAGACGTAGTACTAGACAGTACATGTTGAATAAACGCAGTACTAGGCAGCAGATTTGAATAAACACAATACTAGACAATAGATGTTGAACAAACGCATTAATATACAGTATATTTTGAACAGTACTAGACAAGAGAATATGAACAAACACAGTTATAGTCAAGAGAAATTATACAAACACATATGTTGAAGGTAAAAGGGGGAAAAAAACCCACACACAAACAGTACTAGACAAAAGGAGTTGAACAAACAAAGTACTGGACAAGAGAAGTTGAACAAACACAATAATATACAACATATGTTGAACAAACACAACACTAGACAATAGATGTTGAACAAACACAACACTAGACAACAGATGTTGAACAAGCACAACAATAGACAAGAGAAGTTGAACAAACACAACACTACACAACATATGTTGAACAAACACAATACTAGACAATATATGTTGAACAAACACAACACTAGACAAGAGAAGTTGAACAAACACAACACTACACAACAGATGTTGAACAAACACAATACTAGACAACAGATGTTGAACAAACACAACACTAGACAAGAGAAGTTGAACAAACACAACACTACACAACATATGTTGAACAAGCACAACACTATACAACATATGTTGAACAAACACAACACTATACAACATATGTTGAACAAACACAACACTAGACAACAGATGTTGAACAATAGTTGTGAAGCCTTCAGCCTCGCCTTCTGAAAGTCATGAGTTCGTTGTGGGACTGCGTGGCTGAGACCACGAGTACAGTTGTTGTGTAGACCACGAGTACAGTTGTTAAGTAGACCACGAGTACAGTTGTTGAGTAGACCACGAGTACAGTTGTTGAGTAGACCACGAGTACAGTTGTTGAGTAGACCACGAGTACAGTTGTTGTGTAGACCACGAGTACAGTTGTTGTGTAGACCACGAGTACAGTTGTTGAGTAGACCACGAGTACAGTTGTGTAGACCATGAGTACAGTTGTTGAGTAGACCACGAGTACAGTTGTTGTGTAGACCACGAGTAGAATTGTTGAGTAGACGACGAGTACAGCTGTGTAGACCACGAGTACAGTTGTTGAGTAGACCACGAGTACAGTTGTTGAGTAGACCACGAGTACAGTTGTTGTGTAGACAACCAGTACAGTTGTTGAGTAGACCACGAGTACAGTTGTTGTGTAGACCACGAGTACAGTTGTTGTGTAGACCACGAGTACAGTTGTTGAGTAGACCACGAGTACAGTTGTTAAGACCACGAGTACAGTTGTTGAGTAGACCACGAGTAGAGTTGTTGAGTAGAACACGAGTACAGTTGTTGGGTAGACCACGAGTACAGTTGTTGTGTAGACCACCTCTACATATGTTGACTATATCACGAGTACAGTTGTTGGGTAGACCACGAGTACAGTTGTTGAGTAGACCACGAGTACAGTTATTGAGTAGACCACGAGTACAGTTGTTGGGTAGACCACGAGTACAGTTGTTGAGTAGACCACGAGTACAGTTGTTGAGTAGAACACGAGTACAGTTGTTGGGTAGACCACGAGTACAGTTGTTTTGTAGACCACCAGTACATATGTTGACTATATCACGAGTACAGTTGTTGGGTAGACCACGAGTACAGTTGTTGAGTAGACCACGAGTACAATTGTTGAGTAGACCACGAGTACAGTTGTTGAGTAGACCACGAGTACAGTTATTGAGTAGACCACGAGTACAGTTGTTGGGTAGACCACGAGTACAGTTGTTGAGTAGACCACGAATACAGTTGTTGAGTAGAACACGAGTACAGTTGTTGGGTAGACCACGAGTACAGTTGTTTTGTAGACCACCAGTACATATGTTGACTATATCACGAGTACAGTTGTTGGGTAGATCACGAGTAGAGTTGTTGGGTAGACCACGAGTACAGTTGTTGGGTAGATCACGAGTACAGTTGTTGAGTAGACCACGAGTACAGTTGTTGTGTAGACCACCAGTACAGTTGTTGTGTAGACCACGAGTACAGTTGTTGGGTAGACCACGAGTACAGTTGTTGAGTAGACCACGAGTACAGTTGTTGAGTAGACCACGAGTACAGTTATTGAGTAGACCACGAGTACAGTTGTTGGGTAGACCACGAGTACAGTTATTGAGTAGACCACGAGTACAGTTGCTGAGTAGACCACGAGTACAGTTGTTGAGTAGACCACGAGTACAGTTGTTGGGTAGACCACGAGTACAGTTGTTGGGTAGACCACGAGTACAGTTGTTGGGTAGACCACGAGTACAGTTATTGAGTAGACCACGAGTACAGTTGCTGAGTAGACCACGAGTACAGTTGTTGAGTAGACCACGAGTACAGTTGTTGGGTAGACCACGAGTACAGTTATTGAGTAGACCACGAGTACAGTTGCTGAGTAGACCACGAGTACAGTTATTGAGTAGACCACGAGTACAGTTGTTGGGTAGACCACGAGTACAGTTATTGAGTAGACCACGAGTACAGTTGCTGAGTAGACCACGAGTACAGTTGCTGAGTAGACCACGAGTACAGTTGTTGAGTAGACCACGAGTACAGTTGTTGGGTAGACCACGAGTACAGTTATTGAGTAGACCACGAGTACAGTTGCTGAGTAGACCACGAGTACAGTTGCTGAGTAGACCACGAGTACAGTTGTTGAGTAGACCACGAGTACAGTTATTGAGTAGACCACGAGTACAGTTGCTGAGTAGACCACGAGTACAGTTGTTGAGTAGACCACGAGTACAGTTGTTGGGTAGACCACCAGTACAGTTGTTGTGTAGACCACGAGTACAGTTGTTGAGTAGACCACGAGTACAGTTGTTGAGTAGACCACGAGTACAGTTGTTGAGTAGACCACGAGTACAGTTGTTGTGTAGACCACCAGTACATATGTTGACTATATCACGAGTACAGTTGTTGAGTAGACCACGAGTACAGTTGTTGGGTAGACTACGAGTACAGTTGTTGGGTAGACCACGAGTACAGTTGTTGGGTAGACCACGAGCACAGTTGTTGTGTAGACCACGAGTACAGTTGTTGGGTAGACCACGAGTACATTTGTTGGGTAGACCATGAGTACAGTTGTTGAGTAGACCACGAGTACAGTTGTTGAGTAAACCACGAGTACAGTTGTTGGGTAGACCACGAGTACAGTTGTTGGGTAGACCACGAGTACAGTTGTTGAGTAGACCACGAGTAGAGTTGTTGAGTAGAACACGAGTACAGTTGTTGGGTAGACCACGAGTACAGTTGTTGTGTAGACCACCTCTACATATGTTGACTATATCACGAGTACAGTTGTTGGGTAGACCACGAGTACAGTTGTTGAGTAGACCACGAGTACAGTTATTGAGTAGACCACGAGTACAGTTGTTGGGTAGACCACGAGTACAGTTGTTGAGTAGACCACGAGTACAGTTGTTGAGTAGAACACGAGTACAGTTGTTGGGTAGACCACGAGTACAGTTGTTTTGTAGACCACCAGTACATATGTTGACTATATCACGAGTACAGTTGTTGGGTAGACCACGAGTACAGTTGTTGAGTAGACCACGAGTACAATTGTTGAGTAGACCACGAGTACAGTTGTTGAGTAGACCACGAGTACAGTTATTGAGTAGACCACGAGTACAGTTGTTGGGTAGACCACGAGTACAGTTGTTGAGTAGACCACGAATACAGTTGTTGAGTAGAACACGAGTACAGTTGTTGGGTAGACCACGAGTACAGTTGTTTTGTAGACCACCAGTACATATGTTGATTATATCACGAGTACAGTTGTTGGGTAGATCACGAGTAGAGTTGTTGGGTAGACCACGAGTACAGTTGTTGGGTAGATCACGAGTACAGTTGTTGAGTAGACCACGAGTACAGTTGTTGTGTAGACCACCAGTACAGTTGTTGTGTAGACCACGAGTACAGTTGTTGGGTAGACCACGAGTACAGTTGTTGAGTAGACCACGAGTACAGTTGTTGAGTAGACCACGAGTACAGTTATTGAGTAGACCACGAGTACAGTTGTTGGGTAGACCACGAGTACAGTTATTGAGTAGACCACGAGTACAGTTGCTGAGTAGACCACGAGTACAGTTGTTGAGTAGACCACGAGTACAGTTGTTGGGTAGACCACGAGTACAGTTGTTGGGTAGACCACGAGTACAGTTGTTGGGTAGACCACGAGTACAGTTATTGAGTAGACCACGAGTACAGTTGCTGAGTAGACCACGAGTACAGTTGTTGAGTAGACCACGAGTACAGTTGTTGGGTAGACCACGAGTACAGTTATTGAGTAGACCACGATTACAGTTGCTGAGTAGACCACGAGTACAGTTATTGAGTAGACCACGAGTACAGTTGTTGGGTAGACCACGAGTACAGTTATTGAGTAGACCACGAGTACAGTTGCTGAGTAGACCACGAGTACAGTTGCTGAGTAGACCACGAGTACAGTTGTTGAGTAGACCACGAGTACAGTTGTTGGGTAGACCACGAGTACAGTTATTGAGTAGACCACGAGTACAGTTGCTGAGTAGACCACGAGTACAGTTGCTGAGTAGACCACGAGTACAGTTGTTGAGTAGACCACGAGTACAGTTATTGAGTAGACCACGAGTACAGTTGCTGAGTAGACCACGAGTACAGTTGTTGAGTAGACCACGAGTACAGTTGTTGGGTAGACCACCAGTACAGTTGTTGTGTAGACCACGAGTACAGTTGTTGAGTAGACCACGAGTACAGTTGTTGAGTAGACCACGAGTACAGTTGTTGAGTAGACCACGAGTACAGTTGTTGTGTAGACCACCAGTACATATGTTGACTATATCACGAGTACAGTTGTTGTGTAGACCACGAGTACAGTTGTTGAGTAGACCACGAGTACAGTTGTTGAGTAGACCATGGAGTTAGTGTTTTGTAGGATGTTGACCGCTTGTTGTTGCGTGGAGAGAGACTGAGCCAGGTGAGGTAAGACCAGGTCCCATGAAATCAATCATCTCCTATTGCATGTGTGTTTGCTTTAAATGACCGGAGTTCTATGGCAGTATGAATGTTGAGTCCGGAGAGCAAAGACTGGGGTGTACTATAATCAGACAACAGATTTATAGAACACAGACTGAAGGTCTGCTAAAATACAGACAATAGATTTATAGAACACAGCCTGAAGGTCTGCTAAAATACAGACAATAGATTTATAGAACACAGCCTGAAGGTCTGGTAAAATACAGACAACAGATTTATAGAACACAGCCTGAAGGTCTGCTAAAATACAGACAACAGATTTATAGAACACAGCCTGAAGGTCTGCTAAAATACAGACAATAGATTTATAGAACACAGCCTGAAGGTCTGGTAAAATACAGACAACAGATTTATAGAACACAGCCTGAAGGTCTGCTAAAATACAGACAACAGATTTATAGAACACAGCCTGAAGGTCTGCTAAAATACAGACAACAGATTTATGGAACACAACCTGAAGGTCTGCTAAAATACAGACAAGAGATTTATAGAACACAGCTTGAAGGTCCGCTAAAATACAGACAACAGATTTATAGAACACAACCTGAAGGTCTGCTAAAATACAGACAACAGATTTATAGAACACAGTCTGAAGGTCTGCTAAAATACAGACAACAGATTTATAGACCACAGCCTGAAGGTCTGCTAAAATACAGACAACAGATTTATAGAACACAGCCTGAAGGTCTGCTAAAGTACAGACAACAGATTTAAAAGAATGTAGGAAGTCAGCGTGGCCGAATGGATAAGAACACATGTTCTTAAACATCCGGTGTGCTGATGCCGAGGTAACGGTTTCAACCGCTACACCAAACAGTTGGACTAAAATGTTGACCTGTCGTCCTTGACTTGGGGACGTAAATTACAAGTACCTCTGAAGTCGGTGTGCGTTCGCCTGATGGCGAAAGACACTGGTAATCGGGAAAGCTAATGCACTCGAAAAATTCAGTCCAGTGGTACTAGAAGAAGTGTGTGTAGACTACGGTTGAGTTCAAGGCGACCAGCGAACAAGAAATGCTCTGTTTATATCGGCGTCCGAGGCTTAAAGGTTAGTGAAAGCAGTTACACAATTCCCCCTACAGATTCCTCGACAGACCGGGTCGACAGATTGAAAGCAGGCGCAGGGGATATGGAAACATATCGCTTTGCGTTGACTGCAATAGAGTGAGGGTCGGCCGTTCAGAAAGCAATTGCAAATTAAACAAGAGCGTGGACCTGGTGATCATACCCAAGAGCAGGTTGATTTTATAGTCTATTTAACGTTCAGTAGTTTAAATATTGAGCACAACCCACTACTGGCAACGCCGATTGCATTCTGACATGAACCTAAGGCCTATCCACGTCAATATGGAAGCACTATACTCGAGTTTCGCCCCCATTTGAGCTCATCAGTAGTGCATATCCCTGACCGGATCCGGAAACAGTCCCGGATCACGCGTGTGAAGCGGGTGTGTAACCACGCGGCACACACTGGACACACCAAATTATCACAACAGAATACCACAACGCTACCCATCGTAGGCTATGCTCAAGATTGCCCAATCGCTGCGAAGTGGGTTGTGCTCAATATTTAAATTTCAAATCCCGAAACAACCACATAATCAGTTCAGTAGTTTGCCATTTCTTTCTTAACAAGAAGTCAATATTGAAGTGCAGCTGACAGATGTAGGGGTTGGTCCCACTTCCTCATCGTCAGCACAATAGAAGTTTAAGAATTAAGTAACGACCATCCTTTCTGCCACGCCGATTCCTTAAAATGAACGTAACGATTGCCTGCTAAATCACACACAGACAGGTGAAAGTAAAGTCCTGAAAAAGCGCATGTATCTAACCTTTTCAAAATGTTAAATAACCTCAGCAAGGCGGACTTAATTCTGCTACAGCTGCTCTAGTCCGATGTGTCCAGACAACCCGTGACATGCTCCACAAGAACACAAGTGGGCAAATGCAAGCCATATCATCACGGAGCATTAGGCAACAGCGGATAATTACAGCTGCAAGGGGTCTGCGTGTCCTGATCTATGCGCTGGCCCCGAGTCTTGTCAACATGCGCAATGATTTCTGGCTGGATACCTCCACGATTAAGGTCAAGGACCTTGTCTCCATGCCGACCTGATTGACATGTTGAAATGTGGTCTTGGTCAGTATTTCCATGATCAGTTCAGTTGAGTTGAGTTAAGAACCGACATCGCTGCACTCAGGACATTCCCATACGTGCTCCGTCCCCTCGTTCAACAGCCAGCGAAGAGTCATACTACTAATCGTTCCCACTGCTATCTGATTAAAAGTTCTCCTGGTCTTCCCTCTCAGTTTTGAGATTCTTCCAGAACCCCTGCCGATCCCCCGCAATCTCATTCTTTCCACATATGGGTTCTCAATCTGTTTCTCCGCCTTCTTCACCTGGTCCCACAAGCGCACGACCCCCCCCCCCCCCTTTATCCATAGGCAAATTGCCACCAAGAGGTGCATTCTCTGGTAGTCTATCAGCCTGTTCATTCCCTATGAGAGGAAATAGAGAAGAAGGGCAGAATGTCAGACGGGGATGCGTGCCCACTTCTTAACCCTTGGAAAATAAAGATTTACTTACTTACTTACTTACTTCCCCCATACCCCCGCATGGCCAGGGCAAAACATCCATACAATTCTCACAATCTGTGACCTCTGAAGCGACGAGAGCCATTCCACACGAAACATTCCTTTCTCCACCTTACTAAGCATACTCTTTGAATCCGTAATGAATACAACGTGTGTTGCAGTGGTCCCTTCTAACCACCGGAATGCCGCTGTTACTGCCTCCACCTCCATTCTCATGCTGGAGGTCGTAGTCTCATATGCCAGACTCTTCTTTTTCAAGAATCGTCCATTAGCCTTTGCAATAAAGCCCCAGTGGTCTGTTTCTCACCACTGACCTCTGACCTGACCGATGGGTCAATGGTGAGAATTATTTCCATGATCAAAGAGACTCAATGGAATTTGTGGTCAATCTCACGCCGGAGGGGCCACCTGCCTGTACATTTACCTGTAATGGTGGTAAGTTATCCAGATAAACAGTTGCAATTATTTTGGGAATATGGAGATTAGCATGGCCGAATGGATAAGAATGCGTGTTCATAAACACCCGGTGTGCTAATGCCGAGGTAAGGGGTTCAACCCCTTCACCGGACAGTTAAATTAAATTGTTGACCTATCGGCCTTGACTTGGGGACGTAAATTAAAAATACCTCTGAAGTCGGAGTGGGTTCGGCTAATGGCGAGGGGCACTGGTAATAAGGAAAGCTAATCCACACGCAAAATTCAGTCCAGCACTACAATAGTTAGTGCGTTTGGACTACGCTTGATTGCAAAGAAAGCGAACTCAAAAAAAAGAAAGAAGAAAAAACAAATACAAATTCTGAATATCTTTCAGTGGGCATAACGAACTCCTTATACGAATAATATTGGTGTCTATATACTTAGTATTTCAACCAATATATTATTAATTTATTTATTGCATCCCTCTGCAGTATGCACCTAACGAGATGCAGCGAAATATGCCAGGTAGTCATTGTGCACTGCATTATTTGTGTCTTGATGATCCACATTCACTATAGGAAAACGTTATTTTGAAATCTTTCTGCATCAGTTGAATAAGACATAGTTGGCACGGCTGGAATAGCGGTAGATCCACGCCTTCCTGCACCAGTTGTATAAGACTTAGTTGACACGGCCGTGGCCAGCACACTTTCCTGCATCAGTTGTATAAGACTTAGTTGACACGGCCGTGGCCAGCACACCTTCCTGCATCAGGTGAATAAGACTTAGCTGGCAAGACTGGAGCAGCGGTAGAGCTGTGGCCTCACCTTCCTGTGGTCCCAGTGGTCATGTGTTCGAATCCCAGAGTACCAGTGATGATGTTGCAGGCTACCAGGGCGACCCAGCCTACAGGTAGTACCGGGATATGTTCTGCGCAGTCAAGGCCTCCATCGAGTGCCATTTGTGTGTACAAGTTTGGGGTTAGCACCATACACCCAATACATTTCAAGCGGCAGAAAAGGTCCTTTAATAGTTGATCTCATGATCATATAGCTCTGAATCTAACGTAGATCTGAACCCTGGATCATCAGACAGAAGGCACTATATACTGGACATTAATGGCTCTCGTGGGAATAATAACTACACGCAATACAATTGATGTAAACAAGAAGAGCACACACAAGCGTTATTTCTATATTCCTGATATTACATTTTCCACAGTGGTTGCCTAATGTGGATGGGAGCTTGTATCGTGTGGTTTCCAAATATATAGTGAGTGGCACCTTGCAGTCTTGACAGACCAAAGTATGTGAGTGGAATGTGGCCAGTATTCCATCGCAATGCCTGGGCAGAGCTTCTGAGATCATGTGATGCCCAAACGACATGTTCCCTCTCTCGGCCTAGTCTTGTGTATTCCAGAGGAATGGGTAACCAATACGTCTGGCACAAGGTAGGCTGCAGACGCTGGCGGCTCAGCGTCAAACCTCCGAGACCTCACCACCACGAGCCGGTGGCGAGTGGTTGCCAGACCCTGGAATCCAAGGGACCCGGCTTAGAGGCGTTCAGCCAAGTCCCAAAGGTGAGGGCCTCGTACGCGCCTGGACCATAGGAAGCGTACATCTGTCAAACAGAAGTGACCGGACCTGTGTAAAGCGTGTACTACCGTCAGACTCCCCGCCTGGATCACCACAATTATTCTGACACGACAGTGTGGAGGATGGGCCTCGCAGTTCTTACAGGAGCTGACCACCACAATTATTTTTAATGACCTTCTGGAAGATGTGCCTAACAGTTCTCAAAGCAGTTGATCACCACAATAATTCGGACACGACAGTGTGGAGGATGTGCTCAGCGGTTCTCTACGGAATGAATCGTCAAAATGGCTCGGACATGAGATAATATGAGGTGTGTCCAGTGATTCCCAAATGTGTGCAGCACGACACTGGCTCGGGCACGAGGTAATATGAGGTGTGTCCAGTGGTTCCCCAAAGGAGTGGCTCACATGTCTTATATTAACATAGGGCACTAAGAGGTGTGTCCAGGGATCCCTTCAGGTGCTAATGGCCACGCTGGCGCAGGCATGAGGCAGTGGGATCTGTGTTCAGCAAGTTTACAAGACAGCCAACGATTAAGGCAAGCTAAGATATTCATAAAGTACAGCAGTTTGTGTTAGATAAGAAGTTTAGATAAAGTGTGTTATATCAGCAGATGTAGATCAGATAAAAGTAGTCATGTTCACGGAGATAAAAGTAGATGAAAGATAGACAAAACTTGTAATGTTCATGGAGATAAAACCATATATAGAACAGATACAAACAAGTAGTTATGTTCCCGGAGATACAACCAGATGAAGAACAGATAGAAGTGGTGATGTTCATGGAGATAAAAACAGATGTAAAACAGAAAAAAAGTAGAAATGTTCACGAAGATAAAAGCAGGTGTAGAATAGTTAAAAGTGGTAATGTTCACATAGATAAAAAAAAAGATATAAGTTAGATTAAAGAATTATTGTTCGCAGAGATCACAGCAGATGTAAAATAGATAAAATAGTAATGATGTTCATGAAGATAAAAGCAGATTTAAGATAGATACAATTTATACTGTTCACGGAGATAACAGCAGACGTAGGACTGATAAAAGTAGTGAATTCACGAAGATAAAAGCAGATATACGATAGATAAAAGTATTGATGTTCACAGAGATAAAGGCAGATATACGATAGATAAAAGTATTGATGTTCACAGAGATAAAGGCAACATTAAGATAGAGAACAGTAGTGATGTGGATTGAGATAAAAACAACTGTAAATTTGGTTAAAGTTTTAAAAAAAAAAAGGATTGGAACGAAATAAGAAAAGAAGGAAGACAACTTAGGAATGATAAGAAGAATAAATATGCCAATAATATAAGATCAGAAGAAACAGTGTGTACACGACAATGTGTGGACGCATTCCCCAAGACAACAATAATAATTATGAGTGACACTTGCCATATATTAGACATTGTAAAAAGAATATTGCAGAAAAAAAAGAAGTTATAATTACGCGCCCTTTAAATTATGATATTTTTTGCTATTTTGTATCAGGTTCTACCCGAGAATGATTTCCAAGTGCAATCTGTCCGGATGATATCCAAAATACACTTTTTTTTTTAGTGTGACCGGAAATTGCATGCAGCCATCATTTTCAAGAACGGGAACTCTAAGGTATTATCAAGTGCGCATGTCTAAGCGTACTCCAGGTTTCGTGTGACTCTTTATGTTATTTTTAGCTGTTCAGCGCGTGGGTGGAGAGAAACAATCGAAGACATGTTAAAAGGACAAAGCTTTATCAATGACACTCTGAAGAGAGATCATTTTGCCAGAATGCAAACTCAAAGCAAGAATTAGATGTTACAATTTTGTTAAGAAAATTATACAAAGGAAAAGGAAATTGCTGAAAATAAAAATGTATTTGGGAACGAGTGCAGGGGGGTTAAGGCACAATGATAACTTGCCAGAAATAAAGATACCATTGTTTCACATTGTCAATATCTTGTGTGTAGAATATGAAGCATAAGTACAGATTTGCTTTTACTTATATAGCTCTTTCTAATAGTGTATTGAGGATATATATATATATATATATATATATATATATATATATATATATATATATATATATATATATATATACATATTATTGTTTGCTGCCTCTACAAATCGATATCGCTCATCAATAATTTATGGTTTAATTTTGTTTCACTAATCACACTATCTGACTTCCGGTTCATATGGAGGATAGGCGGTTGAGCTATTAAGGCCTCTGGAGTGTTTATGCTTGTGGCTACGGTTTGCTTGCACATTTCCTCATGTTGGACTGGTGATGCATGGTTCCGTCGCCCAGCTACTGAGTTAAGTGCTTGTGAGCTGTGGGTTTCATGTGGAGTGCTATTAAATCTGTTCGCAGTTGTTAATATCGTGAACTGCATGTTCAGAAAAAATGGCGGCCGGCGATGTTGATGAGCTAACTGCGTTTGCCTTATGCAGTAATATATGGCGGCTGGTTTTCTAATGACTGTCGCTTACATCGATGATAAACTATTTTTCGTAAAGGACTTTTATGTTGGCATTCTGGTAGCGGCACTATGCACAGTATACCAGTGTGGGCTGTTGGTTTGTCGATACTCCTGTCTGTTCCACTCTTCATATTGGGCAGTGAGGAGCATTTTGTGTCATATTCATTTGTACGGGAATGGAGCATTGAGAGGTGACCCTTTGCCATGAAGTTGAAACCATGAATAACTAACTAACTAAACACACTTTCTGAGATTGTGCAAAATTCTTTCAATGTCCAAGCGTTCTGTTGATCCAACATTATGCCAACTCCACGTTTGTATTCTTTCCCTCCTGAGTATATATTGTATTTTTCTCAATATTTTTTTTCGCTGCACCTGGTCATCGCATTTCACTAACACTTAATATATTCATATCCATTTTCCCCATTTAGGAGTAGTAGTAGTTGTTGTTGTTTTTGTTGTTGTTGTTGTAGTAATAGTAATAGTAGTCGTAGTCGTCGTCGTCGTCGTCGTCGTCGTCGTAGTAGTAGTAGTAGTAGTAGTAGTAGTAGTAGTAGTAGTAGTAGCAGTAGCAGTAGTAGTAGTAGTAGTAGTAGTAGTAGTAGTAGTAGTAGTAGTAGTAGTAGTCACATTAGTTGATCTTGCAATAGCAGCAGTGGTTGTGGTAATTGATTTATGGACTAGAGATGTATGAATTGCGATAGAAAATGTTCTAATCAGGAGACAAAGCTGGCCTTAATGAATAATATATATATATATATATATATATATATATATATATATATATATATATATATATATATATATATATATATATATTACAACGAAAGCAGACGAAGCCTTGTTACAAACCTTTGAGAACAAAATTTTAAGACGCATCTTTGGACCCATTAGGGATACACAAAGTGGAGAGTGGAAAAGAAGAAGTAACAAAGACATTTATGATCTGTTTAAGTCCCCGCTAATCACTGGTATCATGAAGGCTAATAGACTACAATGGCTGGGGCATATAGAAAGAATGGAAGATAATAGGGAAACAAAACTCGCTTACACTCAGGAAATAAATGACCGTAGACCCCGAGGTAGACCAAGAAGGCGGTGGAGAGATAATACATATACAGATCTACAAGCACTTGGAATCAACGACTGGCAAGAGAAGGTCCACCAGAGAGACGAATGGAGACGGATTGTATCTGCAGCAAAGAACCTCAATGGCTCGGAACACTGAAGAAGAAGAATATATATATATATATATATATATATATATATATATATATATATATATATATATATATATATATATATATATATATATATATATATATATAAAATGGGTTGAAAAACGGAGGACCAACAAGAAGAACAACAAAAATGAGGAGGAGAGTGAGGAGGAGTATGCTATGGTGGTGTTGAAAGACAAAATAGGATGATCTTGAGGAGAAGATATTGATTATGCGCGAAGTGGTACGAAGATATGGAAGATAAACATACATAATAAACATGGACATTTGATTTCATGTCTTGCCAATCGCCTCATCCCTCAACCCCATCCCCTAGTGAAAACACGACACCCAAAAGGGAAATGCCCCAGAAAAAAAGCATATTTGAAATGTCGTAAATCCAGCTTTATTTATGGCAAGCCTGACACGTGACCCGGGGGCCGTTAGATTGCACGGGTGTAGTGCCTCAAAATGGCGCTTAGAAGCCATGTGGGATGGAATTATACAGGTTCATGATTTGTGAGAAAATT
The DNA here is from genome assembly GCA_963921405.1 of Cepaea hortensis. Taxonomy (NCBI): domain Eukaryota; kingdom Metazoa; phylum Mollusca; class Gastropoda; order Stylommatophora; family Helicidae; genus Cepaea; species Cepaea hortensis. The sequence goes on from OY992886.1 coordinate 109,173,543, forward strand.
GGCCACGAAAATAGATCCAAGAACATTCCAGATGTGTCCCCTGGCGACTCACATTCTGAGATGTTGTTGTGATGTTTAGCGGGCTTCGGACGTTGGCTTAGGGCTGTTTGTTGTCATGGTTGGTTGGTTGGGTGGGTGTTTGGCTGGTTGGTTGGATAAATGTTTGGTTGAATTGTAGAATGAATGTTTGGCTGGATGGTTAGTTTGTTCAATTGTTGGTGGTTGGTTGGATGACAGGATAGTTAGTTTGATAGATGGTTGGTTGGTTGGTTGATGGGATGTATGGTTGGTTGATTAGATGGATGGTTGGTTGTTTGATTAGTTGATTTGTTTTTTGTTTTTTGATAGTTGGTTAGATGGTTGGTTGGATGAATAACTGGAATGATGGTTGGGCGGTTGATATTAAGATAGTTGGTTGGATGTATGGTTGATTGGATGGATGGTTAGTTGAATGTATGAGTGATTGATAAAATTATTGGTTAGTTTGTTATATGGTTGTATGGATGGGTGGATAATTGGATCGATGTGTGATTGCTAAGATGGCTACTTGAGTAGCTGGTTAGGCCATTTGTTGGATAGTTGATTGGTTGTGAATTATTTGGAAGACTTAGTGTTATCCTTTAAGTCCAGTGCATTGACATTAAGTACGCATGGGCACCAAAAAAGGGTCACGTCTATCAGAATGAGGTTTGAGAAGAGGCTTGTATCCCGATCCAGAACTGAAAGTATCATCTCCAATTGGAAGCGTTTAACTGATTAAATCCCATGGGATTTATTAATCATCTTGGGACGCAGTGTTGTTTCCAAGGCACCAGGGCCAGGTTTTATACTGGCCAAGACCTACTGACACGTCTTAGTCGTGCGTTCCGGGCTAACATAGTAGGATCGCTGATTCTTCCGAAGTCGGAGAGTATCTGCCTGCACGGCGAGGAACCGCCAGTCTGCACACCAATAAGCCAGACATGGGACAACGGATACCCCCCCAAACCTCAGGTCCTGTATGACATCACACTGATGTTGGACAACAGGATGTCTTCATCCGACATACAGGACTTCACGCTGTAGTCCACAGACAGCAAACGCAAGCAAGCAAGCATTAATCGCCTTAAGTGAATCCCTCATATATCCCAGCTACAGAAACAAAGATTATTAAGTGACTTCTCCTACCTCCCATGGGATTTTATCGGCGAAATGTTGTGTTATAATACAAAACAGAAAAAAAAGAAAGAAAATACAACATGTTAGCTACTATATAAACAATTTTAAATTAATAACTGTGTCACAACTGGATTTAGACAAGGAAGAGGAACAAAAGATAACATTCTCAATATGCGTTTAATAATAGAGAAGTGCAGAGAATTTAATATAAACCTATTCTCATGTTTTGTGGATTATTCAAAGGCGATTGACTGTGTACAACATCAGAAACTTTGGTAAATCATGAGGAATATGGGCTTCCCACCACATGTAATACAACTCATAAGAATGCTCTATGTAGACCAACAAGCAGCAGTTAGAATAGACGGCGAGACATCAGACTGGTTTCTCCCCCGATGTGTCTCCACCTTGCCGTGGTGGGGGAGCTTGCGTGTCCCATTGACCCCATCTGCTTGCCGATGGATGAAAACTACATATCGGACAGCTTATGGGATTGGGGCCAGACTAAAAGAGACACAACCTGAACCTGCTGCTCTGCAGGTAGACTGAGGATAGCAGTCAAAAGCTAAAATCAGGCTTACGAAGGCAGAAATTCTTGGTCCGGACAATACCCTAAGGCTCTCTGTCGAGGATTTAGGCTGAACGCCTCTAAGCCACAAACCCTCGGATGTGAGAGCCGGGCCGATATCCACCTACCGAAAAATAGAGGTGAGATACTGAGCACGCTACATACATGCCCAGTTCTGATACTTGTTCGAAGGCTCTCAGCTGGGGGATATGAGGGATTCCCGGATGAGAGGGCCTGGCCGTTTCTCGTTCACTGCTGCACGGAGGTAAGGTGCTGAGCCGGCAGCACATGTAGCCTTCCTCGTGAGCAAGTACTAAAAAGGCAGAAAGTGCCCCAGTCGAATGAAATGGTTACGAAAACTGTCTGTATCTAACTCATAGAGAGTATAGAAAAAAGTGAAAAAAAACGTCAAAATAACTCGAAATGGAACGCACGGCTAGCGAATCCATTGCGTGGTCCGAAGTCAAAAGCAAAAGCTTACCGAGTAGCCTGACCGTTCCTGATGTGTGCTTGAGCGACCAGTGGCAAGCGAGATGCCCAACACAGGACGTGGCAACTCCTCGGGTGAGCCCAGTCTCAGAGCAATATGTGCCGGCTCTGCAATTATGGAAGCCTCCTTGGATAGTGAGGGAATGCCCATGGTCTGCCCCTGCCTTCCCTTGAGGGTTGACCGTGATGTCGTTGATGGTTTTATCTTGACCAGCTGAGATGTGGGCGACATCACAACAATAAGTCTAGCGTGCCTCGAAACCCGAGGAAGGCTAACCTCATTAAAAAATGCCCGCTGAAGTCGGAAGTGCCGTCCTACGGGTGGCAAACTAAAAATTGGCACTACGCATTTACATCCGAGTGAAATGTCTCGTCCGAATGTCTCTCGTGCTAGGAACAGCTCTGACTACCTAGTTTCCGAATGACGCTCTTGTTCGGAACAACGCTGACTAGGTAGTTTTCCGAATGTCCTCCGTGCCCGGAACAGCTCTGACGGGCACAAGAACCAGCACATGTCCGAAAACTCGCTGAGTGGATACCGCCTGCAGACCTGTCTGGTATGTGCGGGAACGGGCCGGGGCGAACGAAATGCCCAACATATTGAAGTGAGGAATTAAAGCAGCCATGAGCAGGCCGTGACGATTCCCTCGGTGAGCCCAGCACCAGAGCGTTATGTGTCGGCTCTGCAATTATGGAAGCCTCCCTGGATGGCGGAAAATGCTATGGACTGTCCCTGCCTTCATTTGAGGGATAACCGTGAAGTCTTCAACTGTTCCAACTTGACCAGCTGGGAGGTGGACGGTATCACAAAAGTGAGAGTCTCCCAGGAATGCTATCTTGGTCAAAAATGCACTCTAAAAGTCGGATGTGTTGGCCTAAGGGTTCGACCCAAGGGTGCCTAACGAGACACACCGCAATAACATCTGAAAAAACACTCCCGATGAACGCAAAGAAGAAGAAGACTGGTTTGACACCAAGCAAGGAGTCCGTCAGGGATGTGTGCTGTCCCCCTATTTGTTTAATCTCTACGCCGAAGATATAATGAGAAATGTAAGAGATGATATAAACAGGGAGCTATATGATGCCCTAAATATCGGTGGTCATGACATACCAGAGATTCGGTATGCTGATGATACAGTATTGCTATCCACAACACAGACTGGAATAGAAAACCTAATAGCCTCAGCCCAATTGAATAGTGAAAATCACAACTTATATCTTAACATAGCAAAAACAAGGATAATGCATACAGATAAAACCACTATCGAGAAAGAAATATATGTTAATGAGGAGAAATTGGAGGTGGTGGAAAATTTTGAATATTTTGGGTCATTGATTACCAACAACGGTGACACAATGAAAGAAATTAAACGACGACTATCAATTGCTCTTCAAAGACTAAAACAACTGAATAAATTATGGAGTGGGACAGACAGAACTATACAAATTTGATTTTTAATAGCATGCATCTTTCCCATTGCAACATACGCCTGTGAGACCTGGACACTTATTAAACAAGCTGAACTGTATGGTGTCTTTGCGTTCATGGCAAACTTTAACACGTCTCTGTGTCGTTGCAGGTACGGACAGCCCAAGTATCTTGCTCCATGCTTGCTCAGGCAGGTGGCGCACTTTCGTTTGTTGTTGGGTGCTCACAAGTCCGTGTCCAACTTGGCCAGCGGACACTCCTTGAAGGCGTGGTAATTGGCGCAGCACCGGCAGATTTCCGTCTTACTGCGACATGCTGCTCTGCTGTGTCCGGCCCTCTGATATCTGGAACACTGGGTGATCCTTGGGCTGAATCTATCTGGCTGCTGTATTCTCTTGTTGATTGATACTGTGATCGGCATCTCGCTGCCCTCTGTCGTCTCCACCGCCAAGGTTGTGGGGATCTTGGAGTAGGTGAGGAGTCGCTCCGCCTTCAAGAATCGGGTGTGGAGATTATCTTGTGGTGGAAATATCCACTTGGATACACTTGATAACCCACTTGCCTGTCGGTGAGTCGGTGTTTCCTACTCTAGTGTTTTTCTACTCCCTTTGCTTCTCAGTAGGTTTGGCTCTTGTCTTTGGAGGGCTGTCGATCTTCTCCCTCGTGGTGGCTTCAGTAGTGGCTGTAGTTTCAGGTTCTTTGTTACAGCTCGCAGGCAGACTCTCCACGTTCTTCTTCTTGTCGGCTCCCACGCTGCACATCTTGGATACCGCGTGTCTTTTGTTGTTCTTGCAACGTGACATTTTCCTCCCCCGTATCAGGCTTCTTGAATTGTTCAGGTTACTTGTTTGATAGCACTCGCAGTTGCAAATGACGTGACCACAAACGCACAAAAAGATGACGACGACGAGCTGAATATTGAAGAAGGTTGGCTATTATAGACGATAAAACAAAGAAAAATGAAATATTTTGGTCACTTGAAACGTCACGAAAGTTTGGAGAGAACAATAATTGAGGGGTATATGCCTGGGAAGAGAGGAAGGGGAAGGCCAAATAGAAGATGGGTGCAGGATGTGGCGGATGATCTCCAGATGGGTGTATCAGACGCGGGACATCTAGCTTATGATCGAGAGATTTTCAGAAAGGTTGTTATGGGAGCGAGGTTCTGCAAAGGACATGCTACTGAATGAATGAATGAACTGTGTCACGCCCCTACTTCCCATTTTCCACTATTCATTTTTGTTCAGTCTAAACTTTACATTTTGTTTGGTTTAAACTTTACATTTTATTTTGTCTAAACTTTATATTTTGTTTGGCACTGACTCAGTTAACTGAAATCTCCTTTCTTTGTTTCCAAGATTAGAATCAAGCGCCGTGTGCAAGTCCGGTAATGAACAACAAACAGAAAGACATGTTAGTCAGTTTGAAATCACCGTGGTAGACAATCGACATTACTGTGCGAACATGTGTATTTTTCAGCTTCAATGGGTTATCTAGTTATTTCACTTATGTTGTGTGAATTCTGAAGTATGTACCTGATGAGATGGAGCGAAATATGCCAGGCAATAAATCGTGCAATCTATTGTGTGTGTCTTCGTTATTCAAATAGCAAATATAAACTGATACAGCAAGCCCGGTACTGCAATGAATGAAGTAACGAAACCGAGAAGTAGAATCAATAATCTTTATCAACATAGCCAAAAATAGTGACAAAATGGACGTTGCAATTAAAGCCTTCGTCAGTACTCACACAAAAATATACGCTGATACAACTGTATATGAAACTTCCTATCTGGAGAGAGAAATATTCGGATGTAAACATGTCCATGCATCATCGCAGCACATACGGACCGGTTGAGTTGAAATCTATGTTGGTATATGTTTCCTGCATATATATATATATATATATATATATATATATATATATATATATATATTGTGGAAAGAGAGATAGATGAGGACAGCGAGAGAACATTTTTGACAGTCTTGTGTTATTGTGCGCGAGGAGTTGGGGGGGGGGGGGGAGGATGAGGGGGTGGGGAGAGTTAGCACTCGAACTGAAATGATACATGCCGCTGGATATGGCAAAATGTAGTGAAGCACGATTGCCCACGCCAGTCCTGAAGGCACTTGATGATGGTACAAGTAGACGTAATGATGGTAGTAGTAATATAGTAGTAGTAGTAGTAGTAGTAGTAGTAGTAGTAGTAGTAGTAGTAGTAGTAGTAGTAGTAGTAATAGTAGTAGTAGTAGTAGTAGTAGTAGTAGTAGTAGTAGTAGTAGTAGTAGTAGTAGTAGCAGCAGTAGTAGTAGTTAGTGTTCTTGTTCTAGTTGCCGATTTAATTGTACTATTCCAACCATGTAACTCATTAAGCCCAAATCATTATTGGGGTAATTCGAATTTTCCCTCTCATTTCTCATGTCCTGGCGGAAATGTAGCTCATTCTCCTGTTGCATTCAATATCCCATGAATTAGTGTATGGGTGACTGCTACATTAGAGATCAAAGCTACGTCTCTGACACTGCATTTCGGCATTACTCGACTTCATTTCGTGTCTTAACAGCACAATGAGCATCTCTGAGGTCGCATAGCCAGGCAAAAACATCATAGTTACCTAAGTCTTGGGGAAACCTTCGTGTGTGCCACCAGCCATCATACTGGGTTCGGGATACCTTCGTGCGTGCCGCCAGCCATCATACTGGGTTCTCAGTCTCGCCAATCTTCCACTGATCGCAATGGCTCTCTGACGTTTCTTTATTTGCGTTCGCCCGCTTTGAACTCAAGCGTAGTCCACACACGTGCTACTATTTCTAGAGCACTGAACTGATTTTTTGCGTGTGGATTAGCTTTCCCTATTACCAGTGTCCCTCGCCGTCCGGCAAACCCAATCTGACTTCTGAGGTACTTGAAATTTACGTTCACAAGTCAAGGACGAGAAGTCGAAATGTTAGTTTAACTGGCCCATATATGAGTTAAACCGGCTACCTCGACATCAGCACACGGGAAATTTAAGAGCGAGCGCTCTTATCCATTGGCTGTGCTGGCCTGTCTCTGCAGATGTGAAGTTCGAGCATCAGATTGGGGGGGGGGGAATCTACACTAATCTTACTCCGATAGATGCGACCCCTTGTCCAGGCTCTGGCGACCTGGACCCAACGGACTAAATAATGAACACTGGCAGTCGTGCAGGCGATTCACAACCAACTCTAAGAAAGACGGCACACTGAAGAACAGCACCGGAGTGCTCATAATATGTTACCCACACTCTTCACAGGACTGCATACGTTATATATGTATTGTTGCTATTTCTAAACATAAAATAAAACGAAGTAGTGCAGCCGTACAGAACACATTTACTGAAAACAGAGAACGTTGCGGTGACTAGCCTTCATCAGCAGACAAAAACACAAAATACAACGTATGTGTGGGGAAGACACTACGGGACTACATTGTGGCACGAGAACGGGATGAGAAGAATGGAAAGATGTAATAATGAGAACAATGAAAAGAACATGAACAAATGAACACAAGCTTCACAGCCAGAGATTCTGAGATAAATAGCACAATTTGTTCATTTTTTTCATGTAAAATGAATAACAATTTCAGTCTCGCTTTCTGAGAGAAGTGGCACATTTTGTTTATTATTTCATTTCATATTCGTGTGTGTATTTTATGTTTTGTGAATATGCTTGCTGATGAGGGCTAATCGCCGCAACGTCCAATGTTGTCCGTGACTGTGTTCTGTAAAGCTGCATTATTCCGTGTTATTGTACATTGTTTACATTTGCACAGCTTTACACCGCATATCCACTAATTGTATTTATTACTATCTCTACTATCACAGTCTATCTTGGACATATAATAACAGATGATGGCAGAAGTGAAATAGGAAAAAAATAAAAAAAAAAGAATGGCCAGAAATGCTTTCAATGACATGAAATCAATATTAACATCTAGAGAGATTAACAATGCATTAAAAATGAGAATTATCAAATGTTACGTATATTCAACGCTACTGTATGGCGCGGAATACTGGACATTGAACAAGCAACTAGAAAGTCGCATAGAAGCCCTAGAGATGTGGATATACAGACGAATAGGTCGTATTTCATGGAAACAAAAACAATCAAATGCAGAGGTTCTAGAAAAACTGGGAATGAAGAGAGAGTTGATGACAGAAATAAAGAGAGGCAAGTTAAATATTTCGGCCATGTTAAAAGACATGATACTCTTATAAAAACCATACTGGAAGACAAGGTTGAGCGCAAGCGAGCAAGAGGTAGACAACGATACAAGTGGGAAGATAACATCAAGAGATGGACGAGCATCATCCTGACAGAATGTACAGTAAAGGCGAGAGACAGTGTTACAGATCCATTGCAGCCAACCTTCATTGTGGAGACGGCACCTGGTTGATTGATTGACTATCACAGTCAGCGGTTGCGCTGGTGTAATGGTTAAGACGTCACGGAGACAATAACCTGAGCGCGGTGGGACGAAAGTTCAATTTCAGCTGTCGGTAATCGCTTTGGGGCCACATTAAAACCCACTCCCATATCTCTTTTAGAATGACTAATCACTTGCAGATCATGTGGGAGTGTACCGATTCAGACTCGGTATATAAATAACCAACAATGATTTCATCAAGCTATTGCGATGCATTAGCGTGTTTTCATTGTCCTGACATTTGCACCATCAGGTTCTGAAGGTGATGATTAGCCACACCTTGATGCCAGGAATAGAACACAATCATAGATGAGCATCGGTTCTACGACACCTGATTATCGCTGGCCTGGTGGTTACAGCTCTCTCTCTCTCTCTCTCTCTCTCTCTCTCTCTCTCTCTCTCTCTCTCTCTCTCTCTCTCTCTCTCTCTCTCCTAGGAGTGAGTTTATAGTTGTAAGTATATGTGTATGCGAGGGAGTATATATGTGTGTGCTACTGAGTGGGTGCGTAACTGTGGGAGTTTTTTTTTGTAATTGATGTAAGTGTATGTGCAGGATTGTATCTGTGTATTTATGTATGTACGTGTATTTGCTAGTCTGGCTGTCTGCTTGTCTGTTACATAACATGGTAATAAGCATTGTTTATATCTATACATATATTTTTAATGTTGCATATCTCTTGCAGGACGTTGCAGTCAACACCGGCATTTTTCAGCTGCTGTTGATGTACTAGGCAAATTTTACGTTCAGTAGTTTGTATAACACAACGCGACACGGTCTGCTGTACAAATCGGTCGTGGCTGCGTTTCGAACGCCTGGTAAGCGGCTCACTAACCGCTATCGCAAGCCTTTACAACAGTGGTTCTCAACCTTTTTTTTGCCCATGCCCCCCTTTACTATATGTTCAGAACGTCATTGCCCCGCTTTTGAATTTCCTCCCTATAAATCCCCCCCCCCCCACCCTTACAGAGTATATATAAAAATGGAAGCTAAATCTAATAAGACATACTAGAACAAGTCTTGACATCTACATAAAACGAGATTTGCGGGTCTACTTACGTTATACAACGATTTTCATTAGGGTGAGAAGTACAGAACATTAAAATTTAGAGGGAAAAACAATATCAAGTAACTGGTTCTTGTATTAATGCGATCTTGTAATAATCTTAACCCCCCCCCCCCCCCCTGGAAACAATAAAATTCCCCCGTGGGGGGGGGGAATTCCCCACCGGTTGAGAACCACTGCTTTACAACATCCATTTGACAAAGTTTCTTTTTCCTTTGTGAACGTATCATGCACTATTGATGAACGAAAGATGAGTGATTGGAAGGGCCGAATGTAAGACGGGTGCGTGCCCAGTTTGTGACCCTTTGAAAATAAAGTCCGTTCGTTCGTTCGTTCGTTCTCTCTCTCTCTCTCTCTCTCTCTCTCTCTCTCTCTCTCTCTCTCTCTCTCTCGCTCTCGCTCTCTCTCTCTCTCTCTCTCTCTCTCTCTCTCTCTCTCTCTCTCGTTCGTCATTAATTGATATGTGACAACCAGGCATGCACAATTCATGACACAAACTGGAGTGTGGAGATATTAGATTCCACTGATTTATGGATATTTCCACAGCTTCAACAGTTTCCACTTGTCTATCATTGGTTCATAAGTAAATTATTGACACTGGTATATCAGGCATGTGTTTAAGCGATACTAAGCGACCAGACACTTGTTAGGTCAGTCACAGTTTGACCATGTTGCTTCCGCTGGATAATGGCTTTGCTTTGTTGTTTCTTTTCTTTAATTCCACGCTCACGACTGCCCTTACTGACCCATCCTTATACTTTACAATTCTACTTGTTGAGGGACCCTTACTGACCCATCCTTATACTTTACAATTCTACTTGCTGAGGGACCCTTACTGACCCATCCTTATACTTTACAATTCTACTTGCTGAGGGACCCTTAATGACCCGTCCTTATACTTTACAATTTTACTTGCTGATGAATCCTTACTGTTCAGCGTTGCCACAGGTCAACTATACGTTTCTTCTTTTGTTTGACTGAAGTTTGACCAAAAATCTGTTATTTAAAAGAATGTATTACCTAGTGAATTTAAACCCAGAAACCATAAACAATATGCTGCACGATTTATTGCCTGGCATATTTCAGTGCATCTCATTAGGTGCATATTGCAGAGTTATATTTCATATGAAGTGAATAAATGAATTATAGTTTGACTGAAATACTAAATACATAGTTAACGTTGTTTGAATGTAGAATAACAGGATGTCCTTATGTTTGCATATGCCAGGCAAGACATCCTGCAATACTTTGTTTATGGTCTCTGGGTAAAATTTTTTGACCCCAGTGATCGTCAATGTCACGACCTCGGGGTGAGTGAGAGCAAACGATCCTCTAGCTCAGTGGTTCTCAACCTTTTTTGGCCCGTGCCCCCCTTCACCATATTTTCAGAACGTCATTCCCCCCTTCCTATCAAAAATTTGGCCCGTGCTCCCCCCCCCCCACCCTTACACCGTATTTTCAGAACGTCATTCCCCTCCCCCCTTTCATATTTCCTATCTATAAATCCCCCCACCCCTATACAGTATACGTAAAAATGTAAGGTAAATTTAATAGCACATACTAAAACAATTATAGACATCCACATTTAACATGATTTGTAGGTCTACTGACTTTATAAAATGAATTTTAGAAGGATGAGACGTACTTAACTGTAAAGTATGAAGGGGAATTCCCCACCAGTTGAGAACCACTGCTCTAGCTGTTCGGTTCGGTAAAAGTTCGTTGACAACCGGATTGGAATCTCTAACTGTCCGAGTTATGGGTAGACGAGCTATCTGGCAGCCACTTCGACTTGCGCGCAGCATATTAGACCGACATTCGCGAGATATTAAATGACATTTACAAAGAGTCAGCAGAAGCGTCTGAAATTACATCTCTTGAGGCAGAAAGATTTCATACTTAAAATAGCCGGTGAAAACTAAACTCGGGTAATATTAACCCAACCTCTTACAAATAATAAACCCACATGCAGCTAATTCTTGGTCTAACAATAAAGAATTCGATACCCAAGCGAAAGATGAAAATAGAGAAATAGCGCAACAATGCAATCAGCCAGCCATCACAGCCGAGTCATTCACGCCAGAAATAGCCGTATCAAATATCAGCGACAATTTACACTTGATTGCTTGTGGCATTCATCAACACAATCATACAACTACCCACATGCAGGATGCCCACACGACTCACCCACACAACGCCGTGAAAACATGTCTGTGATAAATCTTGCAACATCGTTTAGAATATTTCTTGTGCGCTCAGCGATGTAAAAATCTATCGCCCTCCATGTGTACATTCTTCTCTCCCACACACGCAAATGCATCCATATAAAATCAAAGATCATAGGGGTTTGAAAGTCGTAATAAGTACTACATGAGTTAAAGTCAGTCCTTGAGAAGACTCAATGAGTTCAAGATCGGTCCTTGAGAGGACTAAATTAATTCAACACCAGTCCTTGAGAGGACTAAATTAGCCCAAGATCAGTCATTGTGAGGACTATGCCTCTCCTTTTGAAGATTATACTAGTCCTTGTGAGGACTATACCTGTCCTTATAAAGATTATACTAGTCCTTGTGAGGACTATATCAGTCCTTATGAATATTATACTAGTCCTTGTGAGGACTACATCAGTCCTTGTGAAGATTAAATGAGTTCACGATAAGTCCTCACGAGGACAAGACGAATTAAACGGTAGTCTTTGAGAGGACTGAGTTCAAGATCAATCCTTTTAGAGAAAGCAATGAATAACTGGGAGGCAACTGAATCTGGCAGGTCCTCTTCATGTTCCGTTCTCGTCAGGACCAACTCATCGCAGTAATCAAAATGCCACTCAGCGTGAGCCCCTTAAGTTAGTTAGTTAGTTAGCCGAGGTTCCAACTTCACGGAAACGGATCGCAGTAATCAAAATGCCACTCAGCGTGAGCCCCTTAAGTTAGTTAGTTAGTTAGCCGAGGTTCCAACTTCACGGAAACGGATCGCAGTGATCAAAATGCCACTCAGCGTGAGCCCCTTAAGTTAGTTAGTTAGTTAGCCGAGGTTCCAACTTCACGGAAACGGATCGCAGTAATCAAAATGCCACTCAGCGTGAGCCCCTTAAGTTAGTTAGTTAGTTAGCCGAGGTTCCAACTTCACGGAAACGTATCGCAGTAATCAAAATGCCACTCAGCGTGAGCCCCTTAAGTTAGTTAGTTAGTTAGCCGAGGTTCCAACTTCACGGAAACGGATCGCAGTAATCAAAATGCCACTCAGCGTGAGCCCCTTAAGTTAGTTAGTTAGTTAGCCGAGGTTCCAACTTCACGGAAACGGATCGCAGTAATCAAAATGCCACTCAGCGTGAGCCCCTTAAGCTAGTTAGTTAGTTAGCCGAGGTTCCAACTTCACGGAAACGGATCGCAGTAATCAAAATGCCACTCAGCGTGAGCCCCTTAAGTTAGTTAGTTAGTTAGTCGAGGTTCCAACTTCACGGAAACGGGTCGTCCCCAGTATGCTCCGTTCCTGTGCCAGTGAATATCACACAAAATGCTCCCCACAGTCCAATGTGAAAAGTTGAATAGGCAGGAGTCTCGGCAATCAAACAGCACGCACAGGTACACTGCGCATAACGAGCTCCTTAAGACCCAACCGAACCCTAAGAGCATAGATGAGAAAATATAATCAGTCCTGTTAAGGACTAACTCGAAAGAGGACAACGACAGGTAAGAATATCAAATCTCACAACAACAATAAACAGACCTCAAATGTAATCGACGCTGCAGAATCAGGTTGAACAAGGCTGAACTTTTTTGTTTTTCGAAAATACTGAGTGCGTGCGTTTGTGTTGAACTGTATCATAATACTAGGATTTGACCCTAAGGTCTGTAGGACAGCAGGTGTACATACTAGCTACTATACTCAGCGGCTCCATCCTCATAATGTATTTTCTATGTTGTATCACACAATAAATCTTTATCTCAAGACATTACCATTAATATTGGAGTACCTCAGGGGTCTATACTTGGCCCTCTGTTATTTGCCATTTATATAAATGATCTTCCCTATATCTGTCGTCGTCCTGCGATCTATTTGCAGACGACTGCACAGTACATACAAACGCTATTGATCGTAATGTGCTAGAATTATCCTTGCAACAGGAAATAAATAGTGTAGTTAACTGGAGTCATGCAAACCGCATGCAAATTAATATTTCTAAAACAAAATCAATGTTAATAGGAACCAGGCAAAGACTTTACACTCTAAAGTCGCAAAGAACTCTTCAGCTGCACATTGGTTAGCACGTCTATAGAAAGTGTAACCGAGCACAAGGCACTGGGTCTTATCATAGATAAAAATCTAACCTTTAATTCCCATGTTCATGCTCTCGTTAAACAAATAGCCAAAAAAGTATACCAACTTGCCAAAATTAAAAATTTCCTTGACGAAAACACAAGAAAGATATTCTATACTTCCCACATACAAACACATACTGATTATTGCTCCACAATCTGGGATGTATGCTCCAAATCAATAACAAAACACCTTTATTCTCTCCAGAAAAGGGCAGTGCGTTTAATCAATGGTGATAAACTTACAGACAATTCTAACCTACATGAACGTCTTCAGTTACTGCCACTCCTCAAACGTCTACTTTTTAATAAGGCTAAACTAATCCACAACATCCTATTTCAAAATACTCCAAGCTACATTTGGCCATTGTTTAAATATAACGCAAGACATAGCGAACAACTAAATTACTTCATGTTCCTAAACCTAGGATACACTTATATAAAACAAGCTTAACATTCTCTGCCACTCAGTTATGGAACAATCTTCCACAAGAAATCAAAGACACCACCAATCATTATACATACAGTCGCAATCTGTTTGAACACTACCTCAGTACAGACTACATGCCCTCTAAAAATAATAATGGTAAATTAACTCAAACGACAACTAGTTAATAAACATTCCTATGTGTATGTCACGTTACACCTTCCTTAGGTATTTATCATGCCCATGGTAAGCATTGCCTCAGTGAGTCATGTGTAACAGATTCTTTTTTATGCGTATTAATGGTTATTGTTCTTTTGTTGTCTAAGATTAGCTTCATAAGTGATGTTGAATGAAATAATGTATGAGATGAATTAGAGAAGAAGGGCAGAATGTCAGACCGGCCTGTGTGCCTAATTCTTAACCCTTTGAAAATAAAGATTGCTCGTTCGTTCGTTCGTTCTAAAAAAAAAATTGACTTTGCCTCCCAGATAACAAGTCTTAAAACCGTACCGTTAGACTTCCTGGAAAGTAAATGCGCCCTACACGATATTCAGCATATCACACACTGACCATATCACACACTGACCATATCAAACATTGAGTGTCAATCGGTCTGCAAATATGGGCTTGCAAAGGGTGTATTTTCAGTGACTGTGCAGTGGGTGAAAATATTGCCGGTCCAAGTTTTGTATTCACCCAATGTAAAGTTCATGCAACGTAATAGGTAAATACAAAACTTGGAACGGGAATATTTTCAAACACAGGACAATCATTAAAAATACACCGTGTACAATATATACCGAATTCGACATTTTAATACAGCCTGGTACCAAGAAATGTCTAGGTGAGTCAAGGAGACCAGTGTGAGGCTATCTCAGTCGCCGTGTGTCCATGGATCTATACAAATATGAATCTAGCACCATATGCCCCATGAACCTTAATGCACGAAAAAGGGTCCCCTTTTTTACTTGCAATATTTGTTAGCTCTTAAACTTCCGGTGCGCTGGCGTCAGGCTAGCGAGATTCTGGTGCCTCTACGCCGGGAAGTTGGATCTGACGTTGATTTCTCGTCCAGAATGCAAGGGCAAACTACTGAACGTAAAATTACCCAGAACATCAAACTGGGGTTAGGGTTTGATCGCAGTGTGCTGCCACGGACATGCAACATTTGTTGTATGTTAAATAGGTTTAGTGGCCTGAGCAGAGGCTCTCTGCTTCTACGTTACTTTTCTATTATATTTGGGAACATTACAATTACCGGCCACTGAAACAGTTATTGGAGGGCAAGGTTGAGGGCAAGCGAGCAAGAGGTAGACAACTATACAAGTGGGAAGATAACGTCAAGAGATGAACAGACATCAGTCTGACAGAATGTACAGTCAAGGCGAGAGACAGACGGTGTTGGAAATCCATTGCAGCCAATCTTCATTGCGGAGACGGCACTTGGTTGATTGATTGAAACAGTTCTAGTGCCGTAGTTTGCCAGGGCGGTCACCCTTCATGTTATCTCGCTAATCGTTTCTTGAAGTATAATTCATGTGAATTTCCTTGTTGTGTTCGTTCTCCAACCATTGCATTATCACCCTTGAATATTCTGACGTGCCAACCATGGCATCTTATCTCCCCTTGTCCATGGCTAGTGCCATAAACATGGCTACCGCCTGGCTGCAACAGGACACACAGTGGACTAGACAATACAGCTACAAACTAGTTTCCGGAACATCGACTCCAGCTTGCGGAATCATCAACCCCAGCTCGCAGAATCGTCGACTCCAGCTCCCAGCTTGAATAACTCATTCTGTCTTGGAAATGTATAACTTTATAGAATGATATTGATTTTAACGATAACATGTGCTATCGATCCAGAATTACCGAATGCGTTGGGGTATAATGTTTGTAGTATCGTCGAAGTTTTTATGATTGGCATATTGCGTCTTAATAGACAATAGTATGTAAAGTAGAGTAATACCTCTCCATAACACAAAGCCTGGGCTGGATTTAGAGACAATGTGTTGCCCATGCAGCATGATCCCTATCTCGGCCTGTCTAGTTTACTGCAGAGGAAAGGTAATACAAATACTTCAGGAACAAGACAAGCTACACAAGCTGCCGGATCAACAAAGCAATGATCCAACTTTCCGCCGCAGTTGAAAACATTATTAATTAAAGCAACGCAAGTATGGACAATTGTGTTTTGCTTGAGAAATCAGCTCTAGAGATATAAACTTTGTTTCAGGAAGCATATGACGATACTGCAATAGACACTTGGTATGTTTTTGTTTGTTTTATAGAACAGGAGTTTAGTGAAGATTATCTTAGTTTAGACGATGATCCACATAACAGATCGCAGCCAGCATTTCGATCTTACTGGTGGAACGAATGAAAGAACGAAAAAAAAATGAACGAACGTTATTTTCGTGAAACAATGATAGAGCTAGGCCAAGTGAAGCGATATCTAGCAATTTGGTTCCCCAGAAACACACTCTTTATTCTTCCAACTGGAAATCGTCTGCTTTGTTTCCATTTTCCTCTCCTCCTATCGACACCGTAGGGCGAGCTGTTCAGTGCAGGTAGGGATTGTGTCACCAATGCAACAACACAGCTGAGAATTGTATCACCAATGCAGCTGAGAATTGTATCACCAATGCAGCTGACAATTGTATCACCAATGCAGCTGAGAATTGTATCACCAATGCAACAACACAGGTGGGAATTGTATCATCAATGCAACAACACAGCTGAGAATTGTACCACCAATGCAACAACACAGCTGAGAATTGTATCACCAATGCAACAACACAGCTGAGAATTGTATCACCAATGCAACAATACAGCTGAGAATTGTATCACCAATGCAACAACACAGCTGAGAATTGTATCACCAATGCAACAACACAGCTGAGAATTGTATCACCAATGCAACAACACAGCTGAGAATTGTATCACCAATGCAACAACACAGGTGGGGATTGTATCATCAATGCAACAACACAGCTGAGAATTGTATCACAAATGCAACAACACGGCTGAGAATTGTATCACGAATGCAACAACACAGGTGGGGATTGTATCATCAATGCAACAACACAGCTGAGAATTGTATCACCAATGCAACAACACAGCTGAGAATTGTATCACGAATGCAACAACACAGGTGGGGATTGTATCATCAATGCAACAACACAGCTGAGAATTGTATCACCAATGCAGCAACACGGCTGAGAATTGTATCACCAATGCAACAACACAGGTGGGGATTGTATCATCAATGCAACAACACAGCTGAGAATTGTATCACCAATGCAACAACACAGCTGAGAATTGTATCACCAATGAAGCTGAGAATTGTATCACCAATGCAACAACACAGCTGAGAATTGTATCATCAATGCAACATCACAGATGAGAGAGGTTTTCAAGACTGGTGCCCATAAATGCTTCCAGCGGGTGAACAAAAACCCTGTCCGACGTGTGTAGCTGCCCCAGAGAACAATGTTGTGTTAATGGTTATATCTTCTGCGTTCATCCGGAATTTTCGTTTTATAATCGTAATTGCGTTGAGTCAATTTTATTTGCGCCCTTAGGCCGACGCATCCGACTTCTGCGTGCGTTTGTTGACCGGGTTTAGCCTT
>OY992886.1:109191275-109223775 GCA_963921405.1 Cepaea hortensis
GTGTTAGGCGCATAAAACATATGGTTTGCACTTTATAGTAGTGATATGTACAGTGTACGCGATATCTATATACTAGATGAGATATGCATATAGTCGAAGTGATATGTACATACTAGACATGATGTGTACATGGATGAAAAGATGTGCATAAGATAGAAGTGCTTTGTATATGTTATACGTGATATGTACAAAGTAGAAGTGATATGTGGAAACAAAGTAGAGGCGATGTGTATAAGCTATAAGTGGTATGTACAAATCAAAAAATCAAATCAAATCAACTTTATTAGGGTCACAAATTGGGCGCGCAGGCCCGTCTTACATTCGGCCCTTCCAATCACTCGTCTTTCGTTCATCAAGAGCATTTTACATTTACATAGGAAGATAAAATAAACATTGTGAAATGAATGTTGTAAACATAAACAAGGCTAATTACCATGTTATGAAGCCCATCTCCCACCTATCCATACATCACCCCACCCACACAACACCCCCACCTACCCACACACACGCGCACCAAGGGACACATACACACCCCCACCTACCGACACACACGCACACCAAGGGACACATACATACCCCACCAACCGATACATCCCCCTCCCGCACATCCCCCACCCACACACACTGCCCTCACCTGATCCCCCAACCAAAACACACTCGCCACCCACAAACATTCCCCCACCAACCCACACATCCTACGCCCATCCACATACACATACTACCCCACACATCCTCTCCCCACCCACACCTCAAACCACCCATCCCCCAGCCACATCTCCATCGACAACATATTCCCCACCCATGCACACCATCCCCCACCAACCCACACATCGCACATCCACTCACACATTCCCAAACCATACACACACATCCCCACCAACTGACATGTCCCTACCCCCACCCCACACACACACACACACACATCTCTCTAACCACCCATACATCCCCAATCCACTAACACACACCCCACCACCCACACATACAACTTCCACCCACCCACACATGCCTTAACCTAATCCCCCACCACACAATCCCCCACCCTCACATCACATACACCTCCTACCATGCACTATTCCCAACCCACGCACCACACACACACATATCCCTCACCAACACATCCCCACTTACACACCACACACATATCCCCACCCAGATACCACACAATATTCCCACCCACACCCACACATATACCCTTACCCATCCACCCCACATACCCCCACTCACACACCACAAAAATCCCCCACCCACACACACATACCTCACCCACACAATATCCCCAACCAACACACCACACACCTCTCCCCACCCACACACGCATTCCCTACCCGTCCACCAACACACACTCACTCACGCATACATCCTCCACTACGCACCCACACCCCCACCCCCAACAACCCATCTCTCGATCACAATACCCCTACCCCACACACATCCTCCACCCACTAACACATCCCACTCCGACACATACATTTCCCTCACCCACTTACACATCCCTAAGCCACTCACACACCCCCACCCACACATTCCCCATCCAAACACACACATCTCCCACCAACACTCCCTCACATACTTCCCCCAACCACCACAATCCCCTACTCACCCATACATATACCCCACCCATACGCACATTCCCCGAACCCACCACACACTATCCTCCACCCATACCACCACAAACATACCCTCCACCCACACATCATTCACACATCCCCCACCAACACACCGCACACATATCTCAAACCCACACACCATACACTTCTCCCCACCCGCCCTTGCATCCCCAATCCACCCAACACAATCCCCTACCCACACAACCCCGCCTCCTACACATACTTCCTCAAACCGTCCACACATCTCCACCCACATAAACACACATCCCCTGCATCCGTCCCATACACATATCCTCCACCCATACATAGTAAAAGTGATATGTACATGTTATAAATGATATATGTACACAGTAAAAGTGATATATACATATTACAAGTGATATGTACATAGTAGAAGTGATATGTAAATAGCAGATGTGGTATGCATTAAGAAGTTAATATTGACATTCAGGTACTAGAAGCGGTACACGGCTTGGGCGCCGCGGTGGCGCAGGGTGTAGTACGCTTGTCTATAGGCTGGGTTATCATGTGTTCAAATCCCACTCGAGTAGGGGGTTGTCCCCAGTGATCCGTGCTCCCAGGTCGACCTCTCCTACACTGGGTGACAGGAAACTCTCAGGAAAGAAAAGACTTCTACTACTAATTCAGCCTTCCAGGCCATTGAGGTTCTTTGCTGCAGATACAGTCCGTCTCCATTCGTCTCTCTGGTTGACATTCTCTTGCCAGTCGTTGATTCCAAGTGCTTGTAGGTCTGTATATATATATATATATAATCTCTCCACCGTCTTCTTGGTCTACCTCGGGGTCTACGGTCATTTATTTCCTGAGTGTAAGCGAGTTTTGTTTCCCTATTGTCTTCCGTTCTTTCTATATGCCCCAGCCATTGTAGTCTATTAGCCTTCATTATACAAGTGATTAGCGGGGACTTAAACAGATCATAAATGTCTTTGTTACTTCTTCTTTTCCACTCTCCACTTTGTGTATCCCTAATGGGTCCAAAGATGCGTCTTAAAACTTTGTTCTCAAAGGTTTGTAACAAGGCTTCGTCTCCTTTCGTTTACTCCAGGTTTCAGAACCATACAGCACAACTGTTCTGATCAGTGTTTTGTATATTGTGATTTTGGTGTTACGAGATAGCGCATTTGATTTTAGTAGATGTTGTAGTGCATAGTATATCTTATTTCCAGAATTGATTCTAGTTTGTATTTCTTCCCTTATGATGTTGGAGCAGTTGAAGATTGTACCCAGGCATTTGTATGTTTCCGTTCTTTTAATGGTTATATTATCTATTTGTATGTGGTCAGAGTTTTTAGCCATTCCTTCTCTTGAAATTACCATATATTCTAACTTATCTTGGTTGATAACCAGCCCCATCTGTTGGGCTTTTTCCTTTAAGTAAGTCAATATTTCCAATGTCTTTTGTTCATTTCCCCCTATAATATCTATATCATCTGTATAACCAAGCAGCTTGGATGTTCCTCCAATATCACATTCCTGTCAGTGAGATATTGATCACATGGGACGTCGTAAAATGTGAGGCGTGGACCAAAAACCCAATTTCCCTCGTGATCCTTTCCTGACTACTGTTCCTGACTCTTTTGACGTTTCAGAAGTTCAGGGACGTGACGATGTCTATAGGGTGTGTTAGCAACTCGTGCTTTCTTGTATCTATTGAGCCCTCGCGTGACGGTTCGTAAAAATGCTGTGTGTATTTCTTGTACGATGTGAGAGGCTGGCTGGCACTTTACGCTACTTGGTATGGCGCGATGTTAAACGGATTTAAAAAGAAGTTAGTTCCATGTCCGTTATAGGACTTCGTAATAAACCGCAACGTAGTTTAGGCTGTTTGTGAATTGATTTGTTTGGTTGTTTCGGGATGAGGTTTGAAGATTGAGCACAACCCACTACTGGCAACGCTGATCGCATTTCGGTAAGAAACTTTGGCCTTGTCCACGTCAGATTGGAAGCACCAGACTCAAGTTTCGCTCTCGTTTGAGCTCGTGCATAACCCCTGACTGGACCTGGGATTGAACTCCAGATCACTGGCGTGCGAGGCAGTGTTTAACTACTTGACCACGCCGCTCATGCTAGACGCGACAAAATTAACACACTAGAATATCGCGTCACTAATTGTAGGCTAAAGCTCAAAGTTTGCTCAAATATTTGTATGTTCAGCAGTTTGTCGTGCATTCGACTGAGGCTCATACCATCGTTATCAACCGAAAGCGGTCTGCTTTCAAATCTCCCGCCGCTGATATTGAACTCTCAACTGGTGTGACGGGGAACTGTCGACGGGTTGTGACGGGAAACTGTCGACGGGGTATGACGGGGAACTGTCGACTGGAGGTGACGGGGAACTGTCGACTGGAGGTGACGGGGAACTGAGAAACTCACTCAGTGCCGCAAAGCCACAGCTGCGGCGTGTAACAGATACGGTACTGATACTCAATGTGAAATCTAGCTTGATGAGCATCCATTAATGTGTTCTTGGGCAGGCGCTGGATAGGACGTTGAACACAAATCTGAGAACAGTATAACACTCTTGAATGGAACCCACAAGACAAACAAAATAAGGGGAGACCTAAAATCACACGGAGAAGAGAATTACAGACATGTGTAAATAATATTGAGAGGGCAAGGAGAGAGCAGCAGGAGACAGCAAAAGATGGGATGGCTGGGCGTGGCTTGATTGAGGACATATACCCATATGGGGGATAAAGGGTTGAAGAAGAAGAAGAAGAAGAAGGAGGAGGAGGAGGAGGAGGAGGAGGAGGAAGAGGAGGAGGAGGAGGAAGAAGAGGAGGAGGAAGAGGAGGGAGAGGAGGAGGAGGAAGAGGAGGAGGAGAGGGAGGAGGAGGAGGTATTGTTGGTGTATGAATGTGTAGTCTATCAATAAACATTTCCTCATCTACCGGGGAGGGGGGGGGGGGGGGGGGGGGAGCTCATCTACCAGAAATGAAAGCTCATCTGAGAATCACATCCTCATTTTGGGGTTAGGAATACTTTTTCCAAGTCTGGCTTGCATATATTTGGCGTGTGTTAAATTCCTAGGTTCAGCAAAGGTATTAGAAGCCAGCAAGTCAAATGGTTCGGCCATGTAACTAGGTTACCAACTAACAGTATACCACAACAAGCAATGATGTACAGACCAGATGGAAACAGAGGAAGAGGCCGACCACGTAAATGATGGACAGGGGGAATAACAGAGTCCATGGGAATCTCGATATATGAAGACCATATGCGGGCGCTCTCCCGCTGTTTATACTTCACCTCGACACCGCAAGGTACAAGAGGAACAAGATGAGGTGAGATGATGAGCAAAGACTTGTGTCTATCAGAATAACATAAAACTCCAATTCTGTGCGTTGTCAAGCGAGTGCTCGAGTGAGTCTTGAATTTCTGTTATACCGTTCTGACATTTTGATGACGATCTGACCACAAATATTTGATTCTTGGACTTTCATGATTGTGGGCGTGTGGTCTACCGATCCACCAGCATGGCGCCAGTACTTTGGATCAATGAATCAATTATTCAGATATGGTGTCGTGGTTATCTGGTTGCCATGGCGAGTGTTACTGCCTTCATGGAATGATACTTCCGGTGTGATAAAAATACACAAGGGAGAGGGAGAGGGAGGGGGGAGTGAGTGAGAGAGGGGGTAGGGAGATAGGCAGAGAGAGAGAGAGAGAGAGAGAGAGAGAGAGAGAGAGAGAGAGAGAGAGAGAGAGAGAAAAGGACGAGGGGGGAAAGAGGGAGAGCGAGAGAAAGGGGGTGGGGGAGAAAGATAACTAAAGAGAGCTGGGGAAGAAAGGGAGACAATTGGAATGAACGAACGAACAAACTTTGTTTTCAAATGGTTAAGAATCGGGCACGCAGGCCTGTTTGACATTCTGCCCTTCTTCTCTCTCCACTCTCATTCATAATTTCACTCATACATGATGTTTCAAGCTAATCTGAGACTACAACGACAACAACAGAAACATCATGGATTATAAATGTATGGAAAATATGTGAATAATCAATAACGCATATCTCACTAAAGCACATTTTTGATATGACAGTTATAAGTAGCTGAGGTAGATGTAACGTATCAGAGTTAAGGGAATGCTTATTATTCTAGTTGTCCTTTGAGATAATTATTATTATTGTTGATATTTTTTTCCATTGTTAATGGCGCATATAGTCTGTACTGAGATAATGTTCAAATAGGTTGTAATTGTGTTAAAGGAATTGGTGGTGTCTTTGATTTCTTGTAGAAGATTGTTCTACAACTGAACACAGAGTACGCTAAACGTATTTTGTATAAGTCTATCCTAGACTTAAAGATATGAAGTAGGTTTACTCGTTCGCTATGTCTTGCGTTATATTTAAACAATAGCCAAACGTAGCTTGAGGCATTTTGTATAATGACTGCGTGAATTGGTTTGGCCTTTAAACGTAAGCGTGTGTGGATTGGCAGTAACTGAAGATGTTTACATAGACTAAAATTGTCGGTTAATTTGTTACCATTAATTAAAACTAAAAGCCCTTTTCCGGAGTGAGTAAAGGCGTTTTGTGTTTGAATTGTAACATCCACCCTAGGTTGCAGAGCAAATTATCAATATGTGTTTGTATGTGAGTAGTATAGAATATCTTTCTTGTGTACTCATCTAGGAAATGTTTAATTTTAGCAAGTTGGTATACTTATTTATGTTTGTTTAACGAGACTCTTAACATTGGAATTAAAAATTAAAATCATGTTTCTATCATTTAGTTTAATTTAGTTTAGTTTACTTTAGTTTAGTTTAGTTTAGTTTAGTCGATGGATCAACATCACGGCACACGGGTGCAACCTATACGTGCTAATTTCTCCTCCTAACTCAAACCTTAGTCTGGAGAAACTCAGCTCAGTGCACGAACTCCGTAGCACCTGCGATTATCCTAAAATACTTTGGGTAGATTTTTAACCCGAAATTTTGCCCGGGCAGCGCTGCTAGGCTACACTTTTTCGATTTCCAACTGCCTATTGATTTTTTACGTGCTCATAATACTCACGGGCGTCCAATCTCACTACCCTGAGACATGAGGGAAATATTTTTGCTTGAAGTCCATATGAAAAAATCCCGGTCCTCACCGGGGCTTGAACCCGGAGCCTCCAGCACTCGAGGGAGACACCATACCTCGAGACCACTCAGCCCCCCCCCCCCCCCCATTATTCCCGTTTTTATCATTGATGAGACCCAGCGCATGACGGTCCCTATATTACAGTTGTATGTACTGTGCAGCCGTCTGCAAATAAATCGTGGCCCGACGAAAGATAACAGGGAAGCTCGTATATAAATGGCAAATAACTGAGGGCCAAGTATAGATCTCCGAGGCACTGCAATATTAAAGGTAATGGTTTGAGATAACGATTTATTCTACGATACTGCTTGTTCTCTGTTTGACCAAAAGGATTTCATTAATGTCATTATATAAACTTACTGTCACTGTTTCTAGTATTTTGTGTATTAAGAGACAGAGAGAGCTAGAGAGAGAGAGAGAGAGAGAGAGAGATGAAGAGAGAGAGAGAGAGAGAGAGAGAGAGAGAGGGAGGGAGGGCCGAGGGAAGTAAGGGTAAGAGAGGGAGAAAGTGGAAAGGGGTGTAAAGTCGGGATAGATGTAGGGAAAGAGGGAGACGGAGAATAGATATGAGAAGAGAGGGTGATGGAGGCGAGAAGAACGGAAGAATGGAGGGAGAAAGAGAAGTGAGAGAGAGAGAGGAGTGAGAGTGAGAAGACGAGAGAAAGAAGGAAAGGGGATAGAGGGACAGAGCGAGAGAGAGAGAGAGAATGAGAGAGAGAGAGAGAGAAAGAGAACGAACGAACGAATGAACGAACAAACTTTATTTTCAAAGGGTTAAGAATTGGGCACGCAGGTCCGTCTAACATTCTGCCCTTCTATCACTCTCTTTCATACATTATTTCATTCACACATCATTCAAGGCTAACAGAGAACAGCAACAATATAAAAGATATGCATTATAAAGGCATGGGCAAAATGCGAACATCAAAACTACACGACACAGTAAAATTAGATAATGGTCTGACACTTGTTATTAGCCATGTGCAATATACTGGCCTACCAAAAGGGGACTGGCTGTTATACTAGGGTTTTGTTATTATTATTATTATTATCTCTATTATTAAGGGGGAAGATAATCCGTAAGGGTCTGTAAGGTGTGGAATGCGCCTGGCCCTGCAGCCAGCAGGGTTAGGATCGGCTAGCCTCTCCCAGGAGGGGTGAAGAGCGAAAATTAGTAGCCTGCCGATGACCCGCAGACTACACAAGTCAACCCCCACCTCCACGTGGTGCAGACCGGGCAACCATGACCGCGAGGTCATGGGCTAACGGGGCTATGGCTCGCCATAGGGGATGGACTCCCTGTGGTCAGATTAGTGTCCTAAACCTGCGACTGGCCTAGCAAGCCGGCAGGGGATCTTCATACTGCTCGTAGAAAAACTAAGAAGTATAAACGGACTGACCCAAACGGCTATCGACCCGGCAATGTTAACGGACTACGAGATAGATCAGCGATTCAAAAAATAGGCACAATGAACGTCTGTGGTTTCAATAGTAAAGAAGAAGAGCTTATAGAAACAATGGAGAAGAGGAATATTGGTCTGATGGGAATAGCGGACACCAGAACAAAAGGGAAAGGATGCAAGGAGCTCCACCGCAGTTACACGTTTGTTTACTCTGGAGTAGAACAGCAAGAAAGGGCAAGACACGGTGTGGGAATAGTCATCGAACCACAGCTAGCAAGAGCAATACTAGAAATAAAATATATATCAGAAAGAATCATAACAGTGAGAATAAAAGAACAAACAATCACAACATATGTACAGATATACGCACCATGTAATGCAAACAATAATGAGCAAGAATGTGAGGACTTCTACGAAGACATACATGATGTGCTAAATAAAATAGATAAGCAGGACAACATCATAGTTATGGGAGACTTCAATGCAAGACTAGGACATAACAGAGGGGGCATAGAAAAACACCTGGGAGCATTTGGAGATCAGCAAAATGAAAGGAATGATAACGGAAGTAGACTGATAGAGCTTTGCAGCCAACACGATCTCTATATAACAAACACATTCTATAAACATAAAGATTCGCAAGTATACACCTGGTATAAATGGAACAATCTAGATACTAAAAGCCAAATTGATTTTATATTAACAAGAAATAACAGAAAGAGAAATATATTAGATGCAAGAGCAGTGCCCAATTTCAGTATAAACACAGATCATAAAGCAGTCGTTGCCACAATAAGAACCATTAGAAGAAGAAAACAAAAAGCAGGAAAATACATGCCATGCGAATCAGTAAACTTAAAAAACCTTAAAGACGAGGCAGTAAGGGAAAATTATGAGAAAGAACTAACTGAACTCTTTGTAAAATTACCTACGGAAAGAAAAACAGTGGAAGAAGAATGGGAGACGTTCAAATCAAGCGTTTTTAATACTGCAAAAATAACATGCGGAACCACGAAAAAATGCAAAACACGGATAAAGAAAATAACAAGTTGGTGGAACGCAGAAGTAAAGAAAGCGGTAAAAGAAAAAAAGGAAAAATATAAAAAGTGGTTGAAGAGCAAACAGGAATGTGATCTCATAGAATACAGAATATCGAGAAGACATGTGAGTAGAATAGTAAAGAGGGAAAAACAGAAAGACTGGGAAGAGTATGGAGAAACCCTAAATAAAAACTACAAGGAGGCAACCAGAAACTTCTACAAAAAGATAAGTGCAATGCGAACCAGAGGAGTACCCTTTGACCCAACTGAAATAATTAACAGCGAAAATGGAGAACCAATAAGTGAACAAAAACACATCCTAATAAGATGGAAGCAGTATTTCGAACAACTTCTCAACATCCCATCAGATGTCACAGGAATTCAAGAGACCTACACAGATGTCACCGAGGAACTAGAACCAGACATACTAAAAGAAGAAATTATAGAAGCCATCAGATTAGCCCCATTGAACAAATCACCAGGACAGGATGAAATACCAAATGAACTAATTAAAGCAGCAAGGGAAGTAGGAACAGCTTGGCTACATAGACTATTCAACCATGTTTGGGTAGAACAACAGACACCACGAGACTGGGGAAACGCCATAATTATCCCAATTTGGAAAAACAAAGGCAGCAAAAGAGATTGCACACAATACAGAGGCATTTCACTGTTGAGTCATACTGGGAAAATATTTTGCAAAATTCTTGAAAAAAGATTACGAACTACTTTAGAACCCCAGCTAAGCGAAACGCAGCTTGGATTTAGGAAAAACAAAGGATGCACAGACGCCATTTTTGCTCTTAGACAACTTATAGAAAAATCAATTGAATTCAATGAAACACTCTACTTAGCCTTTGTTGACCAAGAAAAGGCATTTGATAGGGTAGATAGAAACAAGCTGTGGGAAATCCTTAAACAATATGGAGTGAGTACACATCTAACAAACCTATGTAGAAGTTTATACGACAACAGTGAATGCATAGTGAGAGAAACTGGAGGACACTCAGAACCCTTCACCATAAGATCTGGAGTACGACAAGGTTGTGTCCTGTCCCCTCTCTTGTTCATAACATATACAGACAACATATGTAAAGAAACCAGCCAAGCAGAGACAGCAAGAATACCGCATGACGAGAACACAGAAGAAGAACCATCTGCAAATCTAACCATTAGAGAACTCCTGTTTGCGGACGACCAAGCACTAATAGCAAAATCAGAAGCTGAATTACAAGACCACATGAATAGTCTAAACGAAATGTGTAGGGAACATAACATGAAAATTAGCACAAGCAAAACAGAGGTAATGACTATAACTAAAGAAGAACAAACAGCAACAATTCACCTAAACGAACATCCCTTGAAACAAGTAAAGAGCTTCAAGTACCTAGGAAGTATAATATCATCAAATGGCAGATCAGAAGACGAGATCGAAAATAGGTGCAATAAGGCAAATCAACTCATTGGACAAATGGCACCAATACTAAAGAACAAACATGTATCAATAACTACTAAGAAAGCACTTTACAACACAATCTTCCTACCAACTCTGTGCTACCAATGCCAAACCTGGACAATGACAGAAAAAGAGAAAAGAAAAATCACAACAACAGAAATGAGGTTCCTGAGAAGAATACTCAACGTATCAAGAAGAGATAAGATCAGAAATGAAGAAATCAGGACTAAAGTGGGGGTTAAAGCTGCTCTAGATTTTATTAGAAAGCAGCAAGTCAAATGGTTTGGCCATGCAAGTAGGCTACCAGTCAACAGCATGCCACAACAGGCAATGACGTACAGACCAGATGGAAACAGAGGAAGAGGCCGACCACGTAAACGCTGGACGGAGGGAATAACAGAATCCATGGGAATGTCGATATACGAAGCCCATAACCGGGCACTCTCACGAAGTTTATACTTCACCTCGACACCGCAAGGTACAAGAGGAACATGATGAGATGAGAGAGATGAGAGATGAGATAATCCGTACTGAGATAGTGTTCGAGTAATTTGCGATTATATGAATAGGGATTGGTGATGTCTTTGATTTCTTGTGGAAGATTGTTCCACAGCTGAGCTGCAGAGTACGTTAAGCTTGTTTTGTATAAGTCAATCCTAGGCTTCGGAATGTGTAGTATATTTAAACGTTTACTGTGTCTAGCATTATATTTAAGCAATGGCCAAAGGTAATTTGGGGCATTCCGATGCAGGATTTTGTGAATTAGTTTAGCTTTATTGAAAAGCAGGCGTTTGCGGAGTGGTAGTAACTGAAGGCGTTTATACAGGCTAGGATTGTCAGATAAATGTTTGTTATAAATTAGACTCATGGCCCGTTTCTGGAGTGAGTAAAGTCGCTTGGTGTTTGAATTAGAACAACCGTCCCAGATTGTAGAGCAGTAGTCAAAGTGTGTCTGTATATGAGAAGTATAGAATAGTTTCCTTGTGTCCTCATCAAGGAAGTTTTTAATTTTGGCGAGTTGGTAGACTTTTTTCGCTGTTTGTTTAATAAGCGCTTGAACGTGGGAATTAAAGGTTAGGTTTCTATCAATGATTATGCCTAATGTTTTGTGCTCAATTACACTTTCTACTGGCATGTTATCGATGTGAAGTTGAAGTGATGTGTGTGAGCTTAGAGTTTGAAGTCTTTGTCTGGTTGTTAGCAACATTGATTTTGTTTTAGTGATGTTAATTTGCATACGGTTTGAATAGCTCCACCTAACTACATTATTTAATTCTTGTTGTAAAGACGACTCCAATAAAATACAGTTTTCAGCATTTGTGTACACTGTAAAGTCGTCTGCAAATAGATCGCAGGACGACGAAAGAACGAACGAACGAACGAACGAACAAACTTTATTTTCAAAGGGTTAAGAATTGGGCACGCAGGCCCGTCTAACATTCTGCCCTTCTATCACTCTCTTTCATACATTATTTCATTCACACACCATTCAAGGCTAACAAAGAACAGCAACAATATAAAAGATATGCATTATAAAGGCATGGGCAAAATGCAAACATCAAAAATACACGACACAGTAATACTAGATAATGGTCTGACACTTGTTATTAGCCATGTGGAATATACTGGCCTACAAAAAGGGGATTGGCTGTTATACTAGGGTTTTGTTATTATTATTATTATCTCAATTATTAAGGGGGAAGGTAATCCGTATTGAGATAGTGTTCGAATAATTTGCGATTATATGAATAGGGATTGGTGATGTCTTTGATTTCTTGTGGAAGATTGTTCCACAGCTGAGCTGCAGAGTACGTTAAGCTTGTTTTGTATAAGTCAATCCTAGGCTTCGGAATGTGTAGTATATTTAAACGTTTACTGTGTCTAGCATTATATTTAAACAATGGCCAAATGTAATTTGGGGCATTCCGATGCAGGATTTTGTGAATTAGTTTAGCTTTATTGAAAAGCAGGCGTTTGCGGAATGGTAGTAACTGAAGGCGTTTATACAGGCTAGGATTGTCAGATAAATGTTTGCTATAAATTAGACTCATGGCCCGTTTCTGGAGTGAGTAAAGTCGCTTGGTGTTTGAATTAGAACAACCGTCCCAGATTGTAGAGCAGTAGTCAAAGTGTGTCTGTATATGAGAAGTATAGAATAGCTTCCTTGTGTCCTCATCAAGGAAGTTTTTAATCTTGGCGAGTTGGTAGACATTTTTCGCTGTTTGTTTAATAAGCGCTTGAACGTGGGAATTAAAGGTTAGGTTTCTATCAATGATTAGGCCTAATGTTTTGTGCTCAATTACACTTTCTACTGGCATGTTATCGATGTGAAGTTGAAGTGGTGTGTGTGAGCTTAGAGTTTGAAGTCTTTGTCTAGTTGTTAATAACATTGCTTTTGTTTTAGTGATGTTAATTTGCATACGGTTTGAATAGCTCCACTTAACTACATTATTTAATTCTTGTTGTAAAGACGACTCCAGTAAAATACAGTCTTCAGCGTTTGTGTACACCGTACAGTCATCTGCAAATAGATCGCAGGACGACGAAAGATGCAAAGGTAGATCGTTAATATATATGGCAAATAATAGAGGGCCAAGAATAGAGCCTTGCGGTACTCCAATATTGAAGGTAGTGGTTTGAGACAGAGATTTATTATGTGATACTACTTGCTTTCTGTTTGATAGAAAAGATGATATTAGAGTGACTACATTAAGGCCAATTTTCATTGTCTCGAGTTTTTTAATTAAAATAACATGGTCTATCATATCAAATGCTTTCTTGAAATCAATAAACACAGTTCCACATAGACTGTTGTTGTTTATATTCTGGTGCCAATTTTCTATCATGTTTGTTAGGGCCGTATGGCAAGAATATTTTGGTCGAAATCCTGATTGGCTGTCAACAATAAGCTTGTTGCGAACTAAATACTGTAATGTTACTTTATGGATGTGTTTTTCTAGTGGCTTAGATAGTGATGATAGTAATGAAATGGGTCTGTAATTGTTCGGGAGACCATTGTCCAATGAACCAGATTTAAGAAGAGGGTACACTTTAGCGATTTTGAGAGCTGATGGAAAGTGGCCTTTGGTTAGACACTGATTATATACATAGTGTAGCGAAACGCCAGTGGTCCATGTCCTTATGCATTCTTTTATTTTGGGTAGACAGGGGGGAACGGCTTTCGGAAGCTCTCAGTTCTCTTGTTCTCTCAAATCTCCATGAAAGATGGTTCTTTGGGTTATCTTCCTATCACAATCTTTACATGGAGCAAGTAGCCAATGTCTTTCACATCGGGTAAACCCGATGGAGCGCCTTGCGCCAAATGAGCGCTGGTGCGGCTGCTAAGCAATTCATGGCCGTGTACACACCTACCGTTGGATAGTGGCATCTTGTCAAGTCGATTTGAAGATTGGGACAGAGATGCAACCTCCTACTGAAGTGGTGAAGAAAGGTAGGGCTTGGGTTGTGGGTACTCCAGCCAAACATGGAGTTATAAATATACCATGGGTTGAAGGGGAAGATGAATTGGCGAAAGGCCAATCATAACCAATGACGAGTTGGGTGACCGTTAGCCGATTTGGCTGCACGTCTTGTCCTTGGCATAGCCGGGGAAGTGAATCTGAACCATATATCTCCCAAGAGGATTTCATTTGTTCTTGGCGTCAGATGAGCGGTTGCTGTCTTTCTATCTACGGCTTGAATTGGACAGATTGTCATCTTTCTGTTGTATATACTCAGTGGGTATTTTGGGAATGGGGTACACCAATCTCTGATCTATCTTCTTGAGCCAGAAGAGGCTATTCACAGGACTATCTCTTTCATCTGTTACTAGATGGGATGATGTAGGGAAGTTAATAGACTTCTGTATCTCATTTAGAGAACCTGCATTCCGCTGAATCTATGTGTTCTGTGGGGCACTGCTGGTACATTGCGGCGACCGCTCAGACAAGAGCGGAGCCGGGAGGGGGTAGGATCTTCTTTCCTATTCTTGCAGGGAGTGGGGAACTACAAAGCGTGCCATACAACCCCATTACTATACTATGAGTTAATGAGATGTAACACACGGATTACTGGGCGCACCACACCACAAGATCTTGCGGGTGAGAAAGGCATGGTTGCAAGTGAGAGGGAAGCATGGGAATGAATGTGCCCAATCATAATAAAGGCTTGGTATGAGTGTGGAGGGTGTGTCGTGTGGCCAAAAAGACAACCGGACTTCGTCCAGCTGGAGGTCTACTCAAACCCGGACGTGGCCAATCCAGGGGCTACCTGACAGGTCAGGCCTGGTCAATCAGGTATTAAATATAGAGTATTTGTGTGATACATGAGTCAGCCCAGTCGCTCAGGTTTTATTTATCATCTCCAGGGTCCTCTTCTATGGGAAGTGACTATGTCTTCGAAGGGACATTATCACCGGTGCTTCTAGGCTAACGTAAATATGTCCAACGAGGCCAACTCAAGGCAAGGTGCAGGTCTTGAAGCAAGGACATTTTGTATGACTGGTGCATTGCCGGTTTTGTTTTAACAACATACGCCTGAGAGCAGTTGTTGTCCGGAGGGAGCCTAAGAGTGATTTTCTGGCATACCCATTTTATCCCGGACATTAAAAGGACCCAACCATTATCCTTCACAAACACCTCACCTTATCGGCAACACTAAAGCTTTTCATAGGTCAGTGAAGACCTAGTGCCGAACTAATTCAGATGACAATGAACAGAAGTCCTCAACACACCAGTCGCTTGGATTCTACAAAAGCCGGTTGAACCTACACCCAGTTGTTGGAGAAGGAAGGAGATTCGGACATCTTTGGTGAGAAGTGTGTGGACAGATCAGACAGTATCTGAAGCTGGATCTGTGACTGTGGCGACTTGAGGCTCTGTGTTAGAATTTACCAGTGTAGTGTCTGTGTAGATCTATCTGTTTATCTGCCTTTATGTGTTCCTGTGCTGTTCTTGATTAGGTTAATAAAATTACTTCCAAGTTGTTCTGACGACTGCCATGTTATTTATGCGTCAGCCAGAAGAACACTGCAGGAAATAGGTCCCTAGGTCGAAAGGAAGCGTGACAGTGTGTCCAGGGAAAACGGAGGAGGGTTGGCAGGTAAAGACCTATCTAAGCCAGGGCTATAGAAGATATTTGAAATATTGTGACCGGGCTATTTGGGACCCTCCACGTAGCTTGTTACAATTTCTGGGGGCTCGTCCGGGATCTTTGTAATCCTGGTGAAGTTCTGGCTGATTTAGTGATAGGGGACAGATATCCTTGTTTTCTATTAATAGGTTCTGCCTACCGTGCCTGGCTATTGTCTATACTCTTCCTGACACAGACTGACCGACATACGACGTGTTGTGGTCGTGTAATGTAACTTGTTGTGTAATTGTGAGAAAAATTTTATTAGACAATTACCTCTTCCCTTACCCTCTGAGTTTAAGATGGCATCAGCTGGGTTTAATGTCGCTGACGTACAGGCTACAGGGCGTGAGATGGGATATGATGGAGCGGAGTTACAGAAATATGTGCGGGAAGTGGAAAGAGACTACAGACAGGATGTGCGCGAAGCCAAGAGGATTGAGGCGGAGGCTGAGGCTAAGAGGATGGAGGCTGAGGCCAAGAGGATTGAGGCGGAGGCTGAGGCTAAGAGGATGGAGGCTGAGGCCAAGAGGATTGAGATGGAGGCTGAGGCTAGGAAGATGGAGGCCGAGCAGGCAGTCAGAGACCATGAGTTCCGTATGAGAGAGTTGGAGCTGAAAGCTCAAACTGCCAAGGAAAGAGACGGTGCAGTGGGAGACGCAGTTCTCCCTGACTCAACAACTTCTGGTGGCGGTCCATGCCAGGCAATGAAGTTCCCTTTGCTCCCGTTCGATGAACACAAAGATAAGATCGACCAGTATCTTCACAGATTTCGGTCGATGGCTTTGGCTATGGGATTGGAGCGAGGGAAATGGAACTTGAAACTCTCACAGGGCCTGAGGGGGACCGCATACGAGGTCTATTCTAGGTTGCCACCTGGTATGGAGAATGACTATGAAGCTCTGGAGAAAGCACTGTTGAAAAGGTTTCAGATGACAGCTCATACTTATCGACAACAGTTCAGAAAGTCGAAGAGAGAGCCAGGAGAGATGTTCGCAGCCTACAGTGTCAGATTGAAGTCTTACCTTTTGAAGTGGATGTCTTTAGCTGGATTTGCTAACGACTATGAAAGTTTGGAAGAATTGGTGGTCGTGGACCAAATGAAGAGAATGATGCCTAAGCCTTTGCAAACCTTTTTGCTTGAAAATGGGGCAGAAAGGTTAGAGCTAGTCAACACGTTGGCTGAAAGGTATGTGCTAGCTCATGGGGATAATGGGGAATTGTCACAACACAATCCCCGACCACCAGACACATGGTCTGGAAAGAAGAAGAACCCTAAAACCGCTCACACCAAGAAGGAGGATCCTTTCGATAAAGTTCCTAGTAAGAAACCCTCTGGTAAGAGTCCACCTGGATCTCCTAAAAGAAAGTGGAGTGAAAAGTGGTGCGCCTATTGCAAATCTCCCACACACAATACGGTAGATTGCCGGCGTAAACAGAAAGACTCTCACTATGCTGCTTGTCTTGTAGAAACCGGGGAAGGGTCTCACAAGGAGGTAGAAGGGGGGGATCTTGGGACCAAAGATTTAGAAAAACCACCAGTAGTAGAAACGGTACTTGTGAACGGTCAACCAGTTGAGTGTCTCTACGACACAGGTCTGCAGTTTGAGGCTGTAATTTCATCACATTTAGTGAGCCCAGAGCAGCTAACCGGGGAATCTATTGAGATTCAAACGGCGACAAAGAGTGCGGTAGCGATGTCTCTTCCAATTGCGAAGGTGGACATCAAATCAAAATATGTTACCGGCACTATACAGGCAGCCGTTCTGCTAGATCCTATCTTCCCAATGATCTTGGGTTGTCGCTACGTCTTTCTAGGGATTCCAACCGAACCCATGTACGTAGGGGCAATGCAAACCAGATCTCAATTGGAGGATGAGCAGACGCCGGCCTTGATTGTGAATCCCTTGCCTGGGGAGTTACGAGCTGCTCAAAGCCAGGATGCTACTTTGCAACCTTGCTTCAACCAGTTGCCAAAAGGTTCTGACCCACCAAGACGGGGTCAGTATTATATGAAGAATCGGTTACTGTACCGGAGAGCCGGAATGGAGGATCACCAGCATGGACAGCTGGTGGTTCCTAAGGCTTATCGGGAACAGCTTCTTCATATGGGACACACCATTTCTTTCAGTGGACATATGGGTGTCGGGGCAACTCTCCAGCGCATTTCCTGCCATTACTACTGGCCAGGGATGACTGGAGACGTGCGTAGGTACGTCAAGTCGTGCCCAGAGTGCCAGCGTGTGGCACCAAAACACTGGACAGCTCCGGTAGTCCTGGGAGACATGCCTATTATGAACTCTCCTTTCGAGAGAGTTGCCATCGATCTTGTTGGTCCTCTTCCTAGGACTAGGAAGAGGAATAAGTACATTCTCACGATGGTGGATTGCTGTTCCATGTGGGGCGAGGCGATACCTTTGGCCACAATCGACTCTAAGCGAGTGGCTGATGCACTGATGGAGACCTTTACTAGGTTGGGATTTCCCAACCAGATCCTAACGGACAATGGGTCTCAGTTCTGTGGTAAACTGATGGAAGAAGTCTTTCGTATCTTCCAGACCAACCACATTCACACAAGCCCGTATCACCCTCAGTCTAATGGGCAAGTAGAGAGGTTTAATGGTACCTTGATGACCATGCTTCGGAAGCTGGCACAAGAGAAACCAGACAGATGGGATGAGTATATCTCAGCCGCCTTGTTCGCCTATCGGGAGGTTCCCCATGGGTCGACCGGGTTGCCACCAGCCACTCTACTATTCGGGAGGCCAATCAAGGGTCCCTTAGAAGCCTTATTGAGATGTTGGACAGAGGAAGAAACTTCCGAAGAAGTGGTATCCTCTTATAAATACGTCGAAGAGTTAAAGAAAAAACTCCAGACGGGTTGGGCTTTGGCAGCTCAGAATCTGAGAGCGGCCAGGAAGAGACACGCGGCCTACTACAATAGAAGGACGAAAGATAGGTCTCTTAAGGTGGGGGATCGGGTTCTGTTGTTACTTCCAGTAGGTTCCAATAAACTCGAGATTGGTTGGCAGGGGCCTTTCCCGGTAGAAAGGGTTGTCTCCCGCACCAACTATGCCATCCGGATCAGGGGGAAATCTAAAATCTTCCACATTAACCTTCTCAAAAAGTATGAAGAACGATCTGATGGTACTTCTCTCCCACTCATGACTATGGCGGTCGCGATGGAAACTGAATCGGGCGAAGAAACGGATAGGGGGTATCCATTACACCCTGGGGAAACCTATAGGGATGTACATATAAATCCTGATCTGTCGGCTGAAGAAACAGACCGTGTCATCCGTTTGTTGGAGTCCCATCAGCAGATTCTTACCGATCGGCCAGGGCGGACAGGGTTGGTCGAGTTTGATATGACTCTGACTACCCAAGACCCCGTTCGCCAGAAAATATATCCAGTGCCATTTTCGAAAGAGAAGGCCCTGGAAACTGAAATCCAGAAGCTTCTGGACGACGACATCATCACTCATTCGACTTCTCCTTATAATGCCGGGGTTGTCTTGTTGAGGAAGCCAAGCGGGGAACACCGCTTATGTATTGATTACAGGCATTTAAATAGTTGTACGACATTCCAAGTTGAGCCGTTGCCAAACACAAATCAATTGTTTGCCAGATTAAATAGGGCAAAGTACTTCTCAAAAATTGATTTAAGCCGGGGATATTATCAGATCCCTGTGAAGCCTGAGGTTCGGCCCATGCTCGCTTTCAGTACTCCGAGTGGCCATTACGAATTTAAGGTGATGCCTTTTGGGCTGAGCAATGCGCCCAGTGTGTTCACTCGCATGATGAGAAAGTTATTAGACCCTTTAAGGGATCCCTCTGTCGTCTCGTTTATGGATGATATTCTCATCGCGTCTGACAATCTGAAGGATCACCTGAAATCCTTGGAAAAGATCTTCATAAGATTGAAAGAGGAGGGGTTAACCGCCCGTCCAGCCAAATGTATGATTGGATATCAATCCTTGGAATTTCTGGGACACACTATTACCCCAGGGGGACTGGTACCGGAAGAAAAAAATATTGAGAAGGTCCGTCTCGCACCCCGTCCTAAATCCAAAAAGGATGTTAGGTCTTTCTTGTCTCTGTGTGGGTTTTACCAGAAATTCATTCCAAAGTTCAACGAAATTGGAGCGCCGTTAACCGAAACCCTGAAGAAAGGATCGCCAGATCCTATAGTCTGGACCCCGAGCTGTGAAGAGGCTTATGGGAAGCTGAAACAGGCGTTGGTGGATAGGCCAGTCCTGCAACTCCCGAATTTGGAGAAAACGTTTGTTCTGAGAACCGACGCGAGTAACATAGGGATTGGAGCAACTCTGTTGCAGGAAGGGCGAGATAATCCTTCGGTGTTGTGTCCGGTGGCGTATGCCAGTAGAAAACTGTTACCCGCCGAACGGAATTATTCCACCGTCGAACGGGAATGTCTAGCTCTAGTGTGGGCGGTACAGAAATTTCAACCTTATCTGTATGGAGTCCAGTTCAAAGTGCAGTCCGACCATCAACCTCTGACGTTCTTGGCAACTTCTAAGAAACTGAACGCGAGGTTGATGAGATGGTCATTGCTCCTACAACCGTATCAGTTCACGGTCGAATACATCCCCGGAAGGGAGAATGTGGGAGCAGATTTTTTATCACGGCATCCTATGGTTGAATGTGAGGGTGGGGTCATTCGAACAGAACCACTGACAGTAGAAAGTTCGTAGGGTTCGACTTTCTTAAGAGGGGGCCTATGTAGCGAAACG
Source organism: Cepaea hortensis (assembly GCA_963921405.1). Classification (NCBI taxonomy): domain Eukaryota; kingdom Metazoa; phylum Mollusca; class Gastropoda; order Stylommatophora; family Helicidae; genus Cepaea; species Cepaea hortensis. The sequence goes on from OY992886.1 coordinate 109,211,770, forward strand.
CCAGTGGTCCATGTCCTTATGCATTCTTTTATTTTGGGTAGACAGGGGGGAACGGCTTTCGGAAGCTCTCAGTTCTCTTGTTCTCTCAAATCTCCATGAAAGATGGTTCTTTGGGTTATCTTCCTATCACAATCTTTACATGGAGCAAGTAGCCAATGTCTTTCACATCGGGTAAACCCGATGGAGCGCCTTGCGCCAAATGAGCGCTGGTGCGGCTGCTAAGCAATTCATGGCCGTGTACACACCTACCGTTGGATAGTGGCATCTTGTCAAGTCGATTTGAAGATTGGGACAGAGATGCAACCTCCTACTGAAGTGGTGAAGAAAGGTAGGGCTTGGGTTGTGGGTACTCCAGCCAAACATGGAGTTATAAATATACCATGGGTTGAAGGGGAAGATGAATTGGCGAAAGGCCAATCATAACCAATGACGAGTTGGGTGACCGTTAGCCGATTTGGCTGCACGTCTTGTCCTTGGCATAGCCGGGGAAGTGAATCTGAACCATATATCTCCCAAGAGGATTTCATTTGTTCTTGGCGTCAGATGAGCGGTTGCTGTCTTTCTATCTACGGCTTGAATTGGACAGATTGTCATCTTTCTGTTGTATATACTCAGTGGGTATTTTGGGAATGGGGTACACCAATCTCTGATCTATCTTCTTGAGCCAGAAGAGGCTATTCACAGGACTATCTCTTTCATCTGTTACTAGATGGGATGATGTAGGGAAGTTAATGGACTTCTGTATCTCATTTAGAGAACCTGCATTCCGCTGAATCTATGTGTTCTGTGGGGCACTGCTGGTACATTGCGGCGACCGCTCAGACAAGAGCGGAGCCGGGAGGGGGTAGGATCTTCTTTCCTATTCTTGCAGGGAGTGGGGAACTACAAAGCGTGCCATACAACCCCATTACTATACTATGAGTTAATGAGATGTAACACACGGATTACTGGGCGCACCACACCACAAGATCTTGCGGGTGAGAAAGGCATGGTTGCAAGTGAGAGGGAAGCATGGGAATGAATGTGCCCAATCATAATAAAGGCTTGGTATGAGTGTGGAGGGTGTGTCGTGTGGCCAAAAAGACAACCGGACTTCGTCCAGCTGGAGGTCTACTCAAACCCGGACGTGGCCAATCCAGGGGCTACCTGACAGGTCAGGCCTGGTCAATCAGGTATTAAATATAGAGTATTTGTGTGATACATGAGTCAGCCCAGTCGCTCAGGTTTTATTTATCATCTCCAGGGTCCTCTTCTATGGGAAGTGACTATGTCTTCGAAGGGACATTATCACCGGTGCTTCTAGGCTAACGTAAATATGTCCAACGAGGCCAACTCAAGGCAAGGTGCAGGTCTTGAAGCAAGGACATTTTGTATGACTGGTGCATTGCCGGTTTTGTTTTAACAACATACGCCTGAGAGCAGTTGTTGTCCGGAGGGAGCCTAAGAGTGATTTTCTGGCATACCCATTTTATCCCGGACATTAAAAGGACCCAACCATTATCCTTCACAAACACCTCACCTTATCGGCAACACTAAAGCTTTTCATAGGTCAGTGAAGACCTAGTGCCGAACTAATTCAGATGACAATGAACAGAAGTCCTCAACACACCAGTCGCTTGGATTCTACAAAAGCCGGTTGAACCTACACCCAGTTGTTGGAGAAGGAAGGAGATTCGGACATCTTTGGTGAGAAGTGTGTGGACAGATCAGACAGTATCTGAAGCTGGATCTGTGACTGTGGCGACTTGAGGCTCTGTGTTAGAATTTACCAGTGTAGTGTCTGTGTAGATCTATCTGTTTATCTGCCTTTATGTGTTCCTGTGCTGTTCTTGATTAGGTTAATAAAATTACTTCCAAGTTGTTCTGACGACTGCCATGTTATTTATGCGTCAGCCAGAAGAACACTGCAGGAAATAGGTCCCTAGGTCGAAAGGAAGCGTGACAGTGTGTCCAGGGAAAACGGAGGAGGGTTGGCAGGTAAAGACCTATCTAAGCCAGGGCTATAGAAGATATTTGAAATATTGTGACCGGGCTATTTGGGACCCTCCACGTAGCTTGTTACACATAGGTTAGTGATGTACAGATCACTGGCGCAGCACAATGGAGAATCCGGTTGCTGATTCCATCTAACCCAGATGAGGTTGTGTTTTTTAGGTTACTGAGGTAAGCGAATACTTCAGTGATTGTCATTAGCGGTATGTCGGAAAGAATATCGCGGGAGCATCTATTCTCGCAAAACGATGACAATAAAGATAAGTTGCAAGGAGAATTAGGTATTGAAGCCTTCAACTGGTCTATGTCAGTTTGAAAAAAATTACTGAATTGGTCGCATGTAATATGATTTGAAGGTAAAGAATTTCGGAAGTTATACTTGTTTGTCAAGGTGTTAATTGCTTTCCATATATCCTTACTATTTGTTTTATCCATTACTAAGTTCTTAAAGTAAAGTTTCTTTTCCCGTCGTATGTTATATTGAACTTTGTTTCTAAGTGTACGGTATGCATCGAGATCCCGCTTTTTATGTGCTTTATCTCTGTCTCTCATAATTTTAAGTATTTCCTGGGTGATCCAAGGTGGCTTGACGTGGTGTTTTACTCGAACTTCCTTGACTGGCACATGTCTATCAAAAACATCAATAAAGGTTTTCATCCAGAATTCCAGAGCATCATCCGGGTCAGGAAGCTGATAAACATTGTCTAGAGGTGAAATGAGCAAGTCCTGTAAAAATGCGCTTTGGTTGAAATTTTTGTAACTTCTATATTTTACACTTATGTGTTTATGTTTAGGAATTTTAATTCCTTTTTTAGACCACGTGCAGCATATTGGGTAGTGATCGCTCATTGCACAATTGGGTACGGTGCATTCTATGATGTTGTCTGAGCAAGTTACATAAATGTGATCTATGACTGTCGAAGATGACTTTGTTACTCTAGTAGCTTGTTGTACTATTTGTTGGAAATTGTATGATGCAATTATATTTCCCCATATTATGTTGGATTTGTTGGTGTCAATGTTAAAGTCTCCGAGTAGTATAATTTCCTTCCCAGAAGCGAAAACCACATCCATCATGGTAGTGAAGTTTCCGTACCAGACGTGTCCAGCACTGGGATTTCGATAAAGGTAGCCAATTATCAGGGGTGTGCGGTTTTGAAGTTTTAGCTCTAACCAGATACATTCTATTTCGCAAGTTTTAAAGTCTAGCCTACGGTGAACATTTAGTAAATTAGAAACATAGGTTATTATGCCTGTCTCTTGTTTCCTACAGGGATCCCTTCTAAAAACTTTGTACCCTTTAATAGAGATGTCCTCATCTGAAATTTTATCATTAAGTCTACTTTCACTAAGGCCGAATAAATGAAAATTTTGATTAAGAATAGAAGATAACTCTGGTAGCTTGTTAAATAAGCTGCAAATGTTTAAGTGTCCAAGACGTATTCCTGACTTATTGAGCCAGTGTTGCCACTTCACAGACATTTCATCCATGAAGAAAGTGTAAATTAGTCAAAGTTAAGCAAAAATACAAGATCATAAAAAAAAATCACAATTACATTAACTTACAAAATATAAATAATACAAATGGATAAGTAAATGACAATATTATAACGATATAATTAATTAGACCAACGAATATAATGCAAACAAGGAACAAAACGAATTAAAGAACATACAACAAATAATTAACTTGAAAAAACTACTTCACAAGCTAAGTACCAACTGTTATCCAAAAGAATCAATAAATGACTATACAAGTCAATGTCTCTGTTTAAAGCGGGGAGTGAAGACCCCCTCACTCAGAGTATTAAGGCGATAAAAAGTATTATAAAAGATATCTAAGTGTCAATCTCTGTGACTTCAATACGAGTCAATTTTTACAGCCACGTACAATCTAATACGTTGCTATATAAATCAATAACCAAGTATGCGCATAAACTTTCTAGGAGAGGCTCTTTCTTGTACCGAGATCCGGTGTTGCTTTGTGCTCAATTGCTAGTAAATACCAGGCTGTGTTGGTCCTTGGTACAGCGACATCATAAATGCCTGCCGAAGTGAAGCTGGGCTAAACCGTGTGAGGTATAACAACTTTGGGTTACAATGGAGTGGATACTGTTGATTTCTCACGGGTGTGTAACGACTTCCAACTACAGGCTCTGATTCGTGGCTAACAGGAGGCTGTGGTGGCACGTTGTTGTTACTACTGGATTGATCCTTGCTGTGGAGAAGAGGGAACGTATCTTCATAATTATCACCCTCCTGCGTGTAAGAAGGCGTATTGTACGGATTTGGTATGATGGAAATGTTCCGTCTGGCTTGGATATCAGGTGTCGTAGTTATGAGTGGTCTGCTCTCCTCTGGCTTATTGGTACTTGATGTGGCGGCAGTATATCGTCTGGCTTGAGTTTGAGGTGGTGTAGCTAAAAGTGTCCTACGCGATACAGTATTGGATGTAGGTTGTGTACGTTCAGGGTACTTAAGATTTTTGGCGAGCAAGCTGGTGCCCAATGTAGACAAATGTACTTGATCTTTATAAAGTCGCTTTTTAGGTGCTCCTGACTGTGAAGTAAACACCGGTATGTTGTTGATGAACTGTATGTTGTTGTGAGAACAAAAGATGCAAAGGTAGATCGTTAATATATATGGCAAACAATAGAGGGCCAAGAATAGAGCCTTGCAGTACTCCAATATTGAAGGTAGTGGTATGAGACAGACATTTATTATGTGATACTACTTGCTTTCTGTTTGATAGAAAAGATGATATTAGAGTGACTACATTAGGGCCAATTTTCATTGTCTCAAGTTTTTTAATTAAAATAACATGGTCTATCATATCAAATGCTTTCTTTAAATCAATAAACACAGTTCCACATAGACTGTTGTTGTTTATATTCTGGTGCCAATTTTCTATCATGCTTGTTAGGGCCGTATGGCAAGAATATTTTGGTCGAAATCCTGATTGGTTGTCAACAATAAGCTTGTTGCGAACTAAATACTGTAATGTTACTTTATGGATGTGTTTTTCTAGTGGCTTAGATAGTGATGATAGTAAGGAAATGGGTCTGTAATTGTTCGGGAGATCATTGTCCAATGAAACAGATTTAAGAAGAGGGTACACTTTAGCGATTTTGAGAGCTGATGGAAAGTGGCCTTTGGTGAGACACTGATTATATATATAGGTTAGTGATATACAAATCACTGGCGCAGCACAATGGAGAATCCGGTTGCTGATTCCATCTAACCCAGATGAGGTTGTGTTTTTTAGGTTACTGAGGTAAGTGAATACCTCAGTGATTGTCATTAGCGGTATGTCGGAAAGAATATCGCCGGAGCATCTATTCTCCCAAAACGATGACAGTAAAGATAAGTTGCAAGGAGAATTAGGTATTGAAGCCTTCAACTGGTCTATGTCAGAGAGAGAGAGAGAGAGAGAGAGAGAGAGAGAGAGAGAGAGAGAGAGAGAGAGAGAGAGAGAGAGAGAGAGAGAGAGAGAGAGAGAGAGGGAGAGAGAGAGAGACGTGTTTTACTATTGAACGATAACCCGTATCCAATTGTGTGTATGATAAATGCTCATAGTATTTTACACCCAGACAATACAGACCGGTGGTCAGTCTCATGCAGGAAGTTTAATAGAAAGCTACAAAAATTCAAAGAAACAGACCTAATTACCTCCGATATATCAAACATGACCTTACCCCAGCATTACCATAACAGCAGAACCTCTCGGGATCTCGTGGGTGTGGGGCTCTAAGAGTGAATCACTCATGGGTGTGATGACTCTATGAGTCAATCACTCATGGGTGTGATGTCGCTAAGAGTGAATCACTCGTGGGTATGAGGAATCAATGAATGAACCACTCGAGGGTATGAGGAATCTATGAATGAACCACTCGTGGGTATGAGGAATCTATGAATGAACCACTCATGGGTATGAGGAATCTATGAATAAACCACTCGTGGATATGAGGAATCTATGAGTGAACCACTCGTGGGTGTGATGACTCTAAAAGAGAAACACTCATTGAGATATTCAGACTTAAACTTCCGAGCATTGACTGACCATTTTCGAGTGTGTGAATTAGCCCCCCCCCCCTTTTTTTTCCCCCCGCCATTTTATCTTCCCCACCCGAGGCAAGACATCTTCGATAAGTATCCCTTGGGCGATTGTCTTCTCTGCCATTGTCATCCATGACATTCCCGTCTTCAGTCTTGCAGCCTTGACCTCTGCCATGTTTCTGTCTAGGAAGTGCCTGAAGCCACTCGTGACCCTTAAAGAAGCCATAGCATCTTTCGTGTCAGTGAACAGTAAACATAGTGGGTCATTTTACACTCGTTGAGGCCTACTGGCTATGTGGCACCAGCACCAAATAATTCTGGATCGGCAGTGGATGGGTGATGTGGCAGTAGAAGCATATATGTCTGGATACTCACTGGGTGGTGGGTGATGTGGCAGTAGCACCATATATATCTGGATCATCACTGGAGAAGGGGGTGATGTGGCAGTAGCACCATATATATCTGGATCATCACTGGAGAAGGGGGTGATGTGGCAGTAGCAGCATATATATCTGGATACTCACTGGGTGGTGGGTGATGTGGCAGTAGCACCATATATATCTGGATCATCACTGGAGAAGGGGGTGATGTGGCAGTAGCACCATATATATCTGGATCATCACTGGAGAAGGGGGTGATGTGGCAGTAGCACCATATATATCTGGATCATCGCTGGAGAAGGGGGTGATGTGGCAGTAGCAGCATATATATCTGGACTATCACTGGGTGGGTGATGTGGCAGTATCAACATATATATCTGGATACTCACTGGGTGGGTGATATGGCAGTAGCAGTATATATATCTGGATACTCACTGGGTGGTGGGTGATGTGGCAGTAGCAGCATATATATCTGGATACTCACTGGGTGGTGGGTGATGTGGCAGTAGCACCATATATATCTGGATCATCACTGGAGAAGGGGGTGATGTGGCAGTAGCACCATATATATCTGGATCATCACTGGAGAAGGGGGTGATGTGGCAGTAGCAGCATATATATCTGGATACTCACTGGGTGGTGGGTGATGTGGCAGTAGCACCATATATATCTGGATCATCACTGGAGAAGGGGGTGATGTGGCAGTAGCACCATATATATCTGGATCATCACTGGAGAAGGGGGTGATGTGGCAGTAGCACCATATATATCTGGATCATCGCTGGAGAAGGGGGTGATGTGGCAGTAGCAGCATATATATCTGGACTATCACTGGGTGGGTGATGTGGCAGTAGCAACATATATATCTGGATACTCACTGGGTGGGTGATATGGCAGTAGCAGTATATATATCTGGATACTCACTGGGTGGGTGATATGGCAGTAGCAACATATATATCTGGATCATCACTGGAGAAGGGGGTGATGTGGCAGTAGCAGCATATATATCTGGACTATCACTGGGTGGGGGATGTGGCAGTAGCAACATATATATCTGGACTATCACTGGGTGGGTGATGTGGCAGTAGCAACATATATATCTGGACTATCACTGGGTGGGTGATGTGGCAGTAGCAACATATATATCTGGACTATCACTGGGTGGTGGGTGATGTGGCAGTAGCAACATATATATCTGGATCATCACTGGGTGTGTGATGTGGCAGTAGCACTATATATATATATCTGGATCATCACTGGGTGGGTGATGTGGCAATAGCAGCATATATATCTAGATAATCACTGGGGAAGGAGGTGATGTGGCAGTAGCACCATATATATCTGGATCATCATTGGGGGGTGGGGGGGGGGTGATGTGGCAACAGCAGCATATATTTCTGGATCATCACTGGGTCAGTGATGTGTCCTGTATCACTCCGGCCGTCTGACCATCACGTGACATTTAGCTGCTAACCATTTGTAGGCTGGTTTCCCCTGGGACCATCAGTTTCCAAATGTCCCCGTAGATGGGATCCAAACATAAGATTCAGGGCTGACAGGCATATGTCCTAACCATTACGCTACCGCTGCTCTCAGGGTTAGATTGCAATTTTGCACTGCTTTATAATTAACATTAGGATTTCATGTTTTTAAATATTTAGTAGTTACTAGAAGTTATCTACAACTCATAATTAAATTCTACCAGATATGATCTTCATTTTCATATTTAATTTTTAGCGGCTACGCTCTTCATTTTTATTTTTGATTTCTGCCAGATATAATCGTCATTTATATTTATTTAACTTCCACCATATTTCATCTTAATTTTTTATGTTATACTTCTGCCATAGTTCATCTGTATATTTGACATCTATCAGATATCATGTTCATTTTTATATTTGGCTTCGTCGAGATATGATTTTTCAGGATAGATGATTGTAATTATTCTTTATTATTTTTCTTTTTTACGTTGCAACTTTACTTTAGTTGTAATCACTACAATGTTGTAATCTGACTTTAGTTGAAATCGCTACAATGTTGTACTCTGACTTTATATCAGTCCGCGGACGAGTGTTTGCACACGTTACACTACTTCTAAACCTTTCTCTGATCATTATAAAATCAATCTTATTTCTACTGATGTCTCCGGGGCTTTCCCGAGTATAGTCTCTCCGATTGTCTTCAAGTAATGTGTCACAAATGTCCAGCCTGATTCTTTCACACAATTGGATCAGTCCTACTCCTGTTTCATATCTCGGCCCAAGTTCATAATTCTTTACTATATCCCAGTATTTTCTGTTGTAGATGTTGTTCCCCACCACGATTAGAATATCCCCAGGCTCCTTAGACTTTGCTGGATGATGTCAAAGTGGTTTTCTTTGACGTGGCCATTTTAGTCTGTTGTAGATACGTTTGTCTGTGCTTTTAATTGTAAAACCATATCTGATTTTACTATGTCTCCTGTAACCACATAATTATTTTTATATGTCTTTCTTTATTAAAAGCGCCATCGCTACCCCTTGTTGAACGCATCCTGAATATATTAGAGTATTATTGCTTGTTATTAATTTTCTGTTTGAATTGCCTACCTTGCTACTTGTCTAGTTTACATGCCTTGTTAAATGTCTAATTTCCCAACCTTGTTAATTGTCTAGTTTCCCTGCCTCGTTAATTGTCTTGTTTCCCTGCATTGTTAATGGTCTAATTTCCCTACCTTGTTAATTGTTTAGTCTCCCTGCATTGTTAATGGTCTAATTTGCCTACCTTGTCTAGTCTCCTATCTTGTTAATTGTCTAGTCTCCCTACATTGTTAATGGTCTAATTTCCCTACCTTGTCAGTAAACGTGTCCGCGGCAGTGTTGTAAGTGGCAGTTACGAAGGCTGCGACTGGGGTTAAAAGGCTCAGGGAAAGAAGCTAGTTTTCTCCCGTACATGTCAAAAGGTGCCACCAGATGGGAACCCGATCACACTGCGCTAAGTGCTTACCATTCCTCTTCTATAGGGTTGAGTGGCTGTCTGCCAGCACACAGAGGATCAAATCAATGAGGCGACTGTCAGGAGGATAATACTTGTGTTCAAACTGCCTTACGGGTTACAGATGCACAAGAAAAGAAAGACACATGGAAGTTAGACCTAAATATGCCTGCCCACCCAGACTCTAAAGGCTGTAGGGAGGTCGAGAGATTCCCTGAAGATTTGGTGAGATCTTCGTCTGATTTAGTTGATGACGTCACATCTGCTATCGGAAGGTCGTGAGTTCAATGTCCAACTTCGTCATAATGTTCACGAGTCTATAGTGCGTTCACAAGTGTTTGCCCCCGTATGACAACCCATAATCCAGTAACCAACGGAGGGAACATGATGGGATTCAGCATATAACCTTATCATTATGTACATGTAATAAATATTTTTTGGTCTGGAGATTGTACAGCAGATCTCAATGTTTGTTTTTATGCGGTATATAATTTACGGGTCAGAGATGAAGTGAGTATTATGAAATGTATTACATCTTCACATGGAAAAATAGGTGTTCAATAATGAATATTCTCCGTGGTGCATGGAAATTTCCTTGTTATAAGCATGTCATATAATGGAGCGGAAATGTTCAGAGGTGACATCAAAAATTACTGTAAAACAATTTTTTTAAGCATGAATTCAATACATTTTCGCCAAAACATAGTATGTTCACCCGGGAAGGTTAACCCGGTCATCAAATGCCCACAGAAGTCGGATGTGTCGGTCTAACGGTACAAGAACGCAGCTCTGCTGTGAACAGGCACAACGCAATCACGTTCGAATAATGTCAGGATGAACGCAGCAGAAGAAGAAGTATGTTCATACATTTGGTATATTCATTAATTTAGTATGTTCAAAGAATGACCATGTTCAAATGCATCCTGCATTCGGATATACATACCTCTGATGTGCACAGCTAAGTGTAATCCAGTACACTCGAGAGAGGATCGAAGAAGATGACACAAAAACACTGTAAGTTACAAGGATCACAAATTTGACATGCAGATCTATCTGACACGTATCCGTCCCCATCATTCATAATCCACACAGAAGTTATATTTCCGTATCTATCGCAGTGATGTAATAAATCTTCTGCAGAACGTCGCTCTCAACCCAGTCTACCGGTAAGATTTTCGGCCCTGTATCAGCCCCTCTTCCTCATTGGTTAATGCCCAAGCCTCTAAAACAGTGTTTCCCAACGTGGGACCCACGCCCCACAGGGTGGCAATTTGACTGTTAAGGGGGGCAATTCGAAAATGGAAGAAATCGGCTGAATATAACAAAACGGGGAGACTTGAGACTGAAGTTAACTAAATTGGAAACTGACATAAGATCTCTTTGCAGCAAGCATCAAGCGCAAGGATCTCACTAAATTTAAATAATAAATAATTACTATAATTAAAATAATATAGAAAAATCTTTCATTAAAATTATTTTGTACTTGAATTTCAGTTCTCCATTATATGTTTTGAAAATTTACTTACTGTCTTTGCTCAATAATTACCTAGTGATTTCTTCCTAAAACCTATCATTCAAGTTTCTTTAGTGAACATTTCAATTTTTGAATATTAAAAATAATGTATATGAATTTTAGAAAGGCTTAAGTGGGGCATGGCACAAAAAAGATTGGGAAACACTGCTCTAAAATGACCAGATTGCATGGCCACATGCATGTCTCTATGTTCTCTCCTCCATATGTACAACATCCAATGAAACCTGTCTTATCTCAGTTCTGTGTTCTCTCGCGCACATGTAAAATACCCAATGATACTTGTCTTATCTCAATTCCATGTATCTTCAAGACAGTCTCGAGAGCTTCCACAAATGAGACACGGACAAAAAGGAAGCAGCTTGCAATGGAGACAATCCTGTTGTAAATACATTAGCGAGTGTCAGAAGACCATTAATGAAGTAATATCATAAACTAGACTTACGATTTCACCATATTTAACGGTCAGATTAGGGATTAGTGCAGTCGTAATGTATCGCCTTTTCTGTTGTCTATGACTTTACCAAGGGATGCTACTTTCGTATTTACCGGGCAGCTGAAGGTAGTGTATAGCTCATGTCCTTTTACGCGGACTCTATTTGCTAATCTACTAAATTGCTGATCTATCGGTATGTACTTCAATAGTGACAGCAGTGGTGATGTCAGAAGTAATCGAAGTAGTTGTATTAGTAGCCATAGTAGTAGTAATACTAGTAGTATTAATAGTAGTAGTATTTGTAGTAGTAGTAGAAGTAGTAGTAGTAGTAGTAGTAGTAGTAGTAGTAGTAGTAGTAGTAGTAGTAGTAGTAGTAGTTGTAGTAGTAGTAGTATTAGTTGTAAAATAGCAGTAGTGGTAGTATTAATTGTTGTTACTGTTGTTGCTGTTGTAGAAGTAACGGTAGAATGGCTAGTAAAATTAGCAGCAGAATTAATAATAATATGAGCATCTATAGTAGTAGTAGTAGTAGTATTAGTAGTAGTAGTAGTAGTAGTAGTTGTAGTAGTAGTAGTAGTAGTAGTAGTAGTAGTATTAGTAGTAGTAGTAGCAGTGGTAGTAGTAGTAGTAGTAGTGGT